>OY998255.1:67073913-67631413 GCA_963922045.1 Persicaria maculosa
CACAATACGTACCTGAAATTAGATCAATAAAACAATGTAGGACCAAAAATAATAAATAAATATTATATAAAAAAAAAAGAAAAAAAAACGTACCTGTAATTAAAACTAGAATATTTACGTCCCCAATGGCTAAATTCTTAACCGCGGAGACCCCTCTCACGAGGATAGGCCATATTCCGGCGGATGTGGCACCCACCGCCAGCCACCTGAACGACGGGTAGACGTAGCTGAGGTACGACAACCCGAGCAACACCCCGCAAACAATTGCGAAGGGGCTCGGCCATTTCATAGTGTAGCCTTGCCTGGTTCTAACCGTCGCCTCTAGCCTTGCCTGCAGGTTCAACGCCTTCGCTGCACGTACAGTTTACTACTCATTTTAGATAAACCTACAATTGATTTCAAACAACCTAACACATGCACTTGACCCGGTTTATAAACTAACAATATATATCCCATTTAGCAGGAAAAACATAATACCATATAATATATATAGTACTGTATAATAATAAATAATAATAAAAAAAAGAAATAGAAGGAGGAGTAACTAACCAAGGTCATGGGGGGAGGTGAGGAGGGAGTCATGTAGAACAATTACAGTCTTGGAGGTAAGAATCACAGATACCTCCAACACACCTTCAAGAGAGGTGAGGATGCTCTCAATGAGGGCAACCTCGGAGGAGCAGCATAGCCCCATTACATCTAAGTAGGTCTTCATTTATCAAATGATCTAAGTGTGTAGGAGATTGATGAACCTTCGGAAGAACAAGGAAGAAGAGAATGTAACCGATTTTTCTTGATTGATCAACTTGTGTAACAAATTGCTCTTGGTTGGGTATTTATACAAGATGCACTTGAAGTGAAAATTACTAAAATACCCTTATACACTCTATGAAGAAAAAGCAAAATAGGAGCATATGGATTGATTTGGATCAATATAGAATTATTACGTGCTCATTCTATACTTTCTCCTTGGTTGGTTGTAAAAGTGAGGCTAAGAAATGCAACTTACCGTATATATGTATTATCAGTGGTAAGAATTATTACCCTTGTTGTGACTTGTGAGTGACAGTATATATTTTTATTTTAAAAAAATCTTGTGTGTAATCATTAAAATAAATATTATGGGTTAGTGGGGAGCAGTTGAAGGGAATTCTGTTACATATGTGATGCATACTTCATAGAACTATCAAACTGGTAAGGTTTAAATTCTCATTATTTGGATTTTGAGTAGATCGGATTTTAAATTAATAGAGTTACGGATCGTTCAGGAACGAGCCAAATCAGATTTATCCTAATTTCGGATCGATCAAACGGATCAAAAACTCGAACTTAATTTTTAAAGACATTCCAAAAATATTAAAATAATCTTAAAATTAAATTATTGTCACAAGATGAAATTGATTCTGGGTTTGGAATGAATAAGGTGATTGGTGATGTAGTAATCGGTTATTTGGGACAGAGAGAAATGTCAAAAATGGTGGTGGAATAGCACTCCTCCTCCCACCATCGTCTGAACAAGAGAGAGAGGCTCAAAGTTTGTCTCATTCACATTAAAGCAAAATGAATTACATCAATACAGTTATATAGATGGGAGAATATTCACAGCTGGCCTATACAATTCCATTTCTATCCCTTATAGTCTAACACTCTCCCCCGCAAGCTGGAGGATGGGTCATCCCCAGCTTGGAAAGTAGGAGGTTTTATTGTGAAGAGGGTAAGACTTTGGTTAAGACATCAGCAAGTTGCTCAGAAGGAGTGAAGCAGAGTTCAATGAGGCCTTCCATAACCTTTTCTCACGTGAAGTGGCAATCTATCTCAACATGTTTCGTTCGTTCATGAAAAAATGGATTTTGGGCAATTTGAATTGCAGAACGATTGTCACAATGTAACCTGACAGGCAAAAGAGGACCAACATTCAGTTCCTCAAGAAGCCTTACAAGCCAAGTGAGCTCAGAGGTAGCTTGAGCCATTGCTCAATATTTTGCCTCTGAAGAGCTTCTAGAGATTGTGCTTTGTTTCTTGGATTTCCAAGCAATTGGTGGCGAGCCAAGTAAGATAAGGAATCCATTGAAGGGGCCTGAATCATGCAAAGTGTGGGAGTTAAAATGATGTTAGAAGATAGATCCTTGGTAAGTTTATGAATGGAGAGAAGGTTGTAATGAAAATCAGGTATGTGGAGCACGTTTTGGAGTGTGATTTTTGGAGAAAGTATAATGGAACCAACATGAATGATGGGGGCATTTTTATTGTTTGGTAATGTAAATGTAATGGTGATTGGTGATTTGACGGCAGAATATGTATGAAAGTATTCTAGATGTGGTGTAATGTGGTTTGTGACTCCACTATCAAGGATCCAAGAAGAATTACTAACTGATGAAAAGAGAGAAAATGATTTACCTGCTAGGAAAGCAGCATGGGTAAGCCCTTCATGTCCTGAATGCTTGCTCAGTAGGCTCACAGATTGCTCATACTGCTGCTGTGTGATGGGTGGTGAGGAAGAGCTCGGTGCAGGGGTCTCTAAGATGGTCATGTTGGCCATTGATGGAGGTGCTTTCCCAACTGGGTAACCATGTAACTTCCAGCAACGGTCCACAGTGTGGCCTCCAGTCTTGCAATGTGTACAGTAAAACTTGCTCTCTCATTTCCCTTGAGGAAATCCATGGATCTTCCAGCATTTCTCCATGGTGTGCCCTTTAACCTTGCAATGATCACAGAAGCCAGAGTTGGGAGGTCTAGTGGTTGGATATCCATTAAGTTTCCAACATGTTTCCATGGAATGACCTCCCACTTTACAATGATAACAATACCGCTTCTACTGCCCAGTTTTCTGGTTGCTAGGGATCGGATTCTTTTGAGCAGAAAAGGCCATAACATCAGTGTCAGATTTGACCAAGTTTCCAATGCCTCTCTGTTGCTCTTCTTGAAGCACCATCTGATAGGCTTGGTTAAGATCTGGAGGTGGGCTTATCATCAAAATAGTTCCTCTAGCGGCATTGTAGCTGTCATTCAAGCCCACCAAAAAATTCGCAGCATTGTAGCTATCTTCCAGCATTGTAACTTGTATTAGAAAATGGCAAGCCTTACAAAATATATATAGGAGAAATTCTAACCTCCTATTTGTTTACAGGCGATGTGGGAATACTTTATAAATAGAAAAATCTATAAGTCTAAATCATATCAGTTAGTACACGAAAAAATCTCAATATCTCAAAAAAATGAAAACTCAAAATCCCTTGCTCTTGGCAAGGTGTGATGTTTTTTAAGGCTATATGTCCACAAAATGCCCACCCGGGATGTCAAAATAGCCCCTAAATTAGAGGAAAATGTCTTACAACAGGAGTTACGGACACGTGGTCGATATTTTTTGCCATACGAGAGTTGTGTTGGTCCGATCGGGGCATTCGATCACTCATTGGAAGGCTATCTTCAAGAGCTACGAATTTACTGTGGATGTTTCTTTAAAAATCCTCCTCTAAAATGGCCGAAAAAATCATTTTTCTTGGGGTTCGAATCTGGACAAATTTTGGATTTTTCCCAAAGAGGTTAGTCCACGAAAAAATCTCAAAATCTCAAAAAATGAAAACCTAAAATCTCTTGCTCTAGGCAAGGTGTGATGTTATTAAGGCTACACGTCCATAAAACGTCCACCCGGGATGTCCAAATAGCCCCGGAATCAGAGGAAACTGCCTTAAAATTACGATTTGTTTGTCGTGTGCCTATAGGGTATAAGATAAGAATACTTATCGTGAAATAAAACCCTAAATGAAAATGGTAAATTGAAAAGAAAAAAAAAAGCTAAATAGGTGAATTTACTAGAATATTTCCAAACTGAGGGCATAGGTTATAAAATCCTATAAAATTATTGTAAAAATGAAGAAAACTATACGTTTAAACTTGTTTTTTTTAGAAGGCTAGTACGTTAAAACTATAAATCACACTATTTATACATCATAAAATTTGGTTAGTTAATTTAGTCAGTACTTAACGTAATCTGAGTTGGAGAATAGTGTCGCCATCTCCTCCCTTCTTATACAATCCAAGTCCTCTTTCTTATACAAGGCTGAAGCAGTGGTTCTGGTCCTAAATAGGTACAGTATCACCCGTTGTGTTGGACTTTCTGGTGCTTAAGTTTGACAAAACCTGGGGGAAGAGCAAAGCTATTGAATATGACAGTTTTATAGAGTACGTTCAGTTCATTTCATTTCATATTTCTACCTGTTTAAAAATTACCCTTTTTAACACATACGGATATGGTCTTGATGCAGGTGCTGTTTGACAGTTAAGTTAGGCTATGTCTTGATCCTCCTTCACTGAGTTAAATTTCATATAATGTTTTCCACTTATTTCAACATTTCTACTGTTCACATCTAGAAAGATATGGTTAGTTTTGTGGTTCATAAAACGAGTCGCTATGGAATGTGCAGGGCTTGACTGACAAATTCAAGGAGAAGGACAAGAATTACTCTGGCTCAGCAACTTTCTCCTACGAGGAGCTTATGCTGACGATTTTGCCATTCCTGGCTGCTTGAGGATCACCTGAGATTTTATACTTTGGGGTTTGTGTTGTGGCATATCCAGCGGTGAAAGGATGCATGGATTTCAAGGGCTTGTTCCTTGAGGTGCATCGAGATTTTCGACTTTGGGGGTTTTACTATCAATTTGTGCTTATGTTTGTAATTTGTAAACACTATGTACATCGTTTGCTTCCCAGTTTCATCTGTATTCTATATCTATAATTATATTCATAGTTGTTTCAATTTTCAAGCTGTGTGCAGCAGAATGTGTCTTGTTTAAAGAAATGGAGGTTTCATTTCATGATATATATTGCTGAAATACTCTCTAACATATTTGCATATTATATATAACCCGAGGAATGAACAGGCTGCAATAAATCCTGACATGCAATTATCGGTCAAAATACGACTTAATAGAATTGTCATTCTGGAGATTCAACAAACAAAGCTTTAAGGGTAAATCAAATTTGAAGAATTAACACAAATTCTCTTAGTTTCGAGGCTGCAATGGAATCTAACTTCGACAGAACTTGCTGTTTGGAAACTGGCCACAAAATCACCTAGCAGTCTGTGTTTGTGCCTGTGATTGCTCGATGACTTGGCTGACTAGTTTGTATGTGCGCCCGGATAATGCCTTAGCATGGTCTATGAGCTGTTCATAACTGCAAATGAGGAACACAAATGCATGATTTTGTTAGATAATGGTATACTAGTAATGTAAAAAAGTTTTTTTTTAAAAAACATAAATCAGATCACTTACACATTCGGGTAGTTGGGTTCCATCACAAGGGTTCCTAACTCAGAATCAACAGTGGCATCCAGCTTTGAACTCCGGATAAGATTCACCACCCATCTCTCAGCTTCATCATAACTCAAGTTCAACTTCTCAGCAAGAACCCTAGCATAACAAAAAACAGAAAAATGAATCTCATAAGCTAAGTGACTTTGGAAATTTTGAGCAGTGGCACTACAATGACCAAATTGAGACACTGCAAACATTAAAAGAAACACAAGGCAACATGCAAAGACTTTTCAGCTTCTACTCCCCCTTCACCTGTCATTAAATTCCATATTGTTGCATTAACATGGTTAACAACCAAATTACCCTTCTTACTATCCCCAGTTCAAAATTTTAAGCAGCCACATCAGTACAGTACTGGTAGTAAGCATATAGGAATGGATCAATTAACGGGGTATGTAAATATCGCCATAATATAGAAGGATAAAGGAGCTTTTTTTCTTTTGAAGGAAGCATACAAGAAACGTCTACTTATATCAAAAGCATGTATAAGTAATTACAGAATTCACATACCCCATATCAATTCGTTGATGTATGCGGCAATAGGTTTCACAAATAAAAAGGCGGGCATTTTCAAGGAACTCGTCCCTTAGTGGCACGGTAGTATAATTGACTTCCTCAACCCGTTTTCCAAGGAATGGGTCATTCAGAATCACCTGAAGAATGAATTCACAAAGAACAGTTGAGAGACCTTGAACTTGAATTGAAAGAAATGCTGATAAAAATTAAACTATCCAAGTCATGACTGCAAATACTATTGATTAAGTCCACGCTCTATTGGTAGTTTAGAGAAATCTTACCTCTTCACATTCTTTCATCATCTTTTGTGCTCCATCAAAATCATAATTAACATAAACACAAGCCAAAAACTCCGTGATTGGATCCTTGTAAGAATATTGCTCCATCTGGATAACCTTGATAAATTCTTTAAGCTGGGGCCTTCTCCTCTTGTTAACTATGAATGCAGTAGCAAGATAACGCAAAAGATGGGGCGCATGTGTAACAATGGTATTAAGATACCTGGAAAAGAACAAATTCTATAGTCAAATCTGGCAACAAGATTTTATGAGAATAAAGAGGACAAGTTATGCAAATAAAATTTGTTAGAAAATTCCTACAGCAATATTCTTTCATAAAATTCAATGCAGATAAAAAAATACTACAACAACAACAACAACAATCATAGTATATCCCGCTCAATGCACCAAAAAAAGAAATCATCAGAAATCATATCCAAGCATTATCTTTTATTACTAACATCAATTGCATCCCCAGGGGAAGATATTCATATACAAGAATGTAAAAGAAAGATGAAGGCAATATGGACTGAAGTTTAGAGACAAACTTGTCTTGATTGAAGAGGTCAATGATCTGTGTCCTGCCATTGTCATTGTTGAAAAAGATAAATAAGCTCCAATGCATCAACCAGATTCTACTTTGCACCTGGGTCAGGGGGGAAGCAAAGCTCTGCAGTATACATTCAATATAAAAACATTAGAATTATATAAAATGCAGCATGTCTATTTGAAAGAAACAGGTACCGACATAAAAATCCATACTTTGGAGTCAATAATTTCTTTCAAATTATTCAGCTCAGCAAGGGCAACATCCCAGTTTTGCATCAAAATTTCAGCTGCAAGCTTTCCCCACAATGCACTTGCGTTTCTCTCACTGCTTGTACAAAGGGCTCTGTACTGGTACAGATAATCAGAAGCGCCAGAGTAGTTTCCACACTCAAATTGGAATTTGGCATATTGATACAATGCCTCAATTTGATCAGGACCAATCTGATGAAAAGAAACAGTTCATCAAGTCAATAACACGAGTACAGCGATGGGATGTTAATTTCATCAGAGGTTAATAAAATTACAATGGCAAGAACTAAGTGAAATTACAATTGACTATCCTCGAGATAATCTTTACTTTCTTTTGTTATGAGTTGAGAGTGGTTAAGTAAATTGGAATTGAAAGTGCCTGGTTCCTTATGGCCAACAATCAATCTGGTCATAAAATTAGCTTGGAGGGCTAACCAGAGAGACTTGGCCAGATACTCCAGATAAATCAAGCACAAAACCAGTTTCACATTTATCTAGATCCTCTCAATAAACAAGTAACAACCTCCTAAACATAAATCTACATACAACAACTTGATGATGCCAAGACAGATTATAGGAAGGAAAAACAAATACCAGTAGATACAAATCATAAAAATTACAGCTCCCCAAATAATTTCCTATACATCACAATATACCTAAGGAGAAAACTGGGAAAACTACGAAGGCACAGAAGTCTCCATCAACGTACTACAGAGAATCAATACAACCAGCTATTCAGATATTTTGGATGCCATCAGTCAGGAATTCATATCACACAAACAACCTACTTATCATACACTATTACACTTCCCCGTTCTTAATTTGGAAGACAGATGGAACACAGATGGAGCATAAGATCCTTGAAGATCACAACAAAACTAATTCCCTAGAGTTTGAATAGATCTAGAAGAAACCTGGAAGCGCTCTTGGAGCATCTGGAGGTTGTACTGTTTGTCAGCTCTCAATTCCTGAACCGAACTCGGATTCTGCAAGAACGTGACGAGAGGAGCGGCTGCCTCCTCTAGAGCTTTCAACCTCGCCACGACCTCCACTCTCCTCTCCACCATATCTACACACGCGACCAAAATTTTTAACAAAACCGAAACCCTAATAAAATCAAACGGTGGAAGAACAAAATTCCAAAAAAGCAAAAAAGAATTCTAGATCGAGCAGAGACGAGAAAAGGTTTTACCTTGTGGTACTTCCTCGGTCTTGTAAAGGCTTTTGTGGATATCCATGGCGTAATCAACCATATTCGTATTATTGAGAAGCTCGATTTTGGCTTTCAACAGCTCCGAGGCAGGGTAAAACTCACGCTCCTGGAGGAACTCGAGCAGTGGAAACACCAAATGCCTATCCAGGTTCGGCGCGATCTTCGGTGTTAGGTCGTAAGTAGCCATGGCCGCCGGTGAGTTCTGATGAGGGAGAGAGCAAGAGAGCACAGGTACGGCGGCGAGGAAGGAGAGATTCTAGAGGATGAGCGAAAGGGCAGATAAGAATTAATGGATCCAAATATTTATAATATGGGCCTTCCTTAGAACCTACTATCATATACGGGCCGGTTCATGCCATGCCTCAAGGGCCCAATGCCCCTATAAATTATACTTGAGAAAGTATCTATATCTATCTATCACTCTTATCTTTTTCATCTATCTATCTATTTATATCTATCTGATCTAATATCTTATATATTATATATTAATATTATCTAATATCTTATATATTACTCCGTATATATTATCTTGTTTGAGTGTCCTTTTAAATTATAAAATGATAAATAAGTATCGTTGTAGGTTTTATGGGCACATAATTATCTTTTGATTTAGGATATCAGGTGGTCGACCAAAAGGTTATTTATTTATTTTTTATTTTTTTTTATAACGAGGAACCCACCTACCAAAAGGTTATTGATAAGATGATTTTTATGAAATTGTATATGAGTTTTTTTTTTTTAGAAAATTATAAAAAATTAGTTCAACACAGGAAAATAATAATAATAATAATAATAATAATAATAATAATAATAAGGGAAATTCCGTCTGGTGCCCCTGTGTTTAAAGCAATTCCGGTTGGTGTCCCAAGGTTTCTTTTTTTCCGGATGGTGCCCCTTAACTTTTGTAAAGTTCCGGCCCATGCCCTAACTCCCATTCAACTCTAACTCCGTTAATATATGAACATGAGAATGCAATTGCCACTTCAAAATTAACCCTTCTAAACCCATTTTAAGTCAATTCAAACCATTTGAAGATTCAAACCAAATGATAATTAATACGTATGCATCTTTGAAATACAAGAAGCAAATCTTCATCCCTTCCTGTCTTCATCAGCATCACAAGCACACAACCCATCAAATCAATGACAGCTTTGGATCTTCCTCAAACATTTTATCAGATCATGAAACAACACCTTTAAGGCTTTAACACTTCCAGGTGATTAATTGTATTCAATTAATTTATCAAACTTTTCAGACTTAGCTGCTCCATTAACTTCCTATTTAACTCATCCTCTCCCTATCGAATTCGTACTTCCACCGCCTCGTCGCACCGTTATACTTACGGTTCTTCGACCTCTTACCCTCCTTTCTTCTACAATTTGAATTATAACTGGATTCATTCATTGATAACAGATGGATGGTTTTCTTACTCAAAATAATGAACCAAATTGTCGATTTCGGGGCTCTAATTGTTCCAATCAGAAAAGGTGTTGGTCTAGATTTTTCATCACAAAGCAATCGAAATTTCCCAAATCGAATCCTAAGTCACAACAGAGAACAAATTTCTTATTAAACACCACCCAAAATTTGCCCTAATCGATCCTAATTGGAATTTAGATTAGAATATACAACAAATTTGCCTTAATCGATATTCAAACCAATTGAGGCTCCCACACTGGTATAAGACCTATCGAGCCTCCTACACCAGTTTTCTTCACCGGTCAAGACTCCCACACGGTCTTCACCACCAGTCGAATTTCCCACGCAATTTTGAGGACTCACTGTAGTCTTCCTTGTTGAAGGCCTGAAGGGGGCCGGGAGAAGGAATATTTTCTTTTCTCTTTTTTTTAGTCGGTAGAAAGAAGCCCAATTCATTTTCAATTTTTAATTTAAAAAAAAATAATAACAGCGTTAGAGTTGAATGGGAGTTGGGGCACGGGGCGGAATTTTACAAAAGTTTAGGGACACCATCCGGAAAAAAAGAAATCTTGGGACACCAACCGGAATAGCTTTAAACACAGGGGCACCAGACGGAATTTCCCTAATAATAATGAAGAACAATGTAAGTCGTTTGAATTGACTATCCGCTTGCATTCTCTAGTCTCTACTGACATCGATATGTCCTCTTCTACTTTAGACTAGTTCAGTACCCGTACCGTGTGCGATTTTTTTATAATTTAAATAAATTTAATATAAATATCCGTTCAGGGAGCTAATTAATTTATATTTCAACACTTTTGAATTGTTACACAATTTAAATAAAATTACCATTGATTCTCATTAGTATATTGAAAGTATTATCAAAATCTTATATAATTATTATCAAAATCTTACAAAATTGGGTAAAATATTTTCAAAATATATCTATGTCTAAAAACTTATGAAAACTATTATCTTAAAATTGATTAAAGTGGAGATAAAAAAAATTGATTGGTTGTTAAAATGGAGATAAGGAGAAGATGTCATATGTTACATACGACTTATCAATTATTATATATATTATATATATCTTCTAAAATTGGTTACATATGTTACATAGGTAAAATCATATCTTATATAATAGGTAGAATCTTATATTATATAGTATATAAAATTTGTTAATATCTTCTAAATATATATTCATATCTAATCAAATTGGATCAAATTTTATCTTCTGAATATATAGATATATTTTTAGAATCAAATTTGATCTTATGCATATATTAATTATCAAATCTTATCTTAAATAATAGTATTTAAATTTGGTTAATATCTTCTAAAAATATATCCATATCTAATCGAATTGGATCAAAATTTATCTTATGCATGTATAAGTATATTGATTAAATAGAGTTAGAATAAAACTATAGCTTATGCATATATAGATATATTAATTGATTGAATAAATATATCTAATTTTATCTTGTACATATATTAATTATTTCTTTCAAAAAATGTGATTGGTTCATATTACTAATTTTAAGGAACCAAGTTCTCTTTTATTATATATAAAATATAATAATATAATATAATATAATTGATTTAGATGAACTCACATACAATCGATTTCAAAACAGCTCCAAAAGAACTTCTACAAAAAATGCTCTCCCGATATTCAAATTATTAAATAACCCACCTATAGAGTATAGAGTGTGATCTCTTAATGCTTCAAGAGAAGTGTCTCTATGTCACTGGGAACATACTAATTCATCACGGGTGTTAGGAGAGCAAAAAAAGGCAAGAATTAATCGATCGATAGGGAATTGAATAAAGTAATAATTCTCTTAAATCAAACTACAATACGATGGAGGATTGTTGAACCATAAAAATTGAACGGACTTAATTAGGAAAGGATCAATGCCTTTAAATCAATTGACAATGAAGCTTAAACCCTAAAGCTCTTGAACTAATAATTAGTAATTTTTTTAACATATATGCAATTAAGCTAAAGTTTGATAATAGAGAGAGTAGGGAAGAGAAGTAGAGAATGAATTGATGTGTTATTGGGGGTCTGCAGGACCCTTTATATAGGAGTTTACATAGGGAACTAGGGTTTACTAGTGTTTATCCATACCTAATATACTAATAAAAGATAATCTCATAACACTCCCCCTTGGATAAACATCTTTACAAACTGCCTCATTAAAAACCTTATCTTGGAAAAACCCAGTGGGACCAAAAACCAAGATTAAGGGAAAAAGAGTGCAGCCGTTATTCTCCCCCTCAACTTAGCTTACATCCTTCAAGCGCCGCATACCAATATTGCGTATAAGCTGTGTAAATGTTGTAGTAGGTAAGGCCTTGGTAAATACGTCTGCTAAGTTCTCACTCAATCGAACTCGTTGCACGTCGATCTTGCCTTCTGCTTGGAGCTCGTGGGTGGAGAAAAACTTGGGAGAAATGTGCTTGGTCTTGTCGCCTTTGATATATCCTTCCTTGATCTGGGCGATGCAAGCTGCATTATCTTCGTATATCACCGTTGGTTTTTGTACACTTGATTCCAATCCACATGATGCTTGGACATGGTGTATGAATGATCTGATCCATACACATTCCCTTCCGGTTTCATATAATGCGATAAGCTCTGCATGGTTTGATGATGTAGCAACCAGAGTCTGCTTTGTTGAACGCCATGAAATAGTCGTTCCACCATACATGAACACATACCCTGTTTGTGACTTGGCTTTATGTGGATCGGACAGGTAACCTACATCAGAATAACCAACCAATTCTGCATTGTGTACTCCCTCGGATCTTTTGAAATATAGTCCCATGTCACTTGTTCCACGCAGATAGCGTAGAACGTGTTTGACACCATTCCAATGACGTTTTGTCGATGTTGAGCTATGTCTGGTCGGGTATTGTTAGCGAGATACATAAGTGCACCAATTACACTAAGATATGGTACTTCAGGACCTAATATCTCTTCATTATTAGCTCGAGGACGAAAAGGATCCTTTTTCACATCAAGCGATCTAACAACCATTGGTGTAGTCATTGGATATGCCTTGTCCATACTAAATCGCTTTAGGACCTTTTCAATGTAGTTTGATTGATGGATGAAGATTCCGTTCTCTTTATGTTCGAACTGCAGGCCGAGACAATACTTGGTCGTTCCAAGATCTTTCATCTCAAACTCCTTTTTAAAATAATCAGCTGTTTGTTGCATCTCTTCTGGAGTCCCGATGATATTCAAGTCATCAACATAAACATCGATGATCACATGACCCGACTTTGTCTTCTTTATAAACACACATGGGCTTATTTCATTGTTTATAAAATCTTGTCTCAGTAGATATTCACTAAGACGGTTATACCACATACGCCCCGGTTGTTTTAATCCATAAAGGGATCTCTTTAGTTGAATGGAGTACATATGACGGGGTTCCGATTTGAATACCTCGGGTATTTGGAATCCTTCAGGGATTCTCATGTGTATGTTGGTATCTAAAGATCCATAGAGGTATGCAGTTACCACGTCCATTAGTTGTATTTTAAGTCGTTCAACGATTGTCAGAGCCACTAGGAATCTAAGTGTTGTCGCATCCACTACAGGTGAATACGTCTCCATATAGTCAATTCCAGGCTTTTGTGTAAAACCTTGTGCAACTAGTCTGGCTTTGTATCTTACGACTTCATTTTTCTCATTTCTCTTTCGTACGAACACCCACTTATAGCCAACTGGTTTTACACCTTCGGGTGTTGGAGCTACTGGTCCAAATACACCACGTTTGTTTAGAGAGTCTAGCTCTGCCTGGATTGCTTCTTTCCAGCTCTCCCAATCATTTCGATGTTGACATTCTTCCATTGTTTGGGGATCATTATCATCCTCATCCATGACTTCTAATGCAATCGCGTATGCAAATATATCATTTAGGACCACATCATTTCGATGCCACACTAACCCAGTGTTTGCATAATTGATAGACATTTCAACATTATCCTCAATGTGATTGTCGTTATCTTTAAAGTCCTTAGATAAGTTCTCTTCGGGAGTTTTATCTTCATGGATGTTATTAGTCAACATTTCAATTCCTGCTTGATTTAGGATTGATTCTTTCCTCTTCCGGGGAATAGCATCTTTAGAGCCTAGTGGTCTCCCGCGCTTCCGGCGTATCTGAGAGTCACTAGCTATTTGTTGGTTAGGAGTTACTGCAGGAATCTCCAAACGAGCTGGAGCATTTTCAGCTGGTATATGTGACTTGGTCACTCTCTTGGCATCAGTGAGCGCATCTGGTAATCTATTTGCTATGTTTTGCAAATGTATGATCCGTCGAACTTCAAGTTCGCTTTCATTTGTTCTCGGATCCAAGTGAGATAATGATGATGTGTTCCATTCAATCTCCCTTTTAATTATCTCTTTTCCTTCTCCCCCTAGAATTGGAAATTTTGATTCATCAAAATGACAATCTAAATACCGAGCTACAAATGAATCACCTGTCATAGGCTCTAGGTACTTAATGATCGATGGGGACTCAAACCCCACATATATTCCCAATCTTCTTTGTGGTCCCATTTTTGTTCGTTGTGGGGGAGAAATAGGGACATACACCGCGCATCCAAAAATCTTCAAGTAGGAAAGATTTGGCTCTCTTCCGGAGATAAGTTGCAATGGGGAGAATTGGTTATAAGCAGTTGGTCTTTGGCGAATTAAAGTCTCGGCATGCAAAATTGCATATCCCCAAGCCGAGGGAGGTAACTTGGACCTCATTAGCATCGGCCTTGCTATCATTTGTAACCGCTTAATTAACGACTCTGCCAGGCCATTTTGTGTATGTTGGTGAGCTACCGGATGCTCAACCACAATGCCAATCGATTGGCAGTAGTCATAAAATGACTTTGAAGTGAATTCTCCCGCATTATCTAACCTGATTCTTTTTATAGAGTAATCAGGAAAGTGGGCCCTTAATTTGATAATTTGGGCTAAAAGTCTTGCAAATGCAACATTCCGTGTTGATAGCAAGCTTACATGGGACCATCTTTTTGATGCGTCAATCAACACCATAAAATATCGAAATGGTCCACAAGGCGGTGTAATAGGTCCACATATGTCGCCTTGAATTCGGTCAAGGAACATTGGAGATTCTGCATTCACCTTTGTTATTGACGGTCTTGTTATGAATTTGCCAAGTGAACAAGCCGTGCATGTCAAGTCACCCTTTGATAGGATCTTCAGGTCCTTAAGTGGGTGTCCGTGTGAATTTGCAATGATCCTGCGCATCATTGTTTCACCTAGGTGACCGAGTCTATCATGCCACAAAGAAAATTTGGCGTTGTTAGCTAACTTATGGTTAGAAACATTATATGATTCAATGGGGCAAATTATTGTGCCATATAAACCAGATGTATGCATTCTCATCTTTTCTAAGATTTGCTTCTGGCCAGTCTGATGAGACGAAAAACACAAGTATTCGATTCCATGTTCATTGATGGTTTCTATATGATAACCATTTTCTCGAATATCTTTGAAACTTAATAAATTTCTCTGTGATTTGCTTGAGTATAGAGCATTCTTGATTTGTATCATTGTTCCTTCAGGTAACAAGATAGAGGCTCTTCCGGAGCCTTCTATGAGGTTGCTCGTTCCAGAGATAGTATTCACACTGGTTTTTGTCATTTGCAGGCTTGAGAAAAACTTTGGGTTTTTCAAAATAGTGTGAGTAGTGGCACTGTCAATGAGGCATAGTTCTCCACCATTGAAGATTCCATTTGATTGAGCCATTCTTTTTCCTCCTTGGAGCAACTCGTGCTGATAACATTTGATAATAGAGAGAGTAGGGAGGAGAAGTAGAGAATGAATTGATGTGTTATTGGGGGTCTGCAGGACCCTTTATATAGGAGTTTACATAGGGAACTAGGTTTTACTAGTGTTTATCCATACCTAATATAATAATAAAAGATAATCTCATAACATAAAGTTATTTTTGTCAATATCCATTTTTAAATGCTGGTAAAACTAATTCAAATAACTCAAACTTTAGTAGGGTGAACAGTTAGCACCATGAACTTTATAAAGTGACAAAAATAACCCAAACTTTTATTACTATGTGGTTATATCACCACCAATGTCTTTTTTAAAATAAAAAATAACATCTAACTTGTATAGTTTTGAAATAGAACTTGAAACAATATTAAACTAGGCTTTTTAAACAAAATTACACAAAATATAACTTTTTATATTCCCTTAAAATATTTCTCAAATGATATAACTTTATATATTTTTCAAATAGAACCTAAAACAATATTAAAGTAGGTTTTTAATCAAAATTACACAAAATATACATTTTTTAAAATGAAAAATAAAATTTTCTACATATGATAATTGGAAAAAAAAAATTCGCTGATTTATGTCATATTTCAAAAACTCATAATTTGGTTAGAATAAATTATATAAGTTAGAAATATTCACAAGTGAAATATATTTTTAATTTGTCGTATTTTTCTTAATTTATTCCTTTTAATTAAAGACTAAATTAAACAAACCATTTGAGAAATATTAATATCATTTGTTCGAACCAAATTTTGGGTTTTTTAAATATGACATAAAATAGGGATATTTTTTTCAATTATCTTAAGTCAAAAAATTTATTTTTCATTTAAAAAAAATACCTTTTGACATTTGTGTAGTTTTGATTAAAAAAAATCTAGTTTAATAAGGAGTATTGTTTTAGGTTTTATTTTAAAACTATAAAACTTAGGTGTTATTTTTTATTTTAAAAAAGACATTGGTGTTGATATAAGTACATAGTAGTAAAAGTTTGGGTTATCTTTGTCACTTTATAAAGTTTATGGTGCTACCTGCTTACCCTACTAAAATTTGGGTTATTTGAATTAGTCTTACCTTAAATGTTGTCGGTAGACAATAACCTTGTGATGATTTTTAGAGATAACTTCTCTTAACCGCCCTTTATCTTGTTATGCATTTGCATAAACAACCCTTATTTTGTTTCTTTAAAAAAAATCTTTGGGTCATCTTCAACCGAAGAGTAAAAATTGGGGTTTGGCCTTTTTTGTTCCCATCATAGGCCAAAATCCAATTTGATATTTTATTTGTTGGCCTATTTTCAAATGGAAGGCTAAATTTGACTTTTTTTTTGGAAGGTCAACCCAACCCTAGTTATGTGTTCAGTCATAATACAAGACTAAACACTTGCATAAACAAAAAAAAAAAATACATGCACTATAAACATGAAACAAAGTAGAACTAATACTAGGCTAGGATGAATGCTGAGAATACGAGTAAACTTACAGACTTATGTTGCACTTCTTGATTTCGATAAGACGGGAGTATAAATACACTATGGAAATAAACCTCTTTCGAAAAGAATGTAGATCAACAACGTTTCCCTCGCCTAGACGATGGATTTTCGTAAACCACGAAATATCACAATCATCTTAATCAAGGTCGACTGTGCAATTATCTACTATGTTGCACGGACATGCTGTCGGTCACCGTTTTATGTGTCGGACACGGGACGACACGACGACACGGTGCAAAATGGCTGCGACACGGCGGATCGGTGTCGAACTCGGTCGACGTGTCGGAGACCTGGAATAAATGGACATGGGCTGCTGGAATTACCTCTGATGCGTTTCCGATACACTGCCTATTCAATTGCCGGCACAGTAGGAGGGAACAACGTAGAAGGGAGCAACACGGGAGGGAAGAAGACAAAGAGAGAAGAGGAGGAGAACGGCTTACAGGAGTTGCAGAGACGACTGAGTGACAGGGAAGAAGAGGATGAGGGAAGGAGGAGGGTTTCCTAACGCAGCCGGTCCACTTAGTTAATACAACCCAAATAAAAACCCTAAATATGACCCAATAATTAAAACAACTCAAAACCCACTAAAAATAATAACTTTTCTTATAAACTAGTGAGAATGCCCGTGCGATGCACGGGACATAGAATTCCTGAATCTCAAGGTAAAGAGGTTAGCATTCATGAGTATCCATGTGTCATGACCCGAAGGTCGGATAAGCGAAAGCTCATGCTTTCATGGAGGATTAAGAGGGGAAAGAGAGATTTTAGGTTAGAGGGAAGAAGAAGATAGAGTTTAGAAAGAGGAAGGAGAAGAGAGAAGGGTAAGGTTTGTGATTCATTTCAGATGTCTCGTTCAATACATTGATAGGGTATTTATACAAAACCCCTAATATTCTCATGCATGACATTATCCCTCTCTTATACAAGCTTTGTCCTCTAAGCTTATTCAATAGAAACTACTAATACCTATGACAACAACAAATTTTCTCCTAATAATAAAATGAGGTATGCAACATGACTTTTGTAGGGTTGGTAGAAGCTACTACATGATCTTGGAGTTGGTAAAACATATTATAGCTTTCAATTGCTTCATGTAGCTGAAGCCTAAATGTATTACCCTCTCCACTTGCTAGCTTCCCCAAAAAATATCACAGTAGTCCTCCAACAACAGCAACACGTTCAAGTTGCAAAAATCAAACTGAATAACTGCAAATACTAGCTAGCACTTGTTGCCCTGCGTGTACCTTTAATCCAGTAGAACACAAGTAGTGGCAAGTACTCCACCCAGGTAGAAAACGAACATGTCGAACAAGCACTGTTTTACTGCTTGTGCAATCCCAATTTTGAGTTAGCAGCAACACGTACATCCTCTCCCAAACGGTATAGACTTCCGACCCTTCCACCCTGAATGTAGTAGCACTTTATTTGCAAAACTTGGATCATCTATGCTAGGAAATATATGTCCAAACTGAGAACTTATTGACTGATTTGCTACTGAATTTTTTAACATGGCGTGTGCCCAGATCAAAATCAAAATCTTCAGCAACAACTTATGATTGCCTAGAGCGACATCATTTGATGAATCCGTCAAATGGCTCATCCTTTCAAGTATACCCGGATCAAATACAAATCGAAAAACACTTCTTGTTCCTGACTTTGCGATCCAGTAGTTCATATTCTGAAATAGCGCAGCTTCTTGATCGCTTATACCAAACAAGTTTATATCACTACCTTCACTAATTTCACCATCACCACTACCACACCCCAGGTCAAAAATTAAAGGGTATAAAATGACACCATGATTACTAAGTCCAAGCACTCAAGGCATAGCCTCCTCCCATCATCGAGAATCAGGTACTGGGCAGCCCTCGGCTGCAGAAAGAGTCGGTAAGTAGTACACATCTGAGAGTATGCAATATGTCCCAAGAAACCAATGTTAATAGTGATACAACTTTTAAACTTTGGAAGCTCACATCCATTCTCTCACAACTGCAATACCTCAGAGTCCTATCATTTTCATGGGAAGGATAATACTTTCGCATCCAGAATGGATGAGCCTGATATTCAATGAGCCCAGCTGCATTTGTCGGGATCCGACCCACATGAAAAATGAAGAAGAGGTTATCTATTAGTACTTCCAAATCACATACAAACCTTTTTAACATCTCTTTGAATCGTTATAAACTGGAATGTTTGGGAATATGCTTACATAGTTGTTGCAGACGTCACATGTAGGATGATGCATCGCCTTGTAGCATAATTTATGATATGGCTGATTCCCAGACACAAACCAGAACAAAAATCTGAGAATTCTCTCACCAAGAAGTTGCACGAATATCACAGCTTTGAGAGCTTAGCGACAATTAAAAGTTAAAACTATTGACAATTAGCCAGAAGAAAAGAGGCAAATACTAACCTCGTAATCGGTAATTGGATCATTGCAGGCAAGGCAACATAAGCATTCTAGATGCCAAACTCCTCCCATGCAACTCAAGAACTGTCCACGACCAATCTCTGCTTTGCAACTAGCAAAGATCCTGCAATAGAAGATTCAGACTTCAGTACGCAACCAACAAAGAGTCTCACTATTGAAGGATAAGAATAAAAACTTGAATTATATATTAGCCTTCTCATGAAGTAAGCAATCAATGGCTTTCCATAAAACATTAATCCACTATCTTCAACTATCTATTCACCCTCAATCATAAAACGTAATCTGACAATGAAAATTTCCATCAGTCAGTTGAGCAACTTAGTTAATGCTAGATCCCCCAAAATACACTTGAATTATATATTAGCCTTCCATAACCCTAAAAGTTAGTGGAGATCTCCTCAAAGGCATTTCATCGAACATATCATCTACATCAGCTTATACTTTTGAACCAGTACAAGGAATCTCATATTAGACCAGTCCCTATCATCCACGCAGCTATACGATAATTTGCTTACACTAATCAATCTAGTTCATGATGTATAACAAGCAAAAACTTACTCAAGGCTCGTCTTGATGGAAGGGACAACAAGATCACACTCCGCAGACGTGCACCAGAGCTTGGAGGTGATGAAGAGCTCCTCCCAGGAGTGGATGAGGCCATTGCGCAGTGCCTCAGCAACGGCTTCGCCCATAGGCTTCTCGGAGTCATACAAGAACGCGACGTCGAAGTGGCGGTAGCCGAACTTGATGGCGCCGAGGATCATCGCCTTGGTTGCGTACACGCAACCTCCCGAGGTTCTGAAGGCGATCAACGACATGCTCGCTTTGCAATCAGGTTCACCGGTGCAACTGATCTTCACTTCAAGGATCCTGATCGCCATTACTCCAAATTTAGGGTTACAGAAACTGAAAAAGGAGAGAGACTAAAAAAATGGAGGAGATTGAGAGAGCAAAAGCACTTTCCAGGTCGAGAATATAGAGGCTTCAAAAATCAAATGGAGGTGATTGAGAGAGTGAAATTGAGCGATATGGGAATCAAGAGGCTTCAGAAATCGCCTTAATTTTTTGGTGAAACGACCGGGTGCACTAAACGCCTCAACTGTTGAGTGACTATGATGACGTAAATTGTGATCAATATTCTAAAACTATGATCGAATAACCAATTTTGTATAATCGGATAGTTATTTATTAGGTGCGCATTTATGAGGCTTGCACACAACTTTTCTTGTTGCTAGGTAGCATGCTCGTACTTATGCACAAGAGTCTTTCAAGTCCAAGTGTGTATTTTTCTTACCATTATTATTATTATTTTGTTAACAAACTTTAAAAAACATGCAAATTAAAATTATTTTTTGAAGCAAGAAAATAAATTAGCAAAAGAGTCATCATCTTTACGCAGTATTCTTTGTAGAATGCTGTTCCGGACAATAACATGAAGTTCTTCATTAAACCTCCGTAAAAATGTGTGTAGACATTAAAACGCACATTAATGTGTGTGCGTGTGTATATAATAGATTTGCTTGTAAGTAAAAATTGAATATTTTTATAATAAGTGTCACTTTAATTTTCGGTGCGCATTTTGAGGATGTAAAAACTCTATAAATTATTATTTTTGAATGATTTTTTTATAATTGTATACTTATTACTAACAAGTACGAAATTATTTAAATATTTGATTAAAAAATATATTTTATAGAGTTTTTACCTTTTAAAAAGCGGTACCAAAAAAAGTTATGTGCAAGCCTTCATAGATGTGTTTTCAATTTGTTTTTTATTTGTTTTTTTTTTCACATACTGATTCCCCTAAGCCATTTACTTAATTAATACCGAATTGATTCAATTGTGGTAGCCTTTTGTGTTCTGCCTTTTGGGCGTGTTTTCAATTTGTTTTTTCTTTTTTCTATTTTTCACATATTGATTCCTCTTTCTGTCATTTGGGGTTAGAATCCAATTAAATGTAAGCTAAAACATTTACCCAATTAAAACCCAATTAATGAGCCTTTTGGGTTAGCTCATTCCTCTATGTTCTACCGTTTGATTTAGAACACATTTAAATGTGAGCTAAGGCATTTACCCAATTAAAACCCAATTAATGAGCCTTTTGGGTTAGCTAAAAAAATTTTGAAATGAGAATGAACATTTCCTAACAATCAGTTTAATACCTCCATGATTTTTGTAACAACCATAGCCCTTAACAATCAATCAACCGTTTTGTCAACTACTCCGTAATAATCAATTTAGGAAAAAGAAAATTGAAACGAATTAGGTTGTCTGCATTTTGATTGATGTGCCTTCTTCCTCCATATAAAGGGGGTTTGCCCTGCTAATCCTTCCATCACAGTGAAAGACCCCTACCAATATTATGGCCACAAGCTTGAATGTCTCTACACAAGATGAAGTGCACACTTTTGTTGGGGATTTGATCGAAGGGAAAGATGCCAAAATCAAGGTGATGATTTGCCGAAAGTGGGATGTGCGTACTACTTTTGGAAAATAAATAAGCACCGACTTCATTGTGTCCGGCGAAAACGTAAGCATTGCATCCACTCATGCACACACCTGTCCCAAAACAACTTCAATTGTTTTAGAAACTAATATAGCCAAATATGTGCAGGGAAGTATCATCCATTGTACAACAACCCATAACATTGCCCATTATTTTCTCAAGCTAAAGGAGGGCTCCATATACTTCATAAAGAAATTTAGCTTCCAACATGTGAAGAACGAGTATCGCATCCTGAAACACAACACCCATATGCTTGAACCAGATGGCTCTACAATTGTTGCGAAAACAGAATGCTCCCCAGATGGTTTTATCCGTAACTCTTTTGAGCTAAAATTTGAGTTTTAAAGCCTCCGCCCTACCACTAACAAATATTTAGTTGGTAAGAAACACATTTCATTCTTTTCTACCTGCCTACATAGGCAGGTAGAAAAGAATGAAAGTATGCATGGTATACAATGCATACTATTACAAAATACTCTCATATCTCGAAAGCTTAATGCTCCAAAATTATAGATGTTATTGATTGCGTTACACAAGTCGGTGTGCAAGTTCCTCGCACGAAAACTTCAAGTACCGTGGATTTCCACTTGATTAACGAAATGTCAATTGCCCATCTCTACCTCTTCTCACTTAAAATTTTGTCCAACATGTTCTGTTGGCTTTGCTTATGCGCTAAATTTAGCGATCGTTTGTATCTCTCATAGGGGAAAACAGTTGCGAGTTACCCTATGGAATAAATTGGGAGATATCCTATTAGAGAAGAATGCTCAGCACCCTGTCCCTTTTGTTATCATATTGTCTTCTATGAATGTCAAAGAATACAATAGTACTTATTACCTAACATTTAGTCCTCCATTGCATACACATTACATATATTATAATAAACAATAACATCGTGTTCATGTTCTCTATGATCAGATCGATCATTTGTACCTGTCAAGCACTTCTTCAACAATTATTTTTGACGATGCCACTATTTCTATAATGAAGGAGTTCCAATCCCAAATACAGTAATCATCTTTGATCCTTATCACCCCTCTCTAATGATATATTCATTCTATTATTGTGTGCCTAACATATTCCTTTGCATGAAATTTAGAGGCATGAACATGATAGAGCTCCAAGCTACTGAAGCAAAGAAACATATTGTTGAAGGAACCCTCCTCGACTTACTAGAGTGGTCTAAACCCCAGAAAAGAGTAATCCATCATAAACCCATCCACCTTTTAACTTCTCATTTTATAATCTATTTTGGAACTCTTTTTGTGCAGGAGAGAAAAACCCAAGCACCATTTTCCACTGCAAGGTCGAAATTACTAGCATTCGTACAAAGGAAGGGTGATACTACTTTGTATGTAACAGTGGCAAGTGCAAGAAAACTCTTTCACACCTCGATGGGAACTTTTGGCGTGAGTCTTGTGAAGAAGTCATTAACTACCCCACGATAGGGCAGTGCCTAACCTTTCCACCACCTACTTCTATTTTTATGGTATATAATCACTCATCATGCCTAACCCTCTAATTTTGATTTTTATCTCTTCATAAAATGTTTACAATTTTAGAGTGCACATGAATGTACAAGATGCAAGTGCTTCAATTGTTGTCACCATGTTTGAAGAGACGGGTGAGAAATTAGTCAATAGAAAAGCAGCAGATTTACTCCAAAAGCTTGACGAGGTATGACTTTAAGACATCATGCTCTACCCCCGATGACTTGCTGAATGAACTACCTAATGTTATCATTTCTTATTATTGCTAAGGTGGGATGTGATGATATGATCTTACAAAACTTGCTCAACAAGAGCTACATTCTTCAAGTCAAGTCCCACACATACTTTTGTCCAACAGCACATGGTCATGGGAGTTTCACCTGCGCTGCCATATGGCCAGCTTCTACGAAATTGGTATGTCCACCTTATCTGCATAAAGAAATTTGGGATTTTTGTTATTAATAGAAGCAAGTTATTTGATCCCAATTATATAATTATTAAAACTACATTATTTAGGCACTAGAGGAGCATATCATTGGGGATTCAGACCAACAACCATTGAAACGATTGTGAAAGGGCACAACAAGTAATAGCATGGAGGAGGAGGCAACGCTTAACATACAAAACAAGAATGAGTAAAATAATAATTATCTTATTTCACTTTAGGTCTTTTTCCCATGTTGATGCATAAACTAACCACCCACTTTTACTCCCTTCCATCTCAGGTGAAATCATATTGGGAATCAGTTCTCTTTGTTAGGTAGCTATTTTGGGTCAGCACCCGTGGGGTTGGTTTGAATCTCTGAGCACATGGAAGGGAGTAAAAGTGGGTGGTTAGTTTATGCATCAACATGGGAAAAAGACCTAAAGTGAAATAAGATAATTATTATTTTACTCACTCTTATTTTGTATGTTTAAGCGTTGCCTCCTCATCCATGCTATTACTTGTTGTGCTCGGCCTTTCGCAATTGTTTCAATGGTTGTTGGTCTGAATCCTCAATGATATGCTCCTCTAGTGCCTAAATAGTTTAGTTTTAATAATTATATAATAGGGATCAAATAACTTGCTTCTAATAATAAAAAAAAACCTAAATTTCTATATGCAGAAAAGGTGGACAGACCAATTTCGCAGAAGCTGACCATATGGCAGCGTAGGTGAACCTCTCATGACCATGTGCTGTTGGCCAAAGTTATGTGTGAGACTTGACTTGAAGAATTTAGCTCTTGTTGACCAAGTTTCACAGGGCACCGGGTAAGATCATATCATCACATCCCACCTTAGCAATAATAAGAAATGATAACATTAGGTAGTTCATTCAGCAAGTCATCGGGGGTAGAGCATGATGTCTTAATTTCATACCTCGTCAAGCTCTTGGAATAAATCTGCTGCTTTTCTATTGACTAATTTCTCAACCGTCTCATTAAACATGGTGACAACAACCGAAGCACTTGCACCATGTACATTCATGTGCACTCTAAAACTGTAAACATTTTATGAAGAGATATGAATCAAAATTAGGTTAGGCATGATGTGTGATTATACACTATAAAAATAGAAGTAGGTGGTGGCAAGGTTAGGCACTACCCTATCGTGGGGTAGTCAATGACTTCTTCACAAGACTCACACCAAAAGTTCTCATCGAGGTGTGAAAGAGTTTTCTTGCACTTGCCACTGTTACATACAAAGTAGTACCACCCTTCCTTTGTACGAATGCTAGTAATTTCGACCTTGCAGTTGAAAATGGTGCTTGAGTTTTTCTCTCCCTGCACCAAAAGAGTTCCAAAATAGATTATAAAAAGAGAAGTTAAAAGGTGGATGGGTTTATGAGGGATTACTCTCTTGTGGGGTCTAGACCACTCTAGTAAGTCGAGGAGAGTTCCTTCAACAATCTGTTTTTTTGCTTCAGTAGCATGGAGCTCTATCATGTTCATGCCTCTAAATTTCATGCAAAGGAATATGTTAGACACTCAATAATCGAATGAATATATCATTAGAGAGGGGTGATAAGGATCAAAGATGGTCATTGTATTTGAGATTGGAACTCTTTAATTATAGGAATAGTGGCATCGTAAAAAATAATTGTTGAAGAAGTGCTTGACAGGTACACCTCATTTGATCATAGAGAACATGAACATGATGTTATTGTTTATTATAATATATGTAATGTGTATGCAATGGAGGACCAAATGTTAGGTAATTAGTACTATTGTATTCTTTGACATTCATAGAAGACAATATAATAACAAAAGGGATAGGGTGCTGACCATTCTTCTCCAATAGGATATCTCCCAATTTATTCCATAGGGTAACCCGCAACCTTTTGCCCCTATGAGAGACACAAATGATATCTAAAGTTAGTGCATAAGCAAAGCCAACTGAACAAGTTTGACAAAATTTTAAATGAGAAGAGGTAGAGATGGGTAATTGACCTTTCGTTAATCAAGTGGAAATTCACGGTGCTTGAAGTTTTCGTGCGAGGAACTTGCACACCGACTTGTGTAACACAACCAATAGCATCTATAATTTTGGAGCATTAAGCTTTCGAGATATGAGAGTATTTTGTAATAGTATGCATGGTAGGTAGGTAGAAAAGAAAGAAATGTGTTTCTTACCAACTAAATATTTGTTGTTGGTAGGGAGAAGGCTTTCAAACTCAATTAGCTCAAAAGGGTTACAGATAAAACCATCAGGGGAGCACTCTGTTTTCGCAACAATTGTAGAGCCATCTAGTTCAAGTATATGGGTGGTTGTGTTTCGGGATGCGATACTCGTTCTTCACTGGCTGGAAGCTAAATTTTTTTATGAAGTTATTGAAGTATATGGAGCCCTTCTTTAGCTTGAGAAAATAGTGGGCAATGTTACGGTTTGCTGTACAATGGATGATACTTCCCTGCGCATATTTGGCCATATTAGTTTCTAACACAATTGAAGTTGTTTTGGTACAGGTGTGTGCATGAGTAGATGCAATGCTTACTTTTTCGTCGGACACAATGAAGTCGATGCTTATTTATTTGCCAAAAGCAGTACGCATGTCCCACTTTCGGCAAATCATCACCTTGATTTTGACATCTTTCCCTTCGATCAAATCCCCAACAAAAGTGTGCGCTTCATCTTGTGTAGAGACATGAAGCTTGTGGCCATAATGTTGGTAGGGGTATTTCATTGTGATGGAAGGATTAGCAGGGCAAACCCCCTTTATATGGAGGAAGAAGGCACACCAATCAGAATGTAGACAACCCAATTCGTTTCAATTTTCTTTTTCCTAAATTGATTATTAGTTGACAAAACGGTTGATTAATTGTTAAGGGCTATGGCTCTTACAAAAATTATAGAGGTATTAAATTGATTGTTAGGAAACGTTCAATCTCATTTCAATTTTTTTTTAATTGGGTAAATGCCTTAGCTCACATTTAATTGAGCTCTATTCCAAACGGTAGAACATATAGGAATGAGCTAACCCAAAAGGCTCATTAATTGGGTAAATGTGATAGCTTGCATTTAATAGGGTTCTAACCCAAATGGCAGAACAGAGGAATTAATATGTGAAAATTAAAACAGAAAAAACAAATTGAAAACACACCCAAACGGCAGAACATAAAAGGCTACCACAATTGAATCAATTCGGTATTAATTAAGTAAATGGCTTAGTGGAATCAATATGTGAAAAAAAACAAACAAATTGAAAACATATTTATGAAGTCTTGCACACAACTGAAATTAATATCTACTCCCTCCGTTCCAAAATACATGGACTTTTATTTTTTTGGTACGTTTTTTAAGGAACGAAAAACACTATAAAATATTATTTCTTTTATTAATTTTTTTACATAATTTGATACTTAGACTAACTCCAATGGTATGGTGCAAATGCTTAAATATGCACATTTTGATGCAAAATGTGCTCCAATGATTACTTTTGAGTGTTTAAAATGTGCACTTTTGCACACAAAATGCTCAAATATAAGCACATCACCTCCCCCATGTGCAAAAACTTTTTATCACTTTTCAATAAAGTAAAGTCATTTCTATTGGTTGTCTTTAAGTTTTTTCTTTTCCTTTTTAATTTAATCATAATTACTTAGAGATAGGTGTGTATAAAATGCACATATAACCAATGGACTAAAACATCAAAAAGTGATGTGCATTTTTAAACACCTTGTGCAAATATGTACATTTGCACACTTCACCATTGGAGTTAGTCTACTAATAAGTACCAAATTATGTAAAAATAATAATATTTTATAAAGTTTTTCGCTTCTTAAAAAATGTGTCAAAAAGTAAAAGCCCATGTATTTTGGAACGGATGTAGTATATATTAAATTTATTTGTGAAAAATACTTCACTATACCACTCACCGAATCCAATTTACTTAATATCTATATTTAATTTATTGATATATCGTTATATTTAGACCTTTAAAACAATATATTATTTATGTTACCGTGTTCTTGACGTATCGTATCCTATCCTATAATTTTTGAAATGTCATTTTCCCGTGTCGGTATCGTGTCCGTATAGTTATATAGATTATCGAGCATCCACTATGGTGACACTCGAGTTGAGTGTCTTAACCATTTTTTTTATTAAAAAAAAAGAAATGTCAGAAATTGCACTTGAACCAAGAAAGTGAGTTTCTTCTTCCATATACTCTCTCACATGGTTCTACAAAAAAATCTGACTTTTATTAAATATTTTGACATTTTTTTTTTGTTAATTTTAGGAAAAATAGCCAAAAATAATACCAACTATCAACCTTGAACAAAAAATAATACAAACTATCAAATTGACAATTACATATACAAACTATGCTCATATTAACCAAAAATAATATAGTTTCCATTTTTTACTGAAATTTTGATCAAATGAACATTTTCTGTGATTAAACAAAATAGAGGGTCAATATTGTAAATATAATTAAAATGAGGGGAGAATGTGTGATTTATGTAACCCTTTATGTTCTACTATTGTTCTTCTACGGTTCTACCCAGATCTCCCCCAAGTCCCCAACAGGTTTTCATGGTGGTTTGAGAATCAACTATTCTCTTCAAATTTTTGACATTTTTAAACATCAATTCGTTGGCAACATTAATTTGTCCTAATCTCCTAACCCAAGTTGTGAAATATCCCATCAAATTTCTTTACCCTAACCGCTTGGGTTCAATGGTGAGGCAAATTGATGTTCTTATTATGCCAAATTGGATTAGGGGAAGTGTTTACACAATTACTACAAGGATAAATACATAATCAATTGGTGATTTCGATTTTGAATTATCCGTATATTATACAATTCCCAATCCCAACCTTCCTCTTCGATCGTGCGCTTCTGTAACAAAAACTTGAGCTCTCAACCTAAAAAACACAATCAATTGGTGGTTTCCGTCATCGAATTCGTATTATTTGCCTCGTCGCCATCAACAGGGACGCCGCACACCACCACCACAGAGCCACCATAGTGCCGCCCCTTTTCGTCAATCTCTAGTGTTCGTTGTCCTGTTGCGCGAAAGGCCGGCCAGTATGACACCGTTTGGTCTTTATGATAAGTTTCTTAGTGGTAAGGATAACGAAAGATGAAGGTGGGAGTGATGATTCTCAAACTTCCATGGAAATCAGGCTGGGGAGGAAGATGCAAATGCAGGAAGAAGATGAACACCCTTTCCAATTTTCACACAATTAAAAAGTTGTCTCTTATTTTTAATCATTCTCACAATATTGGACGCACGGCGCGTGTGCCCCTTTGTGAACCCCTCCCTCGGGAGCCCTTAACCCCTAAATTATCAAATCGATCGTGCTCAATCTCTCTTTCGTGCTCCAAATCGACCTTTCTTAGGCTGATTTTTGGTTTCCCAACCTCCGATATCCCGGATTCGGCTGCCAATTTTGGAGTTTCCGGCGTCCCCGGTGTGGTTGGACGTCGTCTCCTCTGATTGGTGCCCTGTTTGGTTTAATCCCCTTGGCGTTGTTTCGGTCTAGTTTCGTTGTGCATGAGCTTGGTCCCCTTCCGGCGTGCTGGGCTCGGATGCGCCTCCTTGGCTTCTACATGGGTCGGGTGTCTTTCCCGTTCGGTTGCATCGGGGTCTGGTGCCCCCGTCCTTCAGGCGACCCACCTCTCGCCTCTCATCCGGCTCGGCATCTCTCGGCCCCGACCGGCGTCGTGGGTCATGAGATTCTTTGTTCGATGCTTGGGTTGTTTCACTTGTTTGTCTGCGTAACCCCCATTTTGGGAAGAGAATGAATAGGGAAGAAAAAAATAGTATATATTTATATATATTTAGTGGATCTTACTCTAATTTGTCTATCTCCGGCGTTAGCTTCCGCTCCTCCGCCTCCGTCTTTCCTGATTCCGGGCGGTCGTCGGCGGCTGCCGGCGTGTTGGCCTGCTTGTCTCATTGCCTTGCAAGGGTAGGTTTTTCATCCTTTCCTTGGGCCCTAAGGTTATTTCTTGGGCCCGAGGAGGCCCGTAAACATGTCCTTGGGCCCAAGTTTGTCAAATATTGATACCTTATGCATTCATTTTTATATATATTTTATAGAAAGGGTATTTTTAAAATCCGAAAGGGTTTGAGTAAATCCACCCGAAAGGGTTTTGAGTAAATCCCGTAAGGGCTCGACAATATATTCGTAGGTGAGGAAATTCCGATTGGATCTGTAGTGTTTGGCAGGTTGCCGAATTGCTTGATGGTGCGATGGTGGGGCTTCCGAGGCTAGCATTTTATGAGCGGTGTTTCTTCTTATTTGTCGACGTGCGAGAGGTCGTGGACGTGATCGAGACCTGATGGCTCATTGACAGAGTCCAAATATGAGGTTTCCACTTAGTTCCCCAGGGATCCCCTGCGTTGCCTCTACTAACTGATGGATGAGTTGTCGCACACTGCTTCGGTTCTTTCATCTTTTGCTAGTCTTTGCCTTTATTTGCACTTTTGTAATTTGTCGGCTCTGCCTTATTGTTGGATTATGTCTTTAGCTTATTTTGACGGCTTATCCGTCGCCGAGTTCTTCGGCCTATCGACCACCGGGCCTGTCCGGGCGTCGAATTATTACTTAATAAAAAAAAAAAATTCTCACAATATTGGCCCTTCCCTTTGTTTTTTAATTACAAAAAATAACCATTTGATTGGAAATTTGGTTAGAAATAGAAACCATATTATTTTTGGTTAATATGAGTATAGTTTGTACATGTAATTGTCATTTTAAAAGTTCATATTATTTTTGGTTCAAAGTTGATAGTTGGTATTATTTTTGGTCATTTTTCCTTAATTTTAAGACACCCACAATGTGTGGGTTGTGGATGAATTTGTTTTAGAACGTGTCGACTGGCGGTGTAGTCAGACGACGTCGCTTTGCTCACCCTGTTACAGTCTTCCTTAATCCTTACCCCCTGCAGAAAGCCCTCTGATTTGGAGAAGCGCGACGAACAGAAGCGAGAGCGGACATCGCCTACGCACCGTCACCACCAGCACCACCTCCCTGGTACGGTAATATATGTGCTTGCCTTTTCTTTGATGTAAACTATGGAGGCAGAAGGTGAGTTGCAGTGCCTGTTTTTTCGCAGCTTAAATTTCTGTCCATGAATATCCGAAATCCACAGCTTGTTTTGTTCGTCGGCTTGTACGATGTGAATTGGCATGGGAGTTGGTTCTTACAAATTAGGCAATTACAAACAATTATATCTCCTTCATTTTGAAATTAAGAAGTTTGATCTAGGGATTCTAGGTCACGTGGACTCGAGAGCATCTCTTCTGATGTGAATTTGAAATTCTTTAGGAAGACAGCAATTGGTGTGAATTGATGTGGAATTAAACCTATTTGAGGGCACTACCTTACGGTGTTTGATTATTTTTTTTACCCAATTTCAATGATTTCAAGCCTTCCTTTCCTTGACCTGTTTTCTGCATTTGTTAAGATGAGAACCTGTCGAATCAGCACATGATCTCACTGTCTTTGCTTCCAAGAATATTTTTTTTCATACCTGATGATGCACATTAGAACTGATAAGCTCGGTCATCTTATCGCCGCATTTTAGTGACACTGTTTATACTTTGTAGGCCTAGCAAGGTTCCTTGAATGCAGTATGTATTGCTTGGCATAACTCTTGGTTGCATTATTGCTGTGTTTTCATGAATTAGGAACTTCCACATTTTTATGCAGATATGAGAGATGCCTTGATCTTTCTCAGCTAGACTCATGTCTGTTTCACTGTTGTATGGTTCTTCAATGGAATTTGAATGCACATTGATAAATACTGCATTCACAAGGCCTTTGCCAATATTGTTCAGTTAAGTTAGAAGACAATCGAGCGAGGAATACATCTGCTGCAATTTAACCCTGACATGGAAAGCTCAGCTGAAGTTGTACCAGGTACTGGGTTTTTCATTTGGTATGCCCCATGTTTGTTTTTGAACTCCTTCACCTAATTTGCAAATTATTCACCAAGTGTGCAAACTATTCAGATAACTAAAAATTAATGTTTCTTCTGTTAAGTCTGGTCAACCACCTTTATTTATTATCGCCACTGAGCTTCTTTGGGACCAACAGATCTCATCTACAGTTTCTACTGCTCTGCAGAGTGCAGATCATATCTTGATTGTTTTGACTTCATGTAAAGGAAAATTATGTGGTTCAATTGGTAGAGATTGCTGCTGAATTGAAGTATAAGCTTTTGCTTTGCATACTGTTCTAAGCGCTCACTGTTTTAACATTTCGAATTTTTGATCCTTTCCAAGTTAAAATGCCGACGTGCAATTGAATTCTCAGATAAAAAGATAAATGGATCAGAGAATGAAGATGTTAATAGCAGCGTGAAAGCTGATCCTAAGCTTGGCACTGGTGCTGCAGAAGATCCCATACATGGTTACATGACTCGTCGAAAAGAGGATGCTCCTTGTTTTCTAAATTCTTCAGGGGATGTGAACATGGAGGCAACTATAACTTCAGAGGATGTTATGCGAGCTGGAGGCTTTGGAGCCAGGGATGACATTGGCAGTGTATTACCTGTTGCAAGTGATGCAACTGACTTTGAAGAAACTCTTATAGACGCAAGAGATTACGAAGAACCCCAAGCTGAAGGGGCAACAAGAAGACCGGGTCTTGGCTGGACTGATGCAGCAGGGACCCAGACACCCAGTGACTGAAAACTCGGTTTTCTTGTATTAAAATCTACTCTTTTCCAGTTGCTGCTTTAAGACATCAAGGTATGCATATACTCTGTATCAGTTTTGCTTTGATGCCTTGATTTATGCTGCCCTTTGTTATTGAACCTTTTGTGATGTGATGCTCAAATTTCACTGTATATATTTCCATAAAATTTCATCTTACAAGCACATGATGACATGAGTCTCATGTTAGCAAACTTGACCAAGACATTGAAAGGATTCATAAGAAACAAAAATCACAAAGCTGTTAACGAAGCAAATTCTCTCCCGAACACTCTTCAAGAACATGATAAACGACGACAAATCAAACAGCCACACGGTCCCTCCTGCTCCTGGCAAAATCGAAACAAGGACAAGCATTTTTGTGTGGCCCTTCATGGTTAACTTTTTTGTTTGTTTGTTTGTGCATATCTCGGCCCCTCCCCCTAAGGTTGCTTGAGGCTTCTCATGCTGAGTGACCTGAGCTGGGGAGAGCCATTGTCAACCTTCGAAACCGAGCTCATTGCATCACAATTGAATGCAGCCCAGGTGGATCTCATGTTCTTATACGACGAATCCCCACCTCCTCGAACACCACTGTAGTCATAGCAGTTGCTATGGTAGTGATCAAGGTACCTGATCCTCTGCCTTGGCGTGCTCATCGATCTCACCCTGGCCTTGGCAGATTCCGTTGATGCCATGTAGCTCGGGAAGTTTGGCGAGCACGTTGATACGCTTTCTTCTCCGCTTGACCTTTCCCTCATCTGACATAATGATCTTCTCGGGGTTGAGAAAGTGGGGTAGGATTCGTCGTCCATGGGATCCTCTCGTCTGGATATGCCTCGCTGCCTCAGCCTTAGGGTCCCTTCAATGCCGCTGCCAGTTCTCTGATTCGAGTGGAATGCTGATAGCAAGCTTTCGAGCTTTTCACTCTTGTCAAGCTTCTCCCCTGGCCAGTGTCTTACCCAGTATCCCTGTTGATCATTGTATCTTCGCGACGACCCTGGTTCTTCTAGGATTTGAGCAAACTGCAGCTGCCTATCCTGAAAGGTTGAAACAGTGTTAAAACCCTCTATTTTTGCACCTATTCTTTCACTTTTGGTGCATGATTTCTGTTGAATAGCCAAAACTTTGGAACACAGGATATACCCGGTGTGAGTACGAGTACTGCTTCATGCGATCTTTCCTGCTGATGGCCTCTCGTCGCCTTAGAGACAGCAGGTTTGATTCCTCCTTTGAGTACATAGTATCATTCCACTGCCTCTCAGACTTGAAATCCACCTTTGACATCACAACAAATTCATCATTCCAGTGAAATCGAAATGATCTTTCATTTCAGAACACTCAAACACTAAGACATCCATACATACATACATACATACCCTGATTGCTTCTCCCAGCTCCATCTTTGTCCGAATAACAGGCTGAAACTTACTGCCATTTTCTTTACCTGAATCTAAATCCAGAGTTCGTATTCTTCCTACACACGCCAACTTGGCAGATGACGGTGTTCTCTCCAACTTACTCCTCACTTGACGTCTCACAGCTCTCCCCCGGACTATAGCCTGCAGTCTCACCAAACCCTTCAGCGCTCTAAGCGCCTTCCTTGCCTGCACATTACAGTAAAAAAAAACTGTAAATAGCTTAAGCCAGCCATGTAATGTAACTTCCCCTATGTTCATAATGGACACGAATGGAAAATGGGAAATGGTGCTTTCGAACAGAATCTCTATGTTTAGGTAGAAGAAACAAAAATCGACGATACAGAAACGAAACACTAGGGTACATTATAGAACAGTAGTCAGTAGAAAGCACCAAAAAGGGCCTAGTTCTTGAATTTATGGAACTAAAGAAGCTTATGAACTTTGCTCATTTAAATGGTAGGTAAATGGCAATCAAAGCTTCAAGCTTTGGCTTGTTAGAATTTATTGCAACCCCAACTAACATCACTTTAAACCCTAAACAAGCATCAATGCATCATCAGAAATAGCAAATGCAAAGAGAATGTAAACAAGGGACTTACAAGGTAGCCTCTGTAAGCAGTTTGGATCTTAATGGCAGCCCAGTTTTGCATTCCCTTCACCTTCTGATGTGGTGTTTGGGGGATCCCCGTGAGGCGGACAACCGCGGCAGCTGCCTGGGCAGCCGCCAAGGCCGCCTTTGCAGCTGCTGCAGTGGCCCGGGCGACGTTGATTGCATGCTTCATCTGTTCCTCCTTGGCTTCTTGGAGAGTGGATTGAGGTGGTGAGTGTTCAGGCAGTTGCTTGAGCTTCTTGGACCTCCCCAAAATCCATCTCCAACCCTTTGTTTCCTGTAAGGTAATCAATGCACCAAAACCCTAATTTTCTATTCGAAACCCGAAAATTCAGAAACTTTGAACTGCTATTGTGTAGGAATGTATGTAATGTACCTTATCTGATTGGGATTCAACCTCACAGAGAAAGAGTTTCTTCAAGATTTTAAGTATCCACTTCTTCTTAGCCATTGGAGGTTCACCCACAAACAATACAATCATTCAGTAAAAAGACAAACTCCTCCTGCCTCCTGTGAATTCATCCTGCAGTGACAAAACTGGAACCATTAGCCATATGACAGTTAAGTAGTTAACATGCAATGAAATCTCATGAAAATTTGAAAACAGTTTACTAAGAAAATGAAACACAACTTTTTCTTGAAAGCAAAGTTTTTTGGATTGGGAACAATGAGAAATGAGCTAGTCTACTCAGAGTTAAGAGCCCTACAGATAGTCATTTTTTCTGCTCTTCCAAAAGCAGCATTTATTAGCAAAATCTAAAAGAATCTTACAACAGTAAAAAAATAAAAAAAAAATGGAAAAGGTTCAATAACTCCTTTCTTGATCCAAAAAAGATAGTAATCCCAAAGTGTCAGTGATAACAATCTGCAGGAAAACAAAAACTTAAAGAAAACTTCAGCAAATTTTTGTGCAATGGGTAATTTCTCATCATTCCCAAATCCCAAACCACAAAAAGAAAGTGCAGATTATATCCTCCGTTGCCCAGTTTGAATAAGACCGTAGGGAAGAAATTACCTGAGTGAACATGGTGGGTAAAATCTCAGGCTGAGAGAGGCCAGGAAATTCGCATGATAAACATCAAAATTGAGATGGGTTTTGTGGTTAAAAACCAAAAACAAAAGTGGGCACAGAAAGTGAGAGATTGGACTGAGAGAGAAAACAGAGGAAATTAAGAAGAGGCCATTGATGATGGTGATGGTGGCACTGAGAAAAGCTTCAGCTCTGCTCATCACTTAAGTAGTGAAATACTTGAGTGTATGTGTTGTGAATTTCAAGGGTTTTTTTATAAATAATTTTTTTTAATGTATATGTAATCTCTCCTTTTTTCTCTCAATATTCCAACTGTCACTTTCATAACTGCCAATGACCACTTCAAATCTCCTTTGGATTGGAGAAATTTGCCAAAATAGACCCCCCTCCTAAATAATTTATCAGGTGCTTCTTGTGATGGCTAGCTAGGGAAAACGGCCCCCCTAAAGGTTTGGATTTTAATTATGTGTCATTTTATGTAAATAGAAATTTTAAAAAATCATTTTCTTGTTTAAATTAGACCCATCAATTTAAGGAAACATAATTAAAACGGAAATTTCGCGAGGTACCCCTGGGATATTGCAATTTTCGCGAGATATACAACTCTTTTACATATTTCGCGTGGTACCCCTGAAGTTTTGATTCTTTTCGCCTCATAAGTCATACCCTTCCTCGTTAAATTTGACAGAATCGATGTACTCCGTTACTTTTCAATTAAAAAAATAGGAAAGAAAGAACATACAAAAAGAGAAAAAGAAAGAAGTGAACAAAGAGGGAAGGAGAAGGCGCTCGAATCCCAGATGTTGAATCGGCAGACTTCGATGCAGAATCATCAGTTCAGCCTCGCCGAGACCACGAGGATCGGAGGCACAATCGGCTACCTCCCACCGGAGAGCTTCCAGAGAAGATACATAGTCACGTCACTGCGAAATCCGACGGGTTTAGCTTCGAGATTGTGGCTTCAGAGGTCGCTTCGGGTAGGCGAGTGGTGGATCTGGGGTATCAGGATGACCAAATTGTGTTGCTCGATTGAGTAAGGAGGTTGGCCGATGATGGGGAAATCGAATTGAATCTAAGATTGCACTGGGTGGGAGATTTGGGGTTGATAAATCCAACGGAGGGCTAATTAGGGCTTCTTCCATTCATGGAGGTGCAGGAGTCGGCGGCGGCGTTGGCGAGGACGGCGTCTGTCCCGGTGGAGACGGAGGAGGAGTGGAGGAGGAGAAAGGAGATGTAGACTCTGAGGAGAATTGGAAAGATCTGGCCATCTGGGATCTGCGATTCGACTCTCTTCTCCTTCGCTTCTTTCTTTCTCGTCTGTTCTTTCTTTCCTTTTTTTTTAATTGAAAAGTAACGGAGTATGACCATGTCAAATTTAACGAGGAAGGGTATGGGGCGAAAAGAATCAAAACTTTAAGGGCACCACACGAAATATGTAAAAGAGTTGTATACCTTGCGAAAATTGCAATACCTCAAGGGCACCTCACGAAATTTCCGTAATTAAAATAGCCCAATATTTAGAGATGTTTTTTAAAAAATTATCACCTTTTAAAGGTAAGAAAAATAACTCAATCTTTGGAAGAGCGGTAGCAAAGTATACTGATATTTTTAAAAATTATAAATCCGGGCAAAAATGATGACATATAATTGGCAAAATTAATATTTTGGTGAATTTTAGATGATATTGGCTTGTTTTAATGAGAATGATATCATTTGACCAATTTTATTCATTTTTTGACCCAATTTATGGTCAGAAAAATCAATCGGGATATTTGTTACCACCTCCTCAAATGTAGGTTGTGTTATTTTTCTTACAATTAAAAGATGAAAATATTTTTTTAACACTTTTCAAAGATTGAGTTGTTTTAATTATTTTTAATTAAGTATATTTATTGTACCGGGTCTAAAATTCTTTGAATTGGTCTTCTATTGTGGAAAATTAATTCAATAACATTACTTTCCCCCCACTTTTATGATTCTTTTCTTGTTTTGAAAAATGGATTTTTAAATGGTCTTCGGTTCACATTATAAGATTGTCATGAGCTCTTTACTCTCAATCTATTTCCTTTTCTTTTCTTTTTTCTAATCTTTAGGATATGAAAAGTTGAAGAGCAACATTTATACCACCTATAGACTCTAGCTCCAACCACTCCCATAATCATTCTAGATTTAATTGTTAAAATTAAATTAAATATTCCGTATATTTGACTTAAATATAAGTAATGCTTTCAACTTCATCTTTTTTTTTAATACATGTTGATGTATGATGTATCCATCATTGACTATTAAATAGTAATGTTCCAAGAAAAAGAAAAAAAAAAGAGCATAATAAAAAAAAGCATAAAAAATCAACTATTTACCATAAATTTCATGCCTCAATTTTTTAATAAAAAAATATATTTACATAGTAACAGGAAAAAAATTAAAATATGTACAAAATATGATTTTTACAATTTATAAATATTTTACTAATATATAGCAACACAGGAGCCAGGAGGGGGGGAAAAGGCAGAGTGGTGTTTGAGCTGTTTAATGGGCCTAAAATCTTATCATCGCCAATCACTTCAGAACAATTATGTGGGCCGGAGATTCAATAAAAATATGGCCCAATATTTTATTTTTGCGTGAAATACACATTCTTTTGAGCTGGATAATGACCCAACTAGAGAGCTTTTCTTTTAAATAATAAATCAAATATTTCTTAAATTTATCCAAACTAGATTATTATGGTGCTTTACAAACCAATCACATGAATAATTAACCTGAGCCAAGTCTCCTTTTTGACGCAATGTGATAATTGTTTATAAAGAGTCGATAATATACATTTTGTATTGTTAAACCTTTTGAGGTTTGTTTAATGCAATGTACTTATACTAACAAGAGTTTATAATAGAAGCTTAAAGGACAAGGAAAACTATACCTCCACAAGGTACATTCAAATTCAACTTTGATGGATCAATACTTGCAAATAACATCAGCTACACTTATTTTATTATTTAGGATTGGGAGGGTCGATCCATCCATAATTCCATATTGTTTGTAATTTGATCGGCAATCAAACCTCCTTAAAAGTGGAGGCTACTTCTCTTAGATAAGGTATTATTACAACACTGAATCGGGGGATAAATAACATACAAATTGAAGGTAATTGCCTAATAATCATAAACCACCTCAAAACACAAATTAAATGTCATTGGGAAATCGAAATGATTATGTCTGATATTAAAACCCTACTGTCTAACAAACATATCGAAGGTCCTCCTCTCATATATCCATGATGGCAAAAGAGTAACAAATAAGGTTGCACATCTTTACCGCTCTGTCAAGGGTCTCGATATTTATAACGATTTAAGTCTTTAGAACCTCATTCGTAAGAATGCTTTCGGGTAGGTCCCCACCAGGCCACCACCCGAACTCTTACCTAATAAAAAAAAGAGCTTAAAGGACTAATTGAGATCTGAGATGAACTAGAAAAAGGGCTGGATTCAAGTCATCCATAGGCATGAAAAAGGAGCCTTTTGTCATGGGAAGTACTTTGGGCTAGAAAAGGTAATTAGTGGTACTTAATTTGTGGGTTTGATTCAATAATTAAGGGAATCATGGCATGCAGTTGCAAATTGCAATGGTCATTGCCATCATCATTGCACACACAACACTTCCATTATTGACCAATTTTTGGGTATTCCATGTGGTCATAAGCTAAACACCACCTTCAAGTTCTTTTAGAAGATCTTTATCAATTAAATTCTATATAGATCAATCAAGATTCAAGAGATATCAAATAAACAAGTGAAGAAACACATACATTATATAAGTTATATGAATGGGGAATGGATCTTTGGGAAGTCATCTTTTAAATATATGGGTTTAAATTAAGTGAACACAATTAATTGATCAATCATAAAGCGGCGCCATTAAAATAAACATGAAATTAGAGTAAAGTAATTAAATAAGTCTTATGTGATGCATTGCTCTGTAAAAGTGAAGAAGCTACGAAATAATTTTAAACTACTAAAAAAAACACAACTAAAATGGGAATTAATATCTACAAGGTTATGATTCAAATCGAAAGGTGTATATATCGCATGTAAGTAATAGTTCTTACTTATTTTTTCCTCGAGGAAAGTGACAATCAATCTCAAGCTAATTATGTGACATGCTCATGAAAATAGGCTCTATTTGGCAAAATTAATAGCTTTTTGCAATTTGTTGTTTTGATATTGAGTAGTTTTAAATTAAATAAATATGAGATTTTAGTTTAATTAGCTTATGAAATCAAAATTTTAACAACTAGCTTCTCAAGTGGCAAGCTATTTGAAAAACTAGAAACAATTATATCTTCCGAACAAAAACTTTAGCCCCCCCTAAATTTCTGATCCAAACTACCATCTCAATTATAAAAGATTGGAACTATGCTAATAAGGATAACAATAAACAAAACAAGAAGAAAAGGAGATTAAAAGTAAAATGGACTAAACCTCAAAGAGATGTCTACAAAATTAATGTAGATGACTTTGTTAAACCCACGGGCGCTTGTTAGGTGGGGGGCCGAGTCATTCGTGACTCTCATGATCATATAATGGATATTTTTTTATCAGGGAACGGGAAGAGGAAGTATCCTCCAAACCGAAGCATCTGCAATTCAACTAGGTATATGGAGCAAGCTTGAAGACATGGATTGAGAAGAGTTGTCATTGAAGGAGACAACCAAGAGATCATAAAAGCCGTCAAGGAAGGTAAAAAACATAAGATGGGAGGTTCTGCGTCAGATTCAGTATATCAACCGCCTCAAAATCCACTTTGATCACATTGAGTTCAACCACTGCTACAGAGAAGCTAGCAAGATTGCTCATGATATAATTAAAACTGGTATCATTACTGATAGGAATACTATCCCTTTTAATAGGGATCTTTGTATCATCATCCAGCAGGATGATCAAGGGTATGTATTACACTCTATGTAATCACCCCTACTGTTTGCCTACTTTATAAAAAAAAGCTTTAACAACTACTCATCCAAACTTTTAAGAACTTTTGATTTTGTATTTATAAGTTTTCATCGACTACTCTAACAACTATGTTTATCAAACATCATACTAATTTAAATATATTTCAAACAAATAATACATCAGTTTTAGCAACCCAATCGATTTCAATTACCTCATCAGTTACCAATTTACCAAATGTAAAGGAACTTATGCTTCAAGACTTAACATAATAATATACTAGGTTGTTTAATTTATTGGTTTTATAAAAAAACCAAATAAATGTCCCACAATAACACGAAATCATGCAACTATTTACTACACATTTTAATGAGCCAAATATTTTTAATAGATAAAATATTATTTTTTTAATTAATTTTTTTACTATTCAATACTTATTACTTTTTTTTAAGCAAGATAAGAAATTCAGTTCTCTAGACAAGCCTAGAGAAACCGAGAGACCGGACAAGCCGGTGGATGGACTAACCATCATTTACAACAAGAAACAAATAACTGAAGCAAATGACAGAAATAAAATAACAGAAGCAAATGACATAAAATAAAAAACAAGGAACATACAAGCCATCCTACACTGCGAAACACAAGTCAAAAGAAGAACGAAACGATCGGCCAAAGGGACAACGCACACAACGAACTCTAGGGACCAGCGGACACCTCAGATTATGGATTCAAAGAGCCTTCAGATGTCAATCGCACGTCCATGACGTCATCGAACATGACACATCAACCATCGCTCACAAGAAGCCTGCAACACAACAAGAATAGCACAGTACACTAGCCCGCAATTCAATCACAAACCACACCAAGGCTCAATCAAACCCCAAGCACTCATCTCAACCCTCAAGGACGATAATAAAATCGTGGGTAGCCTACCACAAGGATAAGCCGAAATAGAGGCGATAAAAGACAAGACAAGGAAGCCAAAAGGAGCAGTGATGAACCAGAAAGCGAATGAAAGAGCGAACTACAACAATCAAAAAAGCCGGTGGCGCAGGAGGATTCCCCAGAGCACCAAAGGGCGGAGGGAGGGCGGAACCGAGGATTCAATACTTATTACTAACTAGGTATGTTCCATCCCGGGCATAAAAATATGTGAACATAGCATTCTAAAATTATATCCATTATCTATAAAAATCTATTAACAATATAATAATTTTTTTTTGATTAGGAAATAATTCAAGATTAGATATACCTGAATCTCGATGGCCGACAAGTCGGCAAACGGAAACCCGTCAATACATACAATCGAAATCGAAATCGAAAACAAAAAGCGGTGCAATACAGCAAGTGAAAACGCACCCTACAAGTAACGAGCCAAAGGAAAACTAAATCTAAAACGAAGGGGACGTAGACTACGGACGAAAGCCAAGCACCGTCCTAAAATAGCACCGCTGGTCGGCGATACATCAGGGATCCCTGTGGGTAGTGAAGACGAACCTCCAAGAAGCTCCTTCCCGAACACGGAGTCGCCCCGTACACACTACCTCGATCCCAGCCAGACCCGACTCCGACTGCCAGAACCCCAACATAGAAGAAGAACCCCAAGCCGCACCAAAGCAGAGACGCGCGCCACCCGAGCAAAGCAAACCGCGAAGGATCGATCACAACGGATCAATCAAGCCCAAACGGGATTTAAATCAAGCTCTTTCGAGCGGGAAAAACCCAATTGGGGACAATTTACCGTAAATAAAAATTGTATTATTTGACCTTTTTATTTTTACTTTAAAAATATCAATTTCCACCCGGGCCATCTTAGGGCCTAAGGCATTTGCCTTGGGCCCAAAGGAAAAACACAAGCCCGCCAAACTCGGGCCCCTTCGGACCCAAGGAAGGCCCAAATGCAAACCAAGCCGGAGAAAGGCATATATAGCAGCGCCGCAAATAGGGATCTCACAAACACAGCAAACCAGCCGAGCAGAGATGAACGACCGGAGGTGAAAGGAGACCGGTGGCGAAATCAAAGCCGGCGAACCGACCCTTTGTTTTTGTTTTTTGTTTTTGTTTTTTTGAGTAATTAGGCGTGGCACAAGCACGCCTTCTTGGAGGAGATTAATTAGGCATGGAACTGGAACGACAACAACCAGAACACCGGCGGAGGAGGTTAAAGGCCGGCGCCGAGCGCAGCCGAACGAAGACGACGCAGGCCAAGATGGAGGAGATTAGAACCAGCGGCGGCGAGAGGCTCACCGAAAACCATAGACCAGGGCCGGAAAGAGGAGACAGGTGATTTCACGGGAGCCGAAGCCCCACAAAGCAGGGCACAAAGCCGCAGCGGGAGCACAACGAATCAAAGGTGAAACCCGAAGCCCCAAATCGGAACACAAATTGGCAACTTGGGGGACGATTGAGACGTATATATGTACAAATTGGGCACGTAAGAAGATGGATTTGGGGACACAAAACCGAAATTGGAGAGAGCCCCCACTTGATTTTGGATTTGATCAGACACAAAAAGAGGTGATCGAAATGGGGATTAGCCACATTCTTCAACACACCAAACAAAGACTCTCCGAAGAGAGGAGATTGGGCTCTCCGAGGAGAGATTTGGGCTCTCCGAAGAGAGATATAGTCGGAAGTGTTGCTCGGAGCTCACCTGCGCAGAGCCATGGGAGGATGAGAGAGCTGGCTCAAAAGAGAGCGTTCTTTTCTCCGATAATCCTCAGATCTATTTTTCCACCTTTTAACAATATAATATTTAATGCAAAAAAATAAATTACAATTTGCTTTTTCATTTTTTTTAACAAACTAAACAATAACTTTTTGACAAAATTATTATTTTTATTTTCCTAAAAAATATGTTTTCAATATTTGTAATTTTTTTAACAAAATGACCCATAACTTTTAATTTATTAATAAATACTCTTAATCTTTTAAAAACATTTTTATGCAAGTATTTTTTTTATTTGAATAATACGATAGCGGTGAAAATCATTCTAATAGACTTGTGAGCGTTGATTAATGTGTCATGTTCGATGACGTCGTGGACGTGCGATTGACATCTGAAGGCTCTTCGAGTCCATAATCTGAGGTGTCCGCTGGTCCCCAGAGTTCGCTGTGTGCGTTGTCCCTTTGGCCGGTCGTTTCGTTCTTCTTTATCTTGTGTTGCGCAGTGTAGGATAGCTTGTACGTTCCTTGTTTTTACTTTTTGTCATTTGCTTCTGTTATTTATTTCTGTCATTTGCTTCAGTTTTTGCTTCTGTTGTACATGATGGTTAGTCCATTCACCGGCTTGTCCGGTCTCTCGGTTTCTCTAGGTTTGTCAAGAGAACTGAATTTATTATCTTGCTTAAAAAAAAAAAAATAGACTTGCTAGGTGGCAAAAGCCACCAAGAGGGTCCCATGACCCTTCTTGTAAGAAATGGGATCTTGATTTTTTTCACCATGAATACCAAACTGGGAAGCCATTAGGCGACACCCAAACAAACCAAAAACTGAACGGGAAGCCAGCAGGCGACACCCAATCAAACTCTAACCCTCCCAAGTCGTTCATGCGCGACATTGGTAAAAGGAAAATGGAGATACTAGCTTTCTACCCTCAACTCATGAAATTTAAAACCAATTTCAACACTCAGTCAAACTGTATTCTCTTTGGCTGTATATTTGAGGATCCAATTGTGGTCTCCAAGAAATGGAAATCTTCTACCAATACTTATCTTAACCTATTACAACTTAGCAGCCTGAATTCGTGGAGTAGTTTCATGGACTTCTTAAACTCATATTTCTACTGCTATCTTTATCATCTTTATGTATGCGACGACTATGGCTGGATTTGGCCTCTAAAGCCTTTGTACTATATCTGTTATCAAATGGAACAACACTCCAGAGCATTTTTATATGTTGAGACCTCCCTCTTGATTTTTCTCTCTGTTATTCATGATCTTACTCTACCCACTTTGAGAACTTGTCTGTTAAAACAATTACTTACTGCTATAGCATCATTAAACTCACTTTGTTTTACCTTAATTAACCATCAATTTCAAATTAAAATACCTGAAATCATCAATCCCACGAATGTGTATTTTGGATCTTGCAATTCATACATCATATTCATACATGTGCAATGTATAATTAGAAGAGACAGTTCTCACTTTTTGTCTCTTCTCACCACCTATCTAACAAATTTCAATAACTCATCAAAGCATCTACCCATAAGCTACTTACTAGAAACTAATAATAATATGTATACTCTCCTAAATACCCATTTATCACTGCAACTAACAAAGGCCGGGGGTTCCCCTCTGGCCACTCAATCTGATTGGCAGGGTTGTTCAATGAACCCTAAACTTAATTGCTTCTGCTACTATTGTGATCAATATCAGCTCTACATTGAAGACTGTATAACCACCTGTAATACATATTGGTTTTATGAATGCTTTACCCACATGCTGATCTCAAGAGAATTCTTATGCAGGAGACTTACCTCTGGTACAGAAGCAACCATATCACAGAGCCACGCCACTTCTGTTACACGCTTGAGGCTCGTTTTCTCTTCGCCTCCTTGTCTGCTGGTGTCTGTGTGCTCAACCCATCTAAATCCGTACAATGCTGACTGCTTCTGGACTCCTGGTAAGTCTCGTGCTAATGACCTCCACGGCTACAGGTACGACAATCTCTCTCTGATCCTCCTTTTTTGCATCCATGAAACTGACAGTGTTGATCTTGATGCACTCACCCATCTTGCCTATATAAACACTTACAATGTGCATTTAATTGCTCACCAACTCAACTATTTCTCATTCTCTTCTGCTTTCTGTCACAATCTGGTTTTCTACATTTGCAAGTGCTTTCATCTTTTTTGGTTATATGTGGAAACATCTAAGGGAAATTCCTTACGGAATGCCACCCAAGTTGACACCAACTCACCTAATGGGAAGCCCTTGGGTGACACCCTATCTCACTCACCTGAGCAGAAGACGCCTGCATGCTCTTCTAACCAAACCAACAATCCTTTTGCCTCACTTAAGTGTGATAAAGGCAAGGGTAAACTCAATCTATTCATCTTCTTTGCTGAACTTGTCAAATTCAATATCCCAAAACAGCCTATCCCCGATTGTATCCTATATGGTCGGCTCTTTGGCTCTCCTATGGAGTTCAAAAAAGTTCTTGCCAAGCAGCAGAAAATAACACCCATGCTTTGCTATTTTTTTTATTGATCATTATATGCTTAATCCATCCCCTAACCATTGGTCTTCGCAGATGGGTAGAAATACCTTCCTTGTGAAATGGCTAAATGTATCACAATTGTTACTAATCACCTTCGGGAAGCTTTCAAAGCCTTCCTATCCTTACAATTTACAGGTCTCACAAATCATCGCAGCTAACCCAACTGAAGAATTCATTCGGCACTGGTCTATTCGAGTACTCTTACTTTCTCCATGTATTCAACCCCTGTTTGAGATCAGCTATCTTCAACACTCATCTGGATCGACAACCTGCAACAATTCTTCTATTGATTGTCTCGAAAAGCAAAGCTACAGAACATCAATGTACTACTTGGATCAACATTGCTACTGCTGTTATATTAAATATAATCAAATAAAACATAGCACTCTTAAAATGTTGTCATTTTTTGTCAAATTTATTTTTTTTGAAAATTAATAGGTTACCAACCATAATGCAAACAGGTACCTTTACCTTGTTTATCCGTATCAAAATCAATACCGGTTGTTATTATCCTGAAGGCCTTTGTTCCAAGTGTCATCATTTGCCAAACGCTAAACACCTTAATGATGGTGCAACAATCGTGTTTAGGGTGATCAAAAGTTCTGTTTTTGCTCTACTACACTATAACTCAGCAAATATAACTGGAGAAATAGGAAACATTTACAATACTAACACTCAACTTAACTGGCAAGTCTTCACTTTTTTAAGTAAGATTCTAACCTTTCTAAGTACCATTTCTCCCACAATTGGTTATAATGAAGTTTAGCTTTTGGAATGTTAGGGGCCTAAGTAGAAAGAACGTTTGGACTCACATTGAATCTACCACTAAAGCAGAGCACATAAAAATCTTAACGCTAGCCGAAACAAAATTAACAAATCCTCCTCCGGATAAGTGCTGGAGGAAACCGGGTTTTGATAAAATGTTTTTCTGTCCGTTAAAAGGACTGGCAGGAGGTTTATGCCTTCTTTGGAAAGAATCCCTTTTCCAGAATGAAACTTTTACTATTAGAAACTCTACAGACCGTATCATCCAGGCAGACTACACAAACACAGCTCTTAATATTAACATCGAAATCTTATTTGTTTATGCAACACCTTATGCAAATGAAAAAAACTCTTTATGGGCCTCACTCTCAGACTATATACGCAATGCAAAGGGCGATCTTATTATATTGGGGGACCTAAATGAAATATTAGAGCCGAACGACAAAAAGGGTGAAAAGTTACCATCTGCAAATAGATTTACAAGACTACATGATATTATTAGTACTTACAACTTGGTAGACTACCCTACATGTGGAAACAATTACACTTGGAGAAAACACGAACATGGTAATGACAATATATTTGAAAAACTAGACCGCGCTGTGATTAGCCACTCTATCCTAAAACAATTCCCTAACCTATGCACCAAAAACCACGCCTTCTTAAAATCAGACCATGCACAGATTACACTGGACCTCATAGATAACCTGAAACCAAAATTACAGCCTTTCAAGTTTGAAATGGCATGGACAACGAAACCAGAATATGAAACAGTTGTGCGCTCTGCTTGGAGACTTGACTCTACCGGCTCTCAAATGTTCAAATTAACAAAGAAATTGCAAGAGGTCAAAAGGAAAAGCAAGCTATGGAGCAAAGTAACGTTTGGAAACGTCTTTCGCCAAATTAAACAAGTAGAAACAGAATTACTGGAATTACAGAAAAATCTTTGCAATGCTTATAACCAAAACCTGGATAACAAAATCAAAAGGCTAACAACGAAGCATACCTCTCTCCTTTCCTTCCAACAAAAATATTGGGGGCAAAGGGCCAAAAGAATACACGTAAAATCAATTGACGCTAACACAAAATACTTTCATAAAATTGCAACTGGAAGACGAAACAGAAACATAATAAAGCACCTTCAAACCACCACTGGTATAACACTCAGCAGTGAAAAAGACATCAGAGAGCTAATCAAGCAGGACTTCAGCCAGAAATTTTCACAACAACCCAGGCAACAAATACCAAGCAATTTACTCCATCATGTAGGAAATGAAATCTCGAACGAAGATAATGACTGGCTGACTCGCCAAATCACAAATTCCGAAATAAAGAATGCGATTTTCAGTCTTGCCAATGACAAATCTCCAGGACCTGATGGGTTTCCTGCCGGATTCTTCAAAAAATACTGGCACATAGTTGAACCATCCGTCATAAAGGCGGTCAATAGCTTCTTTCTGAGTGGAAGAATTCTAAAATAGACAAACCACACGTTCATATCATTAATACAGAAGATTGACAACCCGACCACAACATCTCACTATAGGCCTATCAGCCTATGCTCAACAACATACAAAATTATATCCAAAATACTAGCATCAAGACTAAAAAGGATTATCCCCAAAGTAACAAACCCACTTCAAAGTGCCTTCTCTTCTGGCAGATCAATACAGGATAACATCTTAATTGCAAATGAAATATTCCACTCTTTCTCAAAGAAAAAAGGAAATTCAGGTTGGATGGCAGTCAAGCTTGACATGGAAAAAGCTTTTGATATGGTCGACTGGAACTTCTTACTCTCCACCATGCTTAAACTTGGTTTCTCACCCAAATTCACGGAATGGATCAAAGAATGTATTACAACTGTAACATACTCAGTACTAGTAAATAATGAACCCACGGATATGTTTTTCCCCAAGAGGGGATTACGCCAGGGATGCCCGCTCTCACCATATCTTTTTCTAATAATATCAGAAGTTTTAGCTCGAGGGCTACAACATGAGTCAGAAAGGCCGCAAAGCCATCTAGGAATCAAACTAACACGCGGTGGTACGAAAATCCCCTTCTTAGCCTTTGCTGACAATATTGTCATCTTTGCATCAACAACCAAAACCGGCTGTGACCAAATTAACAAAGTACTACAAGAATACTCATCTTTGTCAGGACAACGAGTGAACATGCATAAATCTCAATTCCAAACATCCGGAAATATTTCAACCACACAAAAAAATCTTATCCGAAATGAGCTTGAAATAGCACACACCTCCAAATTGGGGAGCTATTTGGGATGTCCGATCATTGAATGACGAGTGACGAAGGATGAATTTAAAGACTTATTAACAAGCACTAAGTCACAGCTACACAGATGGAAGGCGAATTGCCTCTCACAAGCGGGTCGTTGCACCTTGATCAAAACGACGCTAGCAGCTAAACCTTTACATATTATGCAATGCTTTATGCTACCCAAATCTGTTCACACAAAACTTGATAGAATCAACCGAAACTTCCTTTGGAACAAGGGCCCGAATCACAAACCCCTCATCAGCTGGTTTGAGGTTTGTAAATCCAAGAAAAATGGAGGACTTGGTCTTCGCATCTCTGAGGATATGAATAAAGCCCTTCAGATGAAATTACTTTGGAAACTATTAGCAGAACCATCTAGCCCCTGGGTTACATTAATCAAAGAAAAATATCTCAAAGATCAAAACATTCTGAATTATCGGAAGCATGGGACCTCTTCCTGACAATGGACGCATTTAATAAAATTATTACCTTTATTCAAGCAAGGTCTAAAATGGTCTATTGGGGATGGCTCATCCATTAATTTTTGGCGGGACATGTGGCTAGGCTCTACGCCGCTAAATTCACTAATCTCAGGAACACAACAAATTGACGAAACAATCAACATAAATTATTTCCTAAGACAGAATAAAACATGGGATCAAGATAAATTACATGAAAATCTACAGAACGTCATTCCAAATGACATAATAGAAGCAATCAAAACAACTCCAATACCACAACACATCCATGTTGATAGACTATATTGGAAATGGAGCAAAAATGGCTGGTTCAGCACAAAGTCTGCAATTGACATGATACATAGACACAAAACCATGAAATTTCGGATATAAACTGGGTTTGGGGGCTAAAGATTCCCCCTAAAATAAAATCTTTCCTATGGAAAATCCTTAAGAACGGAATACCTACTACGGTTAAAATGGCATCTCACCATCTTGGTATTCCGACGAATTGCCCACTTTGTGACTCCTGCTATGAAGACCTTAACCATCTACTATGGGACTGTCCTGTTTCTAGGGAAACCCTTATTGCAAATAACCCAGGTGCTTTTATGAAAATCCTGGGCTGTTTCAACAAAGAGGAACACCTCAACGACACAATCTGGGATATCAAAAATACAATTGGGGAAAAAAGTTTTGAAGATCTAGCCTTTGTTTGGTGGGGAATTTGGTATTTCAGAAACAAAACGATCTTTGAAAATATAAACCCAGACATAAGGCGTATCTTATCATTTGTAAAAGAACAAATATTTATCTGAAAAACAGCGCATTCGGGTCCACCGGATTACTGCACAAATGACAAAAACTCGTCCAAAAAAGTCGACCAACCCATATCGAAATCGAAAAGAAAAAGAACCAAATGAGAACCCCCTCCAAATGGAACTTATAAACTGAATTTTGACGGTTCTCTCTCCCTTGATGGTAGGGGCACGTATGGCTTCATCCTTCGGGATTCCGTTGGTGCTCCTATTTTCAGTGGCTCAGGAACCTCACCAATTACCTCGGTTTGTGGATGTGAAAGCATGGGCCTTTGGAAGGGCCTGCAAGCCTCAAAAGAACTGAAAATCATGAACCTAATCATTGAAGGAGATAACTTAACGATTATCAAAAGTATAAAAGGTATGGGGAAGCCTACTGGAGACTCTGAAATGATTGTCTCGGACAGTCTAGTCTCGCTGGGCTTCTTTGGTTCTGTTGAGATTCGTCATATCTTCCGTGAGGCAAATCTAGTGGCTGACCGCTTGTCATGTATCGTCTTTGCTTCTAACGGATCTATGACTCCCGATGATTCTCTGTTGCGTAGTCTCATCCGCAAGGATGCTCTTAGCTCTATGGTCAAATTCTTTCCGTTTCAAAAAAAAAAGCCACCAAGAGGGCTCTGCACGATTAATGTAGATGCCTCTATTAGGCTATTTGGAGAGCTGCATTGATGGCATTATCCGGAACTGCCAAAGCTCAAGCTATTTGCGTAGGACTGCAAAAAAAACCCGGAGAAGGGTCTTCGAAATATTATTATTAAAGGAGATAGTCTCAGAGACATTAATGTCACAAAGACAACACCAGTCCCCCTTGGGAAATCATAAGAGTGGTTGAAAAGACGATCGATATGCAGATAAGTTCAATAACAGACGAAAACTTCCCAAAAATATAAATAGGAATATTTAGATGCACCTATGACTCAAGAGATGTAGGGTTTTATATTTTTAAAAAGAAAAACTTTGATTTTGGGTGTAAATAGTAAAATTTTCGGGTGTAAATAACAAAACCTAAAAGGAAGAGTAAAAAAAAAAAACGGAAGGAGTAATCCCTAAACCTCCTCAGTTGGTTGCAGAAGCTTTGTAGGGCGGGCGCCTTCGCTCTCCAACCCAACGCACGAGCCTCCCTCCACGGCCCGGACCTCCTGTGGCTGCAACTTGATTTCTTCCACCGCTCTCCCATCCGCTGTTGGTTGTTCTCGATTGCTCTCCGTCTCTGATTAGGTCGGAAGTTTTTGCGGCGTACAGTGTGCAATTGATTTGAAGGAGCCAATAGCAAGTTCTCACCATGGCCGACGAAGCACCCCCAGGTTAGCTACTCTCTTCTTTTCTTTACTCCGTTGATGCAAAATTACTTTTAGGGTTTCTATTCGGTGGGTTAATTGTTTTTTTGTATTGTTGGAAATTGAAATTAGGGGAATTTGTGCGCTAGGGTTTTCTTCGTAGCTTTACTTGTCATGAACCAATCCCTGTTGTTCCCTCGGGAGTGTGCCAATCCAACAATACTTTGAAATAGTTTCAGTTGTAGAACGCAATTGAACACTTTCTTTTGATTTGTTTACGTTGAGCAAGCAATTTCCCCTATCTTTGTAATTGAGGTTCACTTGTGATTTTTTTTTAAAATGCCCTATTAAGGTAATATCTTTGGCTAGATGGAACCTCAATGTGAATTATAATGGTTTTGAATCAAAGAAGTGGTTTTTGATTTGGTGGATCATTATTCATTGATATTGGTATGATTGTCAGGTGTTATGGAGGTTGATGGAGAAACTGCTGCTTCTACTTCAGTTGTCGCTGCATCTGTAGAACCAGCTCCTGCAGTTGCTGATGATCAGGTGATGAATCTCGCTGTGCCCGCCCCTCCACCTGTTATAGTGCCTGCCGCGATTCCCATTCTACCAGTCCAGCCTATAGTTCCTCCATTGGCTCCACCTCCAATTGTACCTCCAATGGCTCCTCTACCTGTGGTTGCTCCCCCACCATTGGCACCACTTCCTATTCGCCCCCCTGTGCTTAGGCCACCTGTGGCACAAAATGGGGAGGTTAGAGCAAGCGATTCCGACTCTGATGATAATGAGTCAGGGCCTACAAGGACTGTTCGAGCTTCATCATTAGAGTATGAGATTACCGAGGAGAGTAGGCAGACGAGGGAGCGGCATGAGAAAGCTATGCAAGACTTCATGATGAAGCGCCGTGCTGCTGCTCTGGCTGTGCCTACTAATGACATGGCTGTGCGGGCTAGACTTCGTCGTCTTGGTGAGCCGATCACCTTATTTGGGGAGAGAGAAATGGAAAGACGTGATCGTCTGAGGATGCTTATGGCAAAGCTGGATGCTGAAGGGCAGTTGGAGAAGCTTTTGAAAGCCCATGAGGAGGAGGAAGCAACAGCTTCTGCTAGAAAGGATGATGTTGAGGAAGAGGCGATTCAGTACCCGTTTTATACCGAGGGGACAAATGAATTGTTGGAGGCTCGATTGGATATTGGTAAGTTCTCTATATCGAGGTCAGCTCGGCGTCTTAATCGGGCAAGGAGGAGGAGGGATGATCCTGATGAAGATCTGGATGCAGAGATAGATTGGGCCCTGGATCAGGCCAAGAGTTATGTTCTTGATTGCAGTGAGATTGGAGATGATCGTCTACTTTCAGGATGTTCCTTTTCAAATGATGGAAGCCTTCTTGCGACAAGGTATCTTTCGTCTTTCCTTGCTCCTTTTTTTCCCCTCTTCTTATTTACCTTTCCATCAACTAATGATAAGATGACATTACTGATTAGCTTGGAATTTGGATAATCTCTTTTTGCAATTGGTGCAATTAACTTGCGGAATCTGTTAATTCGTGCCGTATATCACATGATTCACATCTAGTCAGTGAAAGATGATTAAACATCCTAGATAATTTTGTATATGATCTTGTCTTTCGTCACTTCCAAGTTCCAGCTTATTTATCATGTTGGGCAGTTGTGTGAGTATTAACCACTGGGATTGATTAGGAAAGATTAGACTTCTTAAATGTGCAAAAACGGGCAATGGCACCATCCTGTCAACCATTTAGCTTTTCATCTCCCTATGTTTATCGGTGATTTCAGTCTTCTGTTGAGCTGTAGTGTTGGAGATCAGCAATAACTTTCTTTTTTGTTTTGAAAAATTGATACTTTTTTCTTATTCTGTTGTCAGCTGGGATATTTCTAGTAGTGTGACAATATAGTGAAGTATGCTTACTGGATTATATTCTTTGAATGATGAAATTTTGAAAATTTTGTTTGTTTTGTTTGTCAGTTCATTAAGTGGAGTTGCCAAGATATGGAGTATGCCTGATGTGAAGAGGAAATCTGTGCTCAAAGGACACACTGAACGTGCCACTGATATCGCATTTTCTCCTGTAAGTGATATTGTGGCAACTGCCTCAGCTGACCGTACTGCAAAACTATGGAACACCGAAGGTTCACTCCTGAAGACATTTGAAGGACATCTGCAACGTCTTGCTCGAATCGCCTTCCACCCATCTGGAAAATACTTGGGCACCGCCAGCTTTGACAAGACTTGGCGATTATGGGATGTCGAGAGTGGGGCAGAGTTGCTTCTTCAGGAAGGACACAGTAGAAGTGTGTATACTGTAGGTTTCCATCATGATGGATCTCTTGCTGCATCCGGTGGACTGGATGCCCTTGCACGAGTTTGGGATCTTCGTACGGGCAGAAGCATCCTCGCTTTGGAAGGGCACGTTAAGGATGTAAGTTCTCTTCTATGTAGACTACATTTGAAATGTATTCTACTATTAAGTTATTAAATTATACCCATCTTCTTTGTAGGTTCTCGGAGTTAGTTTTTCTCCAAACGGATACCACCTAGCAACTGCGTCCGGAGATAATACGTGTAGAATATGGGATCTAAGAAAGAGAAAGTGCGTATACATCATACCAGCACATTCAAACCTCGTTTCCCAAGTTAAATTTGAGCCTCAGGAAGGTTACTACCTGGTGACTGCATCATACGATAGGACAGCTAAGGTACATCTACAAGATTCATCTTTCTTCTAACAAAACCCGTTGTATCCCTTTTATTCCCCCATCTATCTAGTCTCAAATATTGCTTATTCTTATTGTAGGTGTGGTCGTCTCGGGATTTCAAGCCTATCAAGACGCTTTCGGGGCATGAAGACAAAGTTTCATCTCTAGATATAATGGGAGGTGAGGCAATTTCTCCATTTTCATGCCCTGTTATTACTGTGACTTTTACAAGTTTAAAGCTTCTTCTACTGATCCTTTGCAACTACCCCTGCTATTTTGGCAATGCTTAGGAATTAGGATTATCTCCATTCAACTATGTTCCATACTGAACATGAATATTATCTTGTCAAAATATCTGAACCATTACTGAATTGTTGTGTTGGTGTTGCAGATGGACAAATCGCTACCGTGTCACATGATCGAACAATCAAATTGTGGTCACACAGGCCGCAGGATCCTGAAAAGGCCATGGATGTGGACTAGTACTGCATTGCTCCGAGATCATTTCACCATGGAAATGCTTGATGATGAGGATAGAAAAAATTGGAACTTTTTCAACATTTTTGTGTTTCAGTTGACAAACTAGAAGATTTTGTATGTTTGGAATCGAGAAGGTCGTAGAACTATTATTACCTTCTTCAGTGTAGATTTTTTTTTTCGGATTACCCCTTTTCACGTTAAAACGTCCCTGTTATAAACTCAGGAGTCAGGATTATCCAAAAGATTTAATCGTATGGGGCTTCACCCTCTTATGTACTATTTGCTATCTTCTTCATTGCTGTATTTTCAATGTGAAACACAAACAGTTCTCCACTGAAATCACAAGATGTAATGTTCTTATAAAGCAAAGTACATGAAACCAGCTGAAGTGAAACTGTGAGTGTAAGCTGCCACCAAAATGTCAGCAAATTCAATTTCTACTCAAAACCTTGAACCGGGTTACACGGGGTTGACACTTTAACTATTTCATTTGAGCTATTACTTGAAGCATGAAGAAATTGATTCCGTACAACACTAAAATTTCCAACTCAAAACTGCAATCTGGAGCCTCCTGTGGAATTCACACTGTGAAGTTTTGAGTTCATCCGGATCACCAGAGATGCAGCTAAAACTAATCAAGGGACTTTAATCATGTTTAATGCATTAGTCGGTTATCTTCATTTGTACCATCCAGTAAGCAACCACCTCAGCAGGAAACAGAAGGCACATCCCAGAGCCTGTATGACAGAAGCTTATCAATTTATCTTATGTCATTCAGCCTAAATGAATGTAACTATACAATGTTTCTATTGAAACTGTCATTCTTCACTGTCTAGATTTGGTTTGAGCCATTTCAAAACAAAAAATCAATAAATTTGGTTTAAGGTGAAAAAATAAATAAAATTGGTTTAAGCTGTTGGAAGAGTAAATTGGAAAAGATAATACATTACCTGCAAAACAAGAAGCAGAACGCAGAGTGACTGCTCTGATCTTCTGCCAAAGAGTCTAAGGGAGACGTTCACCAGGGTTCCATCCTTTGTTCCAGTAAGCAGGCCTGTTTGAGGGTCAAACCTGGGAATTTTGTCACATATCAGGATATTATTAGCTCATCTGTGCAAATCCAAAAACCCTTTCAATGGTAGAGTTTGCACATCAATTACCTTGGAAGACGGTGTCGTGGACATGGAATTATGCCAGCAAGCTGTAAGAAAGTAACACAGGTTAGGGAGCTCAACTGAGAGAGAGAATGAGTGTGCCATGTACTGGAACTCAAAAAACAAACCTGAGGAAGTGATAAGAGGAAGTTCAGGACTTGAGGGAGGAAAAATATTAGAAGAGTTTCACTGCAAGCCCAAGATGAAGGAAAGAGATCAGATGTTAGACCTAAATGGCAAATTCCAGCTGTACAATATACATTCAGTTATTGGGCCATTGGGGTATTCCATACCGTGACAGCTTTGAAGAATAACATAATTGGATGATATATCAGACATTTGAAGGGAAAAAAAATCCACTTGAGTTCAGTTTAAGATGTTAGATGGAAGAACAAAATCATGGCTGATTATGCAGCAGTTGTATGATAGTAATTGATAAGAACAATCAGCCATACGTATCCTGCCTGTAGTATTCATATACCTAGTATGTTGATTATATGTTCCCAGAATTATAGTGTGTAAAGTGAAAACGAAGAAAAATTTGACAACTGAAAAACAATACAATCTGTTGTCAAGATATCATACTGATTAGAAATTTATTCATGCTTTACTGAAGTTAACACTCTTGACTGACTTCTTGATTGCATTCTAGAAGGATATCTAAATAGCAGAAAATATATCAACTATTGGGAGGATAATCATCACCACAAAGTAGGAGTATACGTCAACAACAAGAGTTACCTGTAGTGACCAAGAATTCCAACAACAGCCATGGTCATCCCAGCAAAGTATGTGTATGTGTCACCAACAAAAACAGAGGAAGGGTACCTAAAATGTGCAGAAATGATGATCAATAAATGGCCACATTTCGGAATTCACAAAGAACATACTCATTGAAAGAATGAAAAAAGAAGAATGATTGGTTTCAAGTATTACCAATTGAAAGAGAGTAAAGCAAGTGAAGTTGCCAACAAAGGATGCACCAGATAAATCGAAAATGCATGGGCCTGTTGATACTCAAGGTCCTTTGATGCTCCAATTTGCATGACATTATGTATAAGAATCTGTATGTCATGGAAACTCATTAGCTCATGATAAAATTTGATATAGCAGTTGAAACAGACAAACAGTAAAGTTTGATGCTTACAGCGCATGCAATTATAACTGTCTGACCAACTTCCAGGCCATTTATCCCAGCATGAATGTTGATTGAGTTGGTGCAGAACACAGCCAGGAGTCCCATATACAGTTTGTATGCCCAACCTAGTCATATAGCATGGAAGGGAAAATGAATTCCAGTTAGGCAAAAGTATCAAACTGCAGAGGATGTTAGAAGTCACTTTCAAAGCCTATCAACTTCTAGAAATTATGCCAAAACTTTTTCTTTTTATTCTGTAATAAAGCATGAATTTAACTGAACAAAGTATATGTTTATTCATCGGGGCAGAAGTGTTAAGACAAATGTCTACCTAAATCTAGGATTTCCAGACCAACATATGGAACGACTGGCTTCGGAATAACAATTGTTGTATGGCCAGCATATGCCATCAACAACGGGAGGGCAGCGAATGTTGGCAAGACCAGTTTCCTGTCCTCAAAAGCACAAGAGATGCATAAGGGTTTACTTGCACCAGCACCAAAGGTTTGGGGGAGCAAATTGATGATTACAGCAAAATTAGGTTATCATTTGAATAAAAACCTAAATACTCACACTCGCCATGGGACGTCAAGGACATCGTCCACAAATCCGAGCAAGATCATAAAACAGATGGATGCTAATGCAGCGTTATACTCGACAAGCCACTGCATACAGCCATTTTCAATTGTTAAGCGTGATATTATAGAAATTCCCTTTACTTAAGCTACCACACCATCAATTTGCCATGAAAACCGAACCGCACAACTGAGTTCATCTATTATCAATTTGCAGCTAATAGCCAAAACAATTCATCAAAAAACAAAGAAGAACTTACAATGGAGTCTGCTGTGAAGTTGAAATATTGAAACGCAATTGCTAATACCATGAAGACAATTCCAATAACAATGCCAAGAGACTCTGGACTGCAACATTAAAATGAGTTGGTGGATCAACTTACAATACGGAATTCAACAAAATTAATCCAGATCCAAAACTTCAACACTTCAAACAAACCAGAGAGACAAGGGAAGAGAGAGCTCACATCTTAATCGATCCTTGAGGAGTCCCTTTCTTATTGATATCATAACCGAACAGATTGCGCCTCAAAACGTATCTGGAAGCGACAGGGATCAGCCGGAGAGTGACGAGGAAGCCGCCGGCACTGAGGAGAGCGTTGATGAGGATAGATCTCCGGATATCCCTGTCGATTTCGTAGTGGAAAAGGAGGAGGTAGAAGTAAGGGATGAAGAAGAGAAGAGAGAAGGAGAGGATTTTGATCCATTGTGAGGGGCGGATTTTGGTCTCTCCGTCAGCTGGCACCGCCGCGGTGGCTTCCTTAGCGGAGGTCGGCACCTTTACATCGTTGCCGGAGACTCGCCGGCGCGTGGTCATGGCTGATTTGGGAAGAGCGTGATCTTGTCGTCGGTCTCCTCCTGAGAAATCAATCGATATCTGTGGAACTCGACTTCTACGGAACACGGACGCTACTTATATTTTCCTCTTTGAATATTTAACAAAAAAAACAAATAAAATAGCAAATGACAGCGGCGGAAGAGACAACGGAAGGAAGAGACAGCGGCGGCGGAAAGGAGAGGAAGAGAGGCAGAAGCGGCGGCGGCGGCGACCGGCAAGTGAGGGGCGGCGATGTCCAGCAAGGGAGGGGAAGAGGAGGCGGCGTGTGCAATTGTTGTGGGAGGAGAGGCGCGTCTTGACATTGCTCTTATCTATTGGGAGATGGGGAAGGGTTTGATAATTCATTCTAATGGTTAACAAAAAAAAGCTTAAATTTAACCTAAATTTCAAAATTGTCACCGCCTCTCAATGACCATTGATTAAAAAAAGGAAGGGATGAGATTAAAAGTTTTCATTATATATATATAAATAATCCAATATAAACGCTTAATGTAACATAAAATCTAAAATTTGCAAAAAATTTATATAAATTACTTGTGTAAATATAAAAAGATATGGTCTATCAATTTATCGGTGTAAATATATTACTTTATATTATATTACGAGACAGTGAATGAAACTAGCTAAAGAGAATGGATTTAAAGTACTCTATTAAACAAGTTGAATCTCAAAATATGCATTTATATAAGATTGATTCAAAGGAAACCAAAGAGTTTAAGAAACAATCAACAATTAATTTACATTTCTAGGGGTCCCAATCCTGGAAATGGCCCAAAGCTTTTGAGTTTTGACCTAACACAAGCAAACTTCCTATCTAACCCTGCAACAGCAACAGCAAAGATGGGGGCCTCAAAACGGGTAGGCCTTCAAAAGTCATAGCTGAAGATTTGGGCAAATGGAGCCTTTGTCTTGAGTGGAGCTCCATAACTTACTAATGGCTCTGGCGTCTGTTTAGACTATTAGAGCTTCAAAACGAGGCCAATTGGACAGTGATCGCTTCCATTGATGTCGGGGAGGATGAACGAGTCGTGAGCGTTGTCAGCTATTGATTGGGAGGCCAAGAAGTAGTCGAGACGCCATCCTGTTTCAGATGCAGGCGCTGTTTGGTTAGACGAAGGAGTTTGAGTTGTTCACGATGAAACTACTATGGAAAAAACTACGAGCAACGGTATAACCATTCCATGAATTTGCACCAGATTATTATACCTCTGTTTGTTTTGCGACCATTATGCCTGTAGCCCCAGTAAGTGTAGCCAACAACACCTGGGTGTTGCTTTCTGAAGGTGTCAACAAACCCGTTGTTCAAATAGCACTTCTCAAATGACTGCCTTTCCTCGTCTGTGAATCCAGCACTTCTTTTGTTACCCTGCATATTGAACATCTGCTTATTGAGTGTGTCCACAACTGAGAATCGTACCACTTAACGCAAATGAAAATTTTATATACTTACAGCTGGATTATATATGTCAATTTCTTGATGAGCACAGTTTAGATCACCAGTTAAGATTACAGGTTTTGATTTTTCGAGTTCCTGAACAAGACAGAGCCAAAACTGAAAAAGTTAAGAACAAATCAATCTGCACGGTATCAGTTGCCAAAATCAAAGATGAGGGAAAATTGTGTTCTTACTTTCATGTAACTGCTGAGAGCTGCATCCCATTCCTCAATCCTGTAGGACTAGTTTAAAAGAAAAGCAGAAGAAATTCCAGAAAATTAAAATACACATCAAGGAAACACCTAAATATGGAAAAGGACTAGACTTCCATATATGAATGCGAGTATGATTACCAGTCTCTTGAGGCCATCTCCAGAGTTTGGCACATATGAATTCAACAAATAAAAAGACTCAAACTCAGCAGTTACAAGACGCCCTTCACTGTCATGATCTGATATACCAAGTCCATATTTAACTGAAAGTGGCTTAATCTGTTAAGAAAAAACAATAAGTCAGTTCAAAGCTGCCAAGTTGAACCAGAATTGATATAGGACAGAAAACACTAATGATTCTATGTGCAAAGCCAATCCAACAAATGGAGGATAAGGAAAATATGAGGATCAGAAGCAAGAAAACCACATTAATATGACAATTTTATGTTGTGATCCGAGATGAAAGCAAAATGAGTTAAAGTCAATTGTGCTCATAACCAAGCTTGGAAACAAAGCAAATAAGTATTTATGCAATATCCAAATGAAGGCTTGAAGGTAACTTATAAGAAAACACATCCACAAATTTTTCTACCGCAATGTCATGCTCAAGTATTCTTTTCATTTTTCTCTCAAACAAAACAAGAAAAATCAAAAATCAGGTTGAATCTCCTCATAACTTACTCTTGAGATAATTGCAGTGCCAGAGTACCCAAGTTTGGAAGTACTACAAGTCCAGAATTCATGTTCATAGTCTTCAAGCATATCCTTCACTGTCTCAACATCCTTATCCTGCATGATCACAAAATGACAATCTTCATATACAAATGATAAGTCAAATAGCCAGACCAGATATTTAGTGATAACTCGCACCAAGAAATATATTTATTCTGTTCACAGTCCCCATCCATCCATGTTGTTTATGTAACATATATTCAGAACAAACCCAAAATAAAGTCCAAACAGATCATAGCCACATGGGGAACATTTTGCTTAAAAGGTAGTATTGTGGGGTCACATATCTCGGAAATGATGTTCTTGAATTAATATGCTTTCAAAACTTTATTGAAATATAAATTAGATAACCAGCTTCGATTTTAGCAGACTTCCCAGTGGACTGATGGACAAGATTTTTGTCTTCCATATACCAGCAAATTCCTTGTCTAGCTCTCAACCAAACATATGCAGTAACAGGTCCACCCTTTTCATTTTTCTAGATTGAATTTCGGGACAATCAAGACCATAGAAAATCTATAACTTGAACACGATGCCAGAACCCCAAACAAGTAACATCCAGTAACCAAATACAACAAAGGAACGGGAGCTTGCCTGAATTTTTGTCTCCTGCAGGCACAAGACATCAAAGTTCTCCCTCGCTGCAAGTTCAACTGCTGCAAGGCCCTCCGATTTCAACAACGCCCTCAATCCATTAACATTCCAAGACATTATCTTCACAGCTTTGACACTTGGACCAAGAGGAGGTGGCCTCATGGTTCTTGGGTTATAAGCAACCCAACCTTTTTGTGGCTTCTTGTGAGCAAATATTGTCCATGGTTCATTTGTAGCTACGAAGTCTTTAGCAGCTGCGGAAGCTTCATCTTGTTTACTGGAAATCTCTGCAGCAAGTTTCCTTTTCGAGGAAGACCTTTTACCTGAAAATATTTACACTTTCAAAAAAGGCCAACACGCACAAAAACAAACATGATCACACTGAGGACGAGGACTCGTATGCTGGAAACCACTCAAGCAAATGATTTGCAGGAGAATCTCCCACGTTTTGTGAGACTGATTGATTAATAAACTTCCATCATTACAAATGACCCTAACTAGGACTTAAATAGGCTACTTCAGAAACTACCCACTAACTCACTAACTACTAATGCACTACAAATTAAGGAAACTAATAACTTTGACTCTTTCCCCTACAGATAACTACCCTAAAAAATAGAAGAATAAACACTGGAATTAAATACTGAAATAATACAAATTAAACTCAGCTAATTGCTGATTTTAGGCCTAACATAAGTCATCCACAACTTCTCTTTAGCTGGGATCGTATCATTGCATGCCCCTCAAAAATCGCCTTATCCACAAGGTGAAATTTTAGGCACCCCTATTGGCCTTCTATGTAAGACCACCCATGTAGCTTCCCCATGATTCCTCTATGCCTTGACTAGCTCGTGACATTTCAAGCCCTTCTTCGAAAAAGAGGATGGTGATGGAGGACTTTGATTTTGTGGGATATCACAGTTGAGGCCCTTGAGGGGGAGACTGGTGATAAGTGGTAGGATAGAAGAGGGCTGAAATGTGGGGGTATTAGGAGTTCTGGGACGTTCTTCTTCATCAGATTTTGCTTCAATCTCCTCTTCTTTTGTCACCTGAGCAACCTTCACATCCTCCTATGCTGCTACTGCAGCTTCCATTTCCTCTGTTGTTTCTGGAGCAGCCTCTGTTTCCACCTCTGCTACCTCTGGAATAACCTCCATTTCCTCTTCTGCAGCAGCCTTCAGAGACTCCTCCTTTGCTGTCACTGTAGCAACCTTCATGGCTTCATCCCCTTTTTCTGCTGGTGGCTTCATCCCCTCTTCTGCAGCAGTATTCTTTTCCTCTCCGACCACTGCAGCAGCTTTCAGAGGCTCCATTGTTTGAGCCAAGTCAGGGATGTTGTTGATGGGCAGTTGAGGGCCATACTGCGCCAGCAGGCTTGAAACATCAGTGCTCAAAAGAGGCAGAATCTTCTTCAAATGAGAGATAACCAAAGCTAGTTCATCAGTATAGGTGTAGGTAGATGGATATGGTGTGAAGTTGTGGTGGAACAAAGGATAATGGGCTGACACCATCACCCCATCGGATCGACTAGGCTCTGATATCAAAATGATATTCCACTATGTACAAGGACTCGTACACAGGACACCACTCAAGCAAATGATTTGCAAGAGGAAAACCACTCTAGGCAACTACCAAGAGGACTATTATGCAGGATAATCTCCCACGTTTTGTGACTCTGATTGATTAATAAACTTCCATCCTTACAAATGACCCTAACTAGGACTTAAATAGGTTATTGCAGAAACTACCCATTAACTCACTAACTACTACTGCACTACAATTTAAGGAAACTAACTTTGACTCTTTCCCTTCCAGATAACTACCCTAAAAAATAGAAGAATAAACACTGGAATTAAATACTGAAATAATACAAATTAAACTAAGCTAATTGCTGATTTTAGGCCTAACATAAGTCATCCACAACTTCACTTTGGCTGGGATATAATGTGCGTTAAACCTGGCAATTCAGTAGATTTTGTCACACTCTTCTCGCTCGTCACAACAGCTTCAACTTTTGACTCTTCAGTAACACTGTCATCTGCAAGAACCTTCTTTTTCCCATTACCCTGCTGAACTGTTGCAGTCAGTGAAACAACTTGCTTCTTCAGCTTCCCTTGTGAAATCGTTTCTGTATAAACTGTGTTCGTTTCTAGTGACATTTCTGTTTCTCTGTCTTCCCCCAGGGATTTTTCACCTGCCAACACTAGCACATCAATACTCATAGCTCATTGGTGCAATGTTATGTCCAACAGTTAAATAACTTAAACCTAAAAACCATACCATCAGCTTTGCCATCTAAAAGGGATTTCAAACTTGACATAAGTTCGTGCTTACGACCTTTTGTGGATGCTCCTAATTTCCTGACATGTGCCAGGCCAAACATAATAAAATCACTCAGGCATATATCCATTGCTCATTTTATATTTCATTTACAACCAACCAACAGAACCAGGCATTCTACAAATGTACCCTCAAATTTACCTCAGTGCTGTCCTGAGTTCATCGACTTTCATGTCTTCTGGCTTTCTAGGATCATTCTTAATGCTCACAACATCCAATTTACTTTCCATGCTATTTATCTAAAAAATTAAAAAAACTCATTGCATCAAATAACAATCACACGTGGGAACAAATGAACAACAGGAAGATGATCAACTGACTATGAAAGCCTCTTCCAGATTGCAGGTTTGCTTCAACAACAAGACGAAGTTTTTCACTCACCTTAGTTGATACCATTGCTCGTGCCTGTGAACCGAAGAAGGCCCCAAGTTTCAAGTTTCGTGGTGCTCCGGTGAAACTGTAAAGCAATTGCCAAACCAATTCAGGATCAATATGACACCGATTCACATTGAAATTGACCACTGGACACTTCAATTGCAGCTACTTCTAAGATGAAAATCAAAACCACCAGCACAAACGATTGAAAAAAGAAGTTTCTAGTTTTTCGAACGGCGCATTACGCATAGCCGACATTTGAATCAACAGAAAGGAACAAAATTGAAGAACTTGAATAACCTCCTAAGATTACGCAAAAAACAAAACCCTAATTGCATGATTGGATTGTTTTGGAGTCTCCTGTTATGAGAAGAGTATCAAATGGTTCTCCAACCAAGCGAAAGCCGGGAAGAGAATGAGAACAGCAGCAGTAGAGAAAGAGAGAGATATAAGGGGATGTGAAGAGGAACCGTACATGGAGGAAGAGAGGTTGGCGGCTGTTACCAGCATCAAGGCCGACACTGCTTCACTCCTCAACCGCCATTTCTGTTCCTTTAAACTTCGCAGAACAAACCCAAATTACACTCTCAAAGTCAGTCTTCACAAACCCCTCCCCTTTCCAATTGAAAAAAAAAACCTAGTGGGAAACTGGGAATCAGTGTTTTTTTTTTTTTTTTTTTTTTTGATAAGGTAAAAATTCGAGGCCAGCTATACTTGAACCCCGATGGCCGACAAGTCGACAGACGGATAACCGTCATAAATAAATAAAAATACATAGATGGTGCAAAATACATAGACGGATAACTGGAATCAGTGTTTCTATACACGGTATTTGTTCAAAATTTTGAATTACATTTACATTTTTTTTAGGAGCAGGTAGGAAAGTCGTCGCCGATCAGGCTTCTTTCCTAACGCAAAAACAGAGTTTGGGATCGACAGCGAAGCTATCATGACAGGTATGCTGTGAGCCAGACGTGCAATCATGTCAGCCACAACATTCGAACCCCTAAAAATATGACGAATAACAACATTAGAAAGGGAGCGAAGGAACGAAGAAGTATCGGCCATCAGCAGCTTAATGTTTTGTGGTAATGATATATTAAAAAATGCAAATATTTTTTAATAATGTATGAAAATTATGAAATAGTATAAACAAAAATAATGGTTTATTAGAAATTTAATTTATACGGAGTAATTCCTTAATCGAATAATTTCTCAATAATAATAAAGAGAAAGAGAAGTACTAATCTAATGTAAATGACAATGGATGGTAGGTTTTTATAACATGTGTATATGAACCTACAATTAAAAAAATAAATAGGAATAAAAATCCTAGGGTTTTTATTTTATTTTTTATTTTAAGGTAAAAATATATTAATAAAATGAAATATTTACAAACTAGTTTGTAGCGATCCATAAGCTGCATACGAGGGGCAACTCTAATAGCTTATAATGTCAGCCGGGATCAGCTGTCTCAAAGGGGACAACCCCCTGCTGTCACCTCCCCTCTCCTAAATTTGAAAAAGAAAAAAAGAAAAAAAATTAAAATGAAAAAAAAAAAAAAAAAAATGAAATATGGCTTCTTTATGTGAGGAGGACAAGAAGACAGTGAGAGGAAGGAGACAGGTGATCTTCACCGTATAATGTGAGTAAGGCTCACTTTCCGAAGTAGTCAATGAGGGTGGGAGGGACTAAGTCCCAGTGCGGTTTCTGTCTCATCAAACCACGACTATCAAAAGTCAGACACGCATATCGGAATAGTAGGATGTAGCAACCCCTTCGGCTCGACCATCAAGGTAGCTACACCATACCACTTTGAGCACAATACAATTTAGTTGGCAAACCAATACAGACAAGCCAAGAGGTTACGCAATTACAAAGTGATTGGCTTTAGAGAGGCAACAAGATCAAAAGGTTGCCTCTAAACATTTACATTTAAGCTCTGAGGTTTGCTTCCGCAAGGTGTGGATGGTGAGATGCCAGGCACCCCAATCTGATAAGCACAACTCCAAAAGGAGGTAAAAGCAGTTGTAGCAGACGTTATGCTTGGGAAGGGCCTTCCATTGCTTGGCCTTCTCGAAGTTTGAAACCATTGAAGAGCATAAACTTCTCCATGATACCGTCTGAAACGGTAAATATATAGATGTGGTGGTTAAACCAAATATACAAAAGGTATGACCTAACAAAGGATCATACAGAAAAGAGGTATCCTGCCCAAAAAGATGATATGTATACCATCCAAAAGTCAGCTGAATCCTACAACTAGTCTCTACCTCTGTCAACCTCCAAAAAGACAAAAAAGAAGCCCTCTAATACCCAAATTCTCTATACAATCCTCTCCTCTCAACCCCCCCCGGAAGGCCATATCTGTCAACCAGCGTCTTACACTTCCATCTGGGAGTAATCTGAGACCTACAACTGGCCATAATCATCTCTACGCACTCTTCAGGTTTGAATTCTTCTTGCCTGAATCTCACTCCATTCCTCCCCTTCCAAGTGTAGTAAATCAGAGCCTCAAACGTCATCAACTTTGCTTGAAATAGCTGCGATTTCTGTACCTTATCAGATCCAGAAGCAAACCAAGCTAGCCAGTCCCCTATGGTGTTGAATCTACAGTAGATCCCAATCCACCCGAAGACCATGTCCTGTACATCTTGGATTGCAGGGCAGCTGAACCACAGATGGTCCTCATTCTCTTCTGCATTACGACAAAGCACACATTCCGCCACTTCAGGGCCTCTCCAGTGTTTCACTTTCTCCCTCGTCTGTAATCTTTTCTTAGCTGCCAACCAAATAATAAATGCCCACTGCCTGCTCTGAAGCCGACCCCGGATCAGCCCACCCCAATCCACTTCTGCTGATCTGCTACGTAGGAGTTGATACACCTTGGAGCAAGAGAGGCCTCCTTCCGGCTTGCATATCGGCGTAATTTCGTAGTATGTATATTAAAAAAATAAAAAAATAAGGTAAAAAAATAAAAAAATGTGAAAGATAACATTAAATTTGTCTAGCTTAGTTGGTGAAAAGGAGGGAAGGAAGGAGAAGGGATTTAAGAGGTCATGGGATCAAACCTTACTCCTTCCTTTTTTTCACTATTTTTTATTCCAACCAAATTTTCCCTATTATAAATGTCATATTTAAATCAAATTATATATTTTTCTTTTAATATTTGCATAAGATTATTCATTATGTTACACATATATTTAAAAAAATTCTTCTAATTTTTATTCCTATGAATTTTTTTTTAGTTAAACCACAATTTATGAGGTTTTTTGTCATAGTTTTCAATCTTATCAAAAAATTTTTTTATTTACCAATGACAAATTCTTTATAAAATTTATAATTTTCTTTCAATATTTAAAAAAAAATCTTAATCATGCTACACACATATAAATTATTAAATTATTGCATGAATTTTTGTAATAAAATATCATATTTATACCACAATTTATAGTTTTCTTTCAATATATTAAAAAAATTCTTTATTATATATACCGAAGAATTTTTTTTCCCTAACAAACAATTCCCCCCCTCTAGCGATTCCTGTGGCCGCTACTGGCTGTAATACTGTCAACCCCCAGAGCATCCTTCAACTCATTTCTGATCGAGATGCTTTGTCTCCACAAACTAGATTCACTTGACCTGACAGACGTGTCCCAATTCTCCCCTTCCCTTAGGTGATTGATATGGCACCACCTGAACCACACACTCTGCTTCTGTAATACTAATTCCCCGAACAACTTGGCCAGAACACTTTTATTCCATGATAAGAGCTCATGGGTATCCAAGCCACCTTCTTTAAGAGGTCTTGTAACATCCTCCCATGCTACCAAGTACTTTTTTCCTTCCAAACTTCCACTCCAAAAAAGTTTTTGCACATCCCCTCTATCTTTTCGATCACTCCTTTGGGCAGCAGCAGAACTTGGCTCCAGAAATTATGTACTCCAGCGAACACTGACTTTAGCAATTGCAACCTTCCTGCATATGTAAGCTTTCTTGCTGTCCAGGAATTGATCATCCCTCCAATCTTATCATATAGAGCGGAATACTCATGCACCCTGATGCTCCGAGACTGGAGAGGAAGACCCATATATTTAACAGGGAAGACACCCTTCTCAAATCCCAGCATGTCGAAAATCTCACTCTCAATAGTTTCAGACAGTCCTGCTAGGAACACCGTACTCTTTGCGTTGTTAGCTCTCAACCCAGACATAGCAAAAAATTCATCAAGGCATTGCTTTATAATATTGATGGAATTGAGATCTGTTCGGCAGAACACCAACAAGTCATTCGCAAAAGCTAGATGAACCAATTTCATCTCCTTGCATTTTGGGTGGAATCTGAACATCGGATTCTCAGTAGCAACATTCAACTTTCTACTCAACATCTCCATACATAATACAAAGAGATACGGCGACAAAGGATCTCCCTGGCGGAGCCCTCTCTTCCCATTGAAAAATCCTTCGGGTTCACCACTGATTAAGACTGAAAATGAGGCCGTGGAAATACACACTCCATGATCAAATCAATTAACTTTGTTGGGAATTCAAGATGTGTCAAGGTCGCCCTCACAAAATCCCAACTAAGGTAATCGTATGCCTTCTGAAGGTCTACTTTGATAGTACATCTAGGCGAGACTCGTTTGGTGTCTCCATGACACCGTGGTTAAACTTGTATGTCATTAACCTCCAGCCGAATGTCCTCTTGAATACATTTGTAGCGTGGCTGTGGGGGTGAAGTGCAGATTGAACATGTGGTTGAGCAGCTTATAAACATGTAACTTTATCAAGTGAACCAGCTCCTCATGACTCCAAGCCTTTCCTTCAAATTAATACCCTATCATTTCTGTTTTTTCCAAATGTAGTAGACGGTTGTAGCAAGCCCAATCTTTTACCCTTTGAATGTCACCTCCTCCCTTTAGCTTCCTTCTTTGACCACTTGAGGGCTCCTTGAAGGGTGGACATCCTTCTCCAAATTCCAATCTAGCTCTTTATCTGCAACCAAATAGAAGAGAAGTGACACGCAAAGAATAGGTGTTCATGACTTTCAACAGCTTGATTACAAAAACAGCATGTTAGTTCAACTTCCCTTGTCTTTATGAGATCCTTGGTCGCCAATCTTTTATTTGTAGCTAACCATAGTATGAATCATGCTTGGGTGTGATAGCTTTATCCCACACCATTGAGCTCTAAGGGTTTTTTGACCACTTTCCTTCTATTTCATTTCCCTCTAGAGTTCCAGGAAGAAAGCAGCTCCAAGGCTCTTTCAACCGAACCTACATTTGTTAGTAAAACATCTCTAATAGACAAGATTTTCTTTATCAAGGGAGTCATTTATTTTGTGAACACTCCAGGTCCAAACACTACCACTCCTTAAGTATTGATGGTGAATCCATCTGATCCATAAACTATATATCCTTGTTTCTAGATGATGTCCCAAAGGATACGAGACAGGATGACATTGTTCCAAACTTTGAGATCTTTGAGTTCAAGATCTCAAAGTTGGGAAATTAAAAACACACTTTATTTTAAATAAATATATGAGGTTTAATCATAATATATAAAGGTTATTAATAAAATTCTAAATATTTTTTATTTATAATATGATAAATTAGAAATAAATTGTAAAAAAAAATATCATATAGTTTTATTTCTTAATTATATCATTCACTTTATTTTTATTAATTATATAGTAGATGTGTGACGGTTACCAACAAAGATCAATGAAATAGATATATAAGATATGGACAAAAAAAATCGTGGATCACGTGGATATTATTTGCGATTCCTCATCAATAATATATATTTTTTTGCAATATTGAAAGTTCATCAACCTGAAGAAGTTAGTTACTCTAACAGCTCCAACTGAAAGACATTCAGTAGATGACTACATTTTTTCCTGTAAAAAAATGTGTACCATTTGGCATTTATATCATAACATTTTTCGTATGAATTCCTAACTCTCAAACTTGGGAAAAAAACTCTTTCAGATTATATCTACACCTCTCAAGTGAAGCTGGATGATTAGCTTCATCTTCTGATCTTCTGTATATGCACTAATGCACACCAGGGCGAAAATCCCAGTGCCAGCACCTGAACTCCAAGGCAATGCCGTTCACCAAACTATGAAAAAGACCATCAATTACTCATCTACACTGAGTTTTAAAGTTATGGTTTCATCCATGATAGGAGGCGGCAATGGTGGCACCGCCATAGGATGATCCGATCCTGATCCTGATCCCGCGCCTGCTGCTTCCAACATCTTCCTTGCAGCTGCCTGATACTTGATGCTAGCAGCGTTTAGGCTCATTGCAGAGGTTCCGTTTGTTGATTTTCCGCCTTCAGAAGATTGGTTTCTCTGGCTTTCTGATGCAGCTGCGCGCGCTGATTTGATCACATTGCTGAAAACTCCAGCTTCTTTCAGCCCTTGAATTATGACCTGCAGAGGCAGTCATTGTCGCGGTCCAATGAGTAAATTGTCATCACAATGTGCTTGTCAAGCAATAAGCTTTTCGTTGGCAATGTCATTACCATGGGAGTGTAAATTCGGGTCAAGATTCCCTTCTTTAAGAGCTTATATTTAACTTCGGTGTTGCCCCACACTACATGCTCCTTATACCTATAGATTGCAAGGAAATTTTCACTGAGATTGTAAGCAAGCTGATCATAGTGAGAGGACTGACTTACCAGTTGAACATCTCTTCCTGTGTCGCGGTTGAAGCTATAATGAATGCCTGTATAGATATATACGATGAAGTGTTGGATAACTGAGTGTTCAATTGATAAGAGTTGAACTGACAACACATGATCTTTGTGAACTTACAGCTCTGTCAAATTCCAACATGAAGCATCTCTTGACATCCTCCTTGGTGGGTTTGCAGCCACACCTATCGCGTCTTGAAGTCAAGTCAGAGTATTTCGAGTATGTGAAATGCAGAACTGCTGCCTCATCCAATTTGACCTCCCTGTGAAAGAAGATGTCAAAACACAAATATATATGCTTTAATCTTCCAATCAAAGAGAATCTGATTTACTTTGGGGTCTTCACATAGGTGTGCCATCGGTGAGCACCATTGGGGCGCAAATGGTCTTGAATCCTAGCAACCGATTTCCCATTTCCGTAAGTGAGGAAGTAGTTTGGATTGCCGCGGGTGGCTTCTTTGTAGTGCCCAAAGTATGTCTCCTTTGGTAGATGATCAAAGTTCTTTTTGAACAACGAAACCTGAACAAGTTTCAAGTAACCAAAGAAACAACAAGCCCTTGTATAAGCTGCAGGATTAGTTCTCAACTCGTCGCTCATTTAAGCCCAAGAAAATTACCTCGCTAAAGGGCTCCTTAACATCAGCACGCTCAACACAACTCTCCTGGAGAAATTAACATGGAAAAATGAGTGAACAAGATTCATGCTGCAGATGAAGATCAACAGATGCATCTGCACTCACTACTTGACTCACATAATTAGGAAAGACGACCAAATCAACATGTCCGGGAATCTGTGACAGCAACTCCCTCAAGGAGTATTCGCGGGTGCCTGCTGGATGCATAAGCTCGTCGGTGTCAAGATGGAAGATCCACTCCATGCCAGCATCCTGCAATTGGAAAACATAAGATTAGGGGGCCAAAAAGAGCAGAATTGTAACAGACGAAAAACGCGGTCTCTTACTCTTGCCATGACAATAGCCATTTCCATGTTAAGGGACTGCTTCACGAACAGCTCGTAATTGCAGGGCTTGTAGAAGAAATTGGCCAGCCATGTCTCATTCCAAATCCGGCTAAGAACACGAAGACAGAACAAACATTTAGTATAACAGGCACTGAGAGGAAAACTGCGAATCAGCGAAGAAAATTAAACCAACCTCTTGGCTTGTGCTTCCTCCAACTCTTTTGTTCTGAAAACAACTTTCACACCCTGCAAAGACAGTGTTGTGTAAGAAATTGATCATCTCAGAACGCGTGTGAATTGCGATGGATGAACACCAGAAGCTCACCGGTATAGTCTCGAGAACGCTTGATACGCTGGAGGAAGCTGCCTTTCCTTCCACAAATAGGAAAAAGTTTGTGATGCCGATAACCTTATGATAATAGATCCATGGTAAAATCTGCTCCAAGCCAGCCGAAGTGCTCGTCGAAACACATATCTGGTGCAAGAAAAGGCCATGGATAAGCATCAAACAATCAGCTGGCAAATACAAGTTCAGTGCTACTGCATAGCTCGCTAAATGATGAATACATGAAGAATGTATGACAGATGTGTATGATTTCAAATTATTAATCAGTTGTCAAGAAATGAATTTGAAAATCAAGAAATTGATCAGATAAATAGATCAATCAGTTAGCTGGGGAGCAATCTTGGCGCACATATGTGATTTGATTTGGTTCTTGGGCTGAATAAATTGCAATTAAATGCAAGGAAGGGGGAAAGGAGCAATCAATTCGATGAGAAACCCTACCTTGGGGCCGAGATTGGGAGAAGTATAATTAAATCTCCAATCCCTGAAATAGGGAAACGCCGGGGAGGATCGGCGGGCCAATAAGTCCTCGGCGGCGCGGGCGCAGTCGGCGGAGGAGGCGACATGGGAGGAGGACTGCATACCGGGGAACTGGAGGGGGTCGGGGGACCAGCGGGAGAGGGGGTCGTTGAAGCCGCCGCGCCATTGGAGGAGGAAAGCGAAGGTGGCGAGGGAGAGGGGGATGAAAGTGAGGATCAGGAGGAGCCTCGATGTGAAAGTGTGGAGAGAAGAGGAGGCGGAGGAAGAGGAGGAGGAGGAAGTGGTGGGCCTGAGGGAGAGGTGGTGACCCGCCATGGGAGAGGGATCAAGAAGATCGATTTGAAAGCGAGTGGCGTTTGGATTTGGGGGATTTATTTCAGAGAGAGAGAGAGAGAGGAAGAAGAAGAGCTGTTACGAAATAGGAATCAATGAAGGCCGTTTTTTCGTTGGCGAGTTGGAGTGAGTTGACTCGGACGATTCGGGTGTCTGTGTGTCGCCGTGTCGTTGCCGGATTAGTTAAATGGTTTTCCTTTTTCTAGAAAGTTGCCTTTTTTACACTTATTTTTATAAGTGTTTTTGTTTTTCATAAATGATTTTTTGTTGCTTAGTAAGGTTTGAGAAAACGTGATTTCGATTTATATAGTATTATAAAATAAAGTGTTACTCGGAATGGAGGAAAATATTGAATAATAAACCTTTTATGCATTAAGTGGTTTTATTGTTATTTATCATAGTAGTTAATTAAATGGTTTCCTTACAATATTTGTTTTGTTGTTTATAAATGATTTTTTTTAATTAATAGGCATATACTTTATTGTTTAAAAAAATCAAATAAAAAGATGATCATATATTGAAAAATAATATTAAAAAAATTTAATTTTGAAAAATATTTTTCAATTAAACTTATTAACATATGTCTCAAAGGTATAGTTATATATATGTTAAAAAAACCGTAAATATTAATATGAATTGAATATTTTTATGATGATTTATACTATACAGCTGAATTCTTGATGATTAAAAAAAAAAATTCGGTCCGTTTCAGTCATACACTCATACTCGCACTAAAATGCGGTCCATTTCTATGAACTAGGAAGGGAAATCAAGGGATAGCTAGAGGTCGAGGCATAGGAGGAAATTTAATTAATGTACCTAAAGAGTAATAATTAATTAATTAATTAATTAATAGAAATAAGATATTGGCTAGAAAAAGGTCAACTTAATTAGCTTACGCGTGTAAAGTTGGCGGTGACCTCTTTAACCTTCCACTTATACTCGTATTGATGTTGCTTTCCTTTTTCCCTCTTGAAGATGATAACTTAAACAATCAAGTACCGACTTCAATTGATTTCGGTGACAAAATGAACAAGTTTTTATGGGATAGGTGTAAGTTTTATTCGTGTTTAGGTTGGTATAACATGCATAAAACCTATCCATACAAACCATTTTCTACTTGGTTTTAGCCTCTTCCAAGCAAATGTACCCGGAGGTTAGTAAACTAATCCGCTACTTTGTTATCTTCGTATTATATATCAACCGATTTGCTATACGCACATTAAGATTTCGTCATATTAAATGTATGAAATTGTCACTAACTTTTGGTGTCTGTAACTATACCGGCTAAGGCAAAGTGGGATGGGGCTTGTCGACACCTCTAATCGGAGATGACTTGCATATGACACTCGCGCGCCTCGTTCTAATCAAGGCAGAATGTAAGAAAGCAAAACGATCCACAGATGAAAGCTTCGGATGAATTTGTAGTTGCGAAGGGAGAATACTATTAACAGAAAATCAGGAGTTTACAACTTGGGCCTATTTAAGGCAACTGAACTCATTCTAAATAATATGGGGTTATGGGATCAATTGGACATGGTTCTTATGGTTTTGTCATCAGAAACTATAAAGGAGAACCAATATACTATGGCGTTGGGCCTTCTCCCTTCACCTTCGTCTTTGGCACTGAAGGTTTAGGGCTTTGGAAGGGCTTGCAGGTTGCCCGTATACTAAACATAACAAGACTAGAGATCGAATGAGATAATCTTACGATCATTAATAGCCTTAAAGGTATTTGTAGGAAGGTGCAATTGATGTAAAGTCCTCCTTGAGGGTTTCATTCATTAACATAATCATATATATAGGTTACAAGAGATTGGGCCTTGGGCCTGATAGGCCCACTATACATATGTAATCTATCAAACCCCCGCAGTCGAAAGTGGAGGGTTCCGTACAGTGAGATTGGACCGAAAATCGAGGAACAACTGACGAGGTAAACCCTTTATGAAGATATCAGCGTACTGATAGGAGGACGGGACATGGAGAACACGAACATGTCCAAGAGCAACCTTGTCCCGAACGAAGTGGAGATCAAGCTCAATGTGGTTCGTGCGCTGGTGTTAGACTGGGTTGCTGGCCAGATAAAGGGCGGAGACGTTGTCGGTGTAGACCAGGGTGGCCTTCTGAAGAGGGCAGCGGAGCTCAAGGAGGAGATTGCGCAGCCAGGAGCACTCGAAAACAACGTTGGCGACGCCCCTGTACTCAGCCTCGACGCTACAGCGAGATACCACAGACGGACGCTTCGCTGACCACAACACAAGAGTGTCGTTGAGGAAGACACAGTAGCTAGACGTGGAGCGACGTGTGTCAAGATAACCACCCCAATCCACATCAGTGTAAGCGACGAGGTCATGCTGAGAGTAAGGGGAGATCATGGTGCCCAACTCGAGGGTACCACTGATGTACCGAATGATCCGCTTCAATGCCTAAAAGTGCGGCTCCCTGGGCGCATGCATAAACAAGCAGATCTGCTGGATGACATAACTGATGTTTGGCCGAGTGAATGTGAGGTACTGTAATGCCCCGGCAAGACTCCGATACAACGTCAGATCATCAACCAGAGGACCAGAGTGAGCACTGAGCTTGTTGGAAGTATCAACAGGGGTGGCGACCGGCTTACAATTGCTCATCTTGGCCCGAGCAACAATTTCGGCAACATACTTATTCTGAGAGAGAAACAACACAGACGCATGACACTGCACGAAGACTCCCAAGAAATAAGTCAACGGCCCAAGATCCGACATGGCGAACTCAGCGCTCAACTGGGCAATGATGGACGTCCGAAGAGCATCAGAGGAGGCGGTGAGAATGATGTCATCGAAACAAAGTAACAGAAATGCCATGTATGTGCCTCTGCGATAGATAAAGAGAGACGTATCCGAGCGGTTGCCAACGAAGCCCAAGCATAGCAGATGAGATGCAAAGCACTGGAACAATGCCCGTGAAGCCTATTTCAGACCATACAGAGAGCGCTTCAAGAGACAAACGTGCTTGAGACGATCAACATCAACGAACCCCGGCGGCTGAAACATGTAAACTGTCTCATTCAGATGTCCATGCAGAAAGGCGTTCTTGACATCCAGCTGATGAATAGCCCAATGTCGCGATAACGCTAAGCTCAGCACCACTCGGATAGTGGCAGGCTTGACCATGGGGCTGAATGTCTCATCACAATCATTACCCGCCTGATGAGATCGACCATTAACCACAAGACGAGCTTTGTAGTGTTCCAATGACCCATCAGAGTGGAACTTGTGGCGGAAGAGCCACATGCAGCGAATGACGTTCGCCTCAGAAGGGCGAGGAACTAGAACCCAGGTGCCATTCCTTGTAAGGGCCCTGTATTCATCGAGCATAGTCGCCTGCCAATTCGGGTTGAGGAGGGCTATTTTGTGGGAGGTGGGGATGGGGGAAAGGGAGGCCAAAGGGGAGGTAGGAGAGGCCATGGGGACGGTAGGGGCTGGTTGGGACTGTGCGGCGGGCGCGACATGTGGCTGCGACCGCGGCAAGGGAGAGGAGGCAGAGGCCGCGGCAGGGGGTGTGTCGAGGGTGCAGCATCATGCTGCGGCCGTGGCAACTAGCGATGCGGGATTTGGGAGGGATGAGGCTGAGGGTGGGTGGTTTTGGGGTGATCGGAGGCGGACATAGAGACAATTTGTCTCGGTCTGAACACACCGGAGATGCTACGAGTGTGCGGTCTGGTGGTAGGGGGAGGCGGTGGTGAGGGCGGTGTAGGGGGAGAAGCAGGAGCACCGGTAGAGCTCTGGGGAAGGAGGAAGCGTGGGAAGGGAGACTCTGATTCAGACTGGGAGACAGTGGGTTTGGAAAAGGAGGGAGAAGGGGAAGAGAAGGGAAAACGAGACTCATCAAAAGTGACATGACGTGACAAAATAAGCTTATGACTCTGAACATCGAGGCAAAGGTAACCGCGATAATCAGACGGATAGCCTAGGAAGACACATGGAGTGGAGCGCGGGTGGAGCTTGTGTGGGGCGGTGGAGAACTGGTTTGGGAAGCACAAGCACCCGAAGGTACGAAGGCGATCATATCTAGGCATGGTGCAATATAATGCCTGAGTGGGTGAGCGATGCTGGAGGGTAGTAGAAGGGAGGATCTTAAGGAGATAACAAGTCGTTGATAAGGCGTGAGGCCAATAGGCAAGGGGAATGGATGCGTGAAAAAGGAGAGAACGCATCATGTTGGTTATTGTTCGAATGATTCTCTCGGCCTTGCCATTTTGTTGAGATGTATAGGGGCATGACAATCGATATGAGATGCCATTTGTGGTGAAGAAAGAGTGAAAGTCCTTGTTATCAAATTCACGGCCATTGTCACATTGGAAACATTTGATTGATGTGTGAAACTGTGTTTTAATATAGGCATGGAACTTGACAAAAATAGGAAACACTGGGGACTTAAATTGTAATGGAAAAACCCACAAAAAATGAGTGTAATCATCAAAAAATAAAAGGTAGTACTTGTGACCATCCTTGCTAGGTACAGGAGAGGTACAAATGTCACTATGAATGATATCAAAAGGTGCAAGGGTGGTGTTCAAAGACCGTTGGAACGGCAGTCTTGCATGTTTGCCTAACTGACAAGATGAGCATAAACTAGAGCGTAGCTCTTTATTACAGTGCACAAGACTCTGAGAACGGAGGACATCTAGAATGGCAGCACTGGGATGACCCAGGCGTGCATGCCACAGGCTCGACGACGATGCCGAGAGGGCGACCAGGCACGACTGACTGGATGTAGAAGGTGGTGTGACAGGGTAGAGCTCCCCGGTGCTGTTACATCTTAAGCGAGTAACCCCCGTAGTAAGATCGTTCACAGACAAACCAAAGGGATCAAACGCAAGAGAAACGTTATTGTCAGTAGTGGCCGGGGACCATCGAGGGCCACCCGACCATGTATGCTGCAGACGTTGCCGAGTGCTGCGGCCGTTGCATATGTTGCTGCCGTTGCTTGTGACGCGCGTGCAGCCTTGCGGCGGAGAGATCTTGTGAACGCGACTGAAGGCAGGGGGCGAGTAAGCAGTGTTAGGGCTTCTGAAGTGGCAAGAGACGGGTAGGGGGGGGTGTAATTATTGATGCCGGAGATAATGAGGGAGGAGGGAAATGTAGGCTTGGGGTTGTCGGCCATGGTGCCTGTTTGGGTGTAAAAATTCACCCTTTACTAAAAAAGTTACCTTTTACGCTCGTGGGATTATTTTCGTGAAGACCTTCACGTGATAGTTCGTATATTATACGCGAGAGCAAGTTTGGTGACAGTAATCACAAACAAGTTAGGAGTGCGTGAAATGTGTTACATATTAAATATACCATTTTAACGTACTATAAGCTCATAAACTAAAGTATGCAAATTTAATACAATAGTCGAGCGTACAAAATAAAAAAAATATATATAGTTAAACTGTCGAGAGAGCAAAGCCCGTCAATTGGGTGGCAGGTTCCTCAAAATCCAACTTAGCTCAGCTGTTTATTCAATCTGCAAAAGTAAAACAAGATTGAATTAGTGGGTTACTAGGAAAAATCCACACAAAGACTATTGAGCTGTTAAATTAGAATCTTGGCCCAATATAATCCCAAAATAAAGGACCAGCCCAAATTCCAAATATATGGCTCCTGGGATTTTATGAAAGCCAGAATCAAAGGAAAGGGAAAAAGTAAACGAAATAAAATAAAATAAAAAAGGCAATGAATCAGCTCCCAAAAGGCTAATAAGTTAACCGAATAGTTGCTGGAAGATTAAAAAAATAAATGAAAACAATCAGCATCTAAAAAGGGCTATAAATATAGCTAAAAAAGACAAGAAGATCAGCTAAAAGAGACAGCTGAAATTCTACAGGAAAGCAACTGTGTACTGCCTTCCAAAATAAAGAGAAAGAAGAGATATCAACTGTACGTCTATACATCAAAAAGGAAAAATGTGTATTTCCTCTTTCTTTCTTTTCCCCTATAAAACAAAGCTTAGGGCTCTTGAAAACGGGAGGCTAGACGGCTGCATGAATAAAAAAGGCAGAGGGAAAGAAAAAAAAGCCACCTCAAAAGCCATCCAAACACAGCAGCAGAAACAAAAGAAAAGCTTAGGTAGCAGAGCACACAAACACCAAACAAGAAGAAGAAGAAAAGAAGAAGGCAGCCCTCTCTCTATGTGGGGGTTCTTGTCGACTCCGAGACCCCGCCCTTGAAAACCTTACGAGCTTTTCTCGTGGCCTGGGTCTTGGGGTCATCAACTCACTCTCAAGCAAGCCAAAGGATCGTCAAAATCGACTCTCGCAACCCCGCCCTTGAAAACCTTACGAGCTTTTCTCGTGGCCTAGGTTTCGGAGTCATCAAATCACTCAAATCAAGTCGAAGTGCTGCAGAAACCGATTCTCGAAACCCCGCCCTTGAAAACCTTACGAGCTTTTCTCGTGGCCTGGGTTTCGGAATCATCAAATAGCCCTAAAAGAGGGCAAAACGCTGCTGGAATTTTCCTAAACTAGCCAACTAGTTCAAACCACAAATCGCAAGCAATTTCATACAAGGCAAAAGAGAAGAAAGCTCACTGCAGCCATAATGAAATTGGAAGCCAAAAGAAGAAGAACAGATTTGCTGGACAGATTCACTTCGTTCCAAGAAACTAAAATCAAGCACATATTCTGCACGTTCACCCATTGCAGGCAAACCAGGCCCCTTTCGACAAGTCTAAACTGACACCTAAAGCAGTCTAAACCTTGTGGGGGCGAAACGATGCTTAATTGGTCCTAAGTTGATCAACTAATTGCCATGTACAAATTCAAGAAAATTCAAGCAAATGCAAACTAGCAAATGAAAGAAAACTCTCCTGCAGCTAAGACATGGGAAGGATGAAATTAAAATTAGAGAAAGAGAACAGATTTTTATGGACAAATTAAATCAGCTCCATAGAAACTAATTTCCTGTAAAAGCAAACAAATCAAGCAGGACACTTTCTCTCGACTGTCTCAAACGAAGCGATTCATGTGCAACCCTAAAATTCATCAAAAGGGGCAAAGTAACTGCACTATGCGGCAGCCTAGAGCAAACAAACCCTAAATCCTAAACGTCACTGATTGCTACAACAGTGCAGTCACAAGATTCTATGGCTATATAAAATCAGCCAACACAAAAAAAATCTACTCTGGGTCAAGCAAGTAAGACGATTCAGAGACTAACACATGTCTAAATCAGCATATGATCAAAGCTCAAAGTTGAATCCAAAGTCAGTAAATGGCGCTGTTCAAGTCAGACAAACTCGAAATCCTCACGGTTGCTACCAAACTGCAATTAATTGTGACAAAGTCAAATTAAAATCCCTAAATCAGAATCAGCCTATGTCAACCATCAAACTGGGCAATGGGGAAGTGAAATAAAAACTAAAATTATGCATACATGAAGCCTGAAATCGACATTGAGGTTTCAATCATCAAAAGATGCACAGATAAGGGCTGAACTCAAGGTTGAAGTCCAGGGAAAAAATGTCGGACATACCTAATTGACGGTTCGGGTTCACCGCTGATCGGGAGTCTCTTGGCCTCTCTGTGCTCAGCTTCCCCACTGATTTGGCTCCCCTATCAAATATCCAAGCCGAAAATCCTCAAATGGCACAAATTAAAAACCCTAAATCGCAATTTGAAAGCAAAATCAGTTGAGCTTGGAAATAGAGCACCCAATTGGAAGAGAATTGGTGTAGAAAGTTGAAATTCAGGTCGAGAATCACCTAAGAGGCGGATTGAGCCCCAAATTTGGGGCTGAAATTCACACAACAAGAAAAGCCCTAACACATACCAGGGAGGCGGAGACCGAAGCATCTTCGGTTCGCTCTATGCTCGCTCCACCCTTGCCTTAACCTTGCGCCGCCCTTGCTCTGCTCCTCTCCGCTTCAATCACCCGAGACCGGAGCTCCGAAGCGTTGGCAGCTGTCGAAGAAAGCATCCTCGTCTTCTATCAAACGAAGAGGATAGAGATGTCGAACAGTGAATGACGTCTTTTCCTGTCAAAGAAAATATGGGTTGAATTGATTCTGGGCTATCCAAGTTGCCAGCGTGGAGACCTGGGCTCGGCCCATTTCTTTTCGTTGAAACAAAAAAATAATGAAGAAAGCAATTGGCAATTGCCGAACATATTCTGGATTGGCAATCCACATTTGTTAAAAATTTGGTTTAATTGCAAAACCGGCCCACAAAAGATAAGAAATATATAATTGGCACAAATTGAAATTGGGTTTAATAAAATTCGTAAAGTTAAACCCGTAAAATTTCATCGCCAGTTTATTCTAGTGGATTGATCTCAAAATTGACTTCTAACCGAAAACGGAGTCGATGTCTCAAATCAAATTTCCTCAAATTCAAACGGTTCTACAAAAAGAACTACGTAAAGACTTGACGCCTTATATCGGCTACGTAGGTAACCCGATATTAAATCCTAAATATATATCGGGTACAGTCGTCAACCTCTAAATTCACTTTTAAATGAATACGAGGTCAAAGTCCAACCAAATTAAATCATTGGTTCCCATAAGGAACTACGCCTGATTTGATTCCGAGTTGTCGGATACGTAGGCCACCAGACATAAAGCTAAAGCTCGCCTGGTTCAATCGGCAAACAAAAAAAAAATCAAATTAGTTCTAAAAAGAACGACGTGAAGACTTGATACTCTTTCATGAGTTACGTAGGAAGTCCGATATTAAAATTCAATATATATTGGATTCAGTCGACCATCTCAAATCAAATTAAATTTGTCCTTAAAAGAATTACGGGTGATTTGATCCCGTTCCAAACGGGTACGTAGGACACCCGACAAAAAGCTCAAGCTCGTCGGGTTCAATCACCAAAACCCAAGAATAAAAATCAATTCAAATACTCTGAACTACGTAAGGCTTGATTCTCTTCCAAGAGATACGTAGGCAACCCGTTAAAATTCGGGTGCAGCCTAAATCACCAAAACCACTCAAGTCTTGGTGTCAGTGCAACTTCGAATCAAGAGGATAACCAAAAGGGGTCGAACTCAAATTCTAAAAAATTAAATAAAATATGTTTTACAATTATTCGCGCATTTTTGTTCAACAGTGCCGAGAGAGATAGGAGCGGTGGAAGTAGGGTAGGGTGGTGACGGAAAAGAGGAAGGGCATCGACGGCGGTACGAGGCCGGCGACAATAAGAGGAGAGGTGGGGTGGGAGGATCAAATTAGGGTTATGTGAGGAAGAAAAGGTTGCGATACCATGTAGGAAGGTGTAATTGATGTAAAGTCTTCCTTGAGGGTTTCATTCATTAACATAATCATATATATAGGTTACAAGAGATTGGGTCTTGAGCCTGATAGGCCTACTATACATATGTAATCTATCAGTATTGGTCAGCCAACCGGTGACTCTGATATGATTGTCTCTGACAGTCTTGTCACGCTTGGCTTCTTCAATTTCATAGAGATTCATCATGTCTACCGGGAAGCTAACCGTGTTGCGGCCTTTTATCGCACCTTAACGTTGACTTCCAGAGCCATCTGGCACCTGACGACTCTAGGCTTCGTGATTTCATCCTTTCGGATGCTCTTGGCTCCTAGGTTTATCCTTTCAGCCAAATTCTTTTCGTTTCAAAAAAAATATAAAAAAATATGGACTTTAGGTCTATTTATATCCTAACTTGGGCCTTATCCTCCCTCGCGGAAACTAAATGATGAGAGATATCCCACATTGATAATATGAAAAAACAAGTCTTAGTATATAAGTTAGTGGGTTACTCCTCCTATAGTCAATATTGAAATCCATTGGGACTCGTGATCGGGGGTCGTGTGCACACGTGCACCACGACACTTTTGCGGATCTGTTGTCCTGAAACTCTCCTTGTCTTCGCTTGTCCCTCTCACAATCCACCCCTCCCTAGATCCTACTCCATTGACAGATCAACTATGCTAATGTTGTTGTTGATTCTTTTTATTATCAAACTTAGCATTTAGATTGGCTCTAGTTTTATAACATCATTCAAATTTTTATGGAAAAATTCATGGTAATGATACAAGCTTACCAAAAGTACAAAAACCGAATCCAAAACCTAATAATTTAAAGACTGAAGAGAGGAAAAATAGGAAACCGTCATCATATATTCATATCCATCCATCATAAGAGGATGTAAACGTCATCCTTTCTGTTCCTACACATAACACAACACAACATGGAGTGCATGCCAAACCTCATCAGCTACAGAGAACGAGGAGAACTACACGCTAAAATTCGATGATCTAAGCATAGGCTTCCACTTACGCTGAAGTTTCGCATTGGGGTAGGTTTTTCTTGACCAGAAGCCTCCCTAGAAGACGTCAGGATTGAAGTGACCAGGGAATGAGCGGCCTTGCAGAGCCCGCTTCAGGTGCATAGCCAGTGCATAGTTGTTTACATGTTTGGCCAAACCACATCAACTCATCAGCCTCAAACGCATAATATTCGTATTACATGCAGTTTTATATGGTTTGGGTCAATTCGGTAACATCCTCTCGACATGCTCGGTGGTATTAGATAAGTTAATTGACAGTTTGAAATCTATAAACACCAACTTAAATCTGATAAGAATCTAACCTCTAGAGTTTGGACTTGCTCCTGGTATTGAGCAACTAGCTGTTTCAGTTGCTAGAGTTCTTGTGCCTTGTCGTTAAACTCCTTCTGTCGCTCGTGCTGAATAGGTTTTCGGTCTAAACGGGTTCGGATGAATTAGATTTCAGTTTTGGTCTAAACGGGTTCAGGTAAATTGGGTTTTGGTCACAATGGTTTTGGTGTGTTAGTAACAGTGATCGGGGTCCTCAAGACAATAGCAACGTTCAATCCAAGTGGAGATACAAGGGTGTGGTGCCGCAACATAATGGGCACTGTGGGGCGCAAATCTACGCGAACCTGCATCGGAGGGTCTGGTTGGGGACCTTCAAGGCGGAGAAGGAAGCTGCCACGGCGTATGACAGTGCTACTATCAGGCTTCGGATCGGAGTAGTGACTTCTTCGCAACATTGGCTCAAGCCGCCAAGCTGCATGGGTGAAGGCTGAGTTCCAGAGTCAGTTTAGCATGGATGATGTGCTCAACATGATCAAGCGCATCCCCTAGAAATTCAATTCCCCCAAATTTGAGAAGATTATAATTCTAGTTTAGAAATAGCAATAATGAATAACTAAGCTTACCGAATCTTGGGGTTTGGAATTATGACTTCAGAGGACAAGTATCCTTCACAAAGTATCCTTCACAAAGATTGATATCCCTTCGTTTAAGATATTCTTCAAGAACTTTAGCTTGCTTTCTAACCTGTTGTATCTGCAATTACAAAATTTTAATAATCAAATCACCACTATGAACTATAGGAAAGATATACAGACAAATATGTTACAGAAATTAATTGATTCTAGATGAGTTAACTTCAATATTACCTATAAGCATGGACAGATTAAGGGGTGGGCTGGGTTCGCTCCAGCCCACCTCATTTTTATAAAAATAAAATAAGAGGTAAAAAAATTAAGGAAATTAATATATAAAAAAATTTGTTCATTTATTTATTAAATTAAGAGTTTTGTTAGTAAAATTATACGTATGAGAAAATTTTAGCCTACCTAATCCACCCGAATTTTAATTTCTGGTTCCATGCCTGACTATAAGTCTCCATGTACTCTTCGACACTGACATCAATGGCCTATTGGCCTTGAAGAAATCACTCATTCCAGCATCAATAATCAACAAGTCTAAGGACTCGAAGCCACAATTAACACTTCAATTCAATCCAAACAAGAGCCAAAGATAGTTGCCATCAAGGTGATGGTGGTCGTGAAAAAGAACGGGAGGAGGAGAAGCGCCTTCATCTTCTTCTTCATCAGCCATGGATGGAGCATTGGGGAAGGACGAGCGAACCTGGTACGGCTAATTTTTATTTGATAAGGGATAATTACTTAATTAAATTATCTTAAAGGTATATTTTACCGAATTTTCCCTAGTTTATATGCATCTATAATTTTTTTTTTTGGGTGCAAGTGCAATTATATGCATCTATAATAATAGCAGAGTTTGGCTAGCATACTAAGATGACTGTGTATGAAGAACGTGGAGTATTGTTTACTTGGTGTGTTTGACAGCACAAGTAACTTTTTAAAGTTTTTTGTTTTAGATTAATTACCCTCTTTGTCTTAAAATAGTTGTTTTAGTTTTAACACGTTTTTTAAGAATGATAAAAACTATATAAAATAATAATGATTTTATTAATTGATAAAAATAATTTCATACTTAATACAATTACCTATCAATTTATATAAAAAAAATTGAAAAATTGAAATTTAATTTATAGAGTTTTTAGCTACTTACAAAACATGTCAAAAAGTCAAACAACAAGTTTTGTGAGATGTAAGGAGTATATAGTTTTAAATGAAATAAAGCTGATTATGGGTGTATTTAGTAACCGAAGCTGAATGAGTAGCTGAAGCTATCTGGTTAATTATGTAAAACATATGTTAAATTTTACCGTTTAAATGCTAGTAATGTGTAACCTTAGCTGATAGGGTAGCTGATAAAATTCAATTCCAAAACGCTAATTCAAATATAATCTTGACTTTATTTCATTCAAATATAAGGAACTTGTTATTAAGAGAGTATCCTCACCCGCTCAGGTCTGTCTGAAAGGGGGAAAAAGAAGATTAATGAGCTTTTAAAGTTTGGGGGCAAAAATAGATGGAAAAAGGGATTTAAACCTGGGTCTATTAAAGACTCTTGAATATCTTATTCATTCCTCTACCATCGAGCTAAGAGTTTTATTATTCTATCACTCACTTTACTTAATTTTATTACCAAAAAACACCCGATATATATAAAAATATATATACCTGTTATCACAAAAGCGAATGGTGGGTGAAGTAGCAACTGATTGGATTTGAAAACTAGAGGATTCAGACCATCTCGAGCTTGTAAATTTAACGAAGACTCGGATTCTAACTACCAAAAAGGCTGCCCGCTAGGAGGGCAATACAGAAATCACAAGAATAGAAAGACGGTTAAATGGAAGAAGCCACCTACATGGACCTTCAAGCTAAGTGGCTAATTAAACTTCGATGGTTCTACAATCGCTAATCAAGACAATTCATGTGGTTACATCATCAGAGATTCTCTGATTGGGAAGGTGACTCATTAAAGACAGAATCCTTTAATTAGTTAAGGACGAATAATACAATACAAAACACAGATCGATGTATTCATTTAGTTAATCATGATATAAAACACATACAAATACTAATGGGATCGATACAAATCAACGTACTACTGAGCTCAATACAAAACAACAATAATACCATACATAGCAATCAATAATACCATACAAATCAACGTACTACTGAGTTCAATTATGAATTTCTTGACTAGATGGAAGCCTAGCTCCCTAGCTAGGTAGAAGACGTCGTCGGGATCGAAGCTCCCTAGCTAGAAGACGTCGGGACTGAAGCCTCCTAATGGGAACGAGCTGCCCTGCAAAGCCTGGTTGAGGTGCATCCCCATTGCATAGTTGTTCACCTCCAGCGTTCGGACTTGCTCCTGGTACTGACCAACTAACTGTTTCAGTTGCTGGAGTTGTTGGGTCTTGTCATGAAACTCCTTCTGCCGCTAGTGCTGAATGGAGACAGCTCGCTTGAGGATCGCATTTTCCTTGAGCAGCAATTGAAGTTGTTCCTTCTGGATTGCATTCTCCTGAAATTAATAAACACTTACGGATTGAATTTTTAGCTTAACGTATTATTATATAGTATTAAATCACAAATATATGGCAGCAATCTTCCACACTGATTTTTGCTTGTATCAATGACCTCTACAGAAAGATGGGGTGTGGAAGGCAGGTGGAGCTATCTATATACTATATACTATATTGCAGCAGGCCAAACAGAATTACCTGCTGAAAAGTAGTGTTAGCAGTGTCAGCACGAGCACGAGCACAGATGGATTTCTCAAGGGCTTCGAGGGCTCTAGCAGCACGAGCCCTGGCATCGTCTAAGCTTGTAGCAGTTGCCATTTGTGTAACCAAGAGCTCCACCCACTCAGCACCATCTCTAGCTGGACATGTAGCTATTGGATCTTCAACAACAGTCGACGCCTCCTGTTTGCCACTACTCTCTGGATATACATATGGCAGCAAATCAAAACAACAACCGATCCAAATAATTAGTTATTCTCCATTAATTTAGAGATTATAGATTGTACCTTGTAGGTGATGACTGGCGTGAGGTTTAATGTCAGAATTATTAGCAGCATTCAGGCTTTTGATTGCCAACTCTAAATCACCACCAGATTGTTCAACTGCTTTCTCAAGTACCTGATAACATGTCAATGCATATGTGATGGTTAATTTAGAGAAATTAATGTATATATATATTGAAATATATATATGAAAATCTCCATTAATGATATATGGAATCGGCCTCATCCTAGTTCTAAGGAAATCTGCATAAAATTAAATGCCAATTTGAAAATCCTATTTGAAAACCCTAATTTTTAATATTAAATCTATCAAGCCCAAATAGATAAAATCTCCACCGATGGAATCCTCATCCTAGTTCTTTCTAACTTCCAAGGGAAGATATATATACATACTAATTATTAAATCTATCAAGCCCAAATAGATAAAGCAAGATAAATTGATAAAAACCTATTTGAAAACCCTAGCTGATTGGTTTAATTTGTGCTGATCGATGTTTGTTTTTGTAAGTTTCTAATGAATATCAAACTATATATAACAACAAGTCGATCTAATTATAATTAAGAGTGCTACCAAGCAAATTATATAAGATCGATGAGTTGATCAACCAATTCAAACCGTACCTTTTCATCCCTACCAGGAAAGAGGACAATGAGATGATCAATCAATGAAGCCGAGCCGGGACGACAGAAACGAACTCTCTTTGACTTGGAAACACAGAGCTCTTGTTCTTGTTCTTGCTCTCCGAGGAAGGATCTCTTTCTACCCGCCATTTTACAAATCAATCTCCAAACGTACTCCAATCTACCTTCTCAGTTCTCACCAAATATATATTTATGCTCCATCATACGCACTTTTATGTATATACTAGGTAAGAACCGCGCGCGACGCGCGCGGTTTTATCACATTCGCGTAGTTTTATCGTAATTGGAGTCTATATATAGTAGACTTATGTTATCATATTTCTTTCTCACCTCCACATTTTCACTTGGAACAGGATCGATCCATGTAATCAATCAAGGAATAGAACACAAAGTTCATTGTAATGGTTAATAAGTAAATACGTTTCACATTATGGTATTCTACATCCTTGAATAGGCAAAACAAGCTCTAATAAAAGGAAGACAAGGGTAGTAGAGTGCGACTCAAGAATCGCCTTCTTGTTAGTCTCTTAAGTGCCATGATTATCCGTCTCCGGGGCCAACAACATGCGCCAAAGGGCCCTCTTTAATTTTCCTTAAATGACTGGCCTTGATGTGGAGGAAACTCTGTAAAAAAGAAAAACGTAGGCTCCAAAAACAGAAATTGGTGATGGCAATAGCCCTTTGGGCATTAGAAACTAAGAACCTCTTATGAACCAAAGAGCAAAAAAATAAGTTAATAATGTCAATACATATCAAGAAAACCATTATTCACCCGCAAAACAGCCCCATTTATACCGGAATTGGTAAAAAAAACACATCACAACAACAACTCCCTTAGTAGACCAAAACAACGCCTTCTCAGTAAGCAAACATGTCATGAAAGTCGTAGAACAGGCCCCAAACGAACCAGCAGCTAAACAAATCAGCACATTATAGACCAATAACGGCCTACAATTGCAGCAAATAATCACCACAACTTGGAAATTAATATAAATGACCCACGTTACAATTCTTAAATTCACAACCAAACTCGTTAATTAATATATCAGAAATTTACCATCTAAGCAAATTTCACAAGGAGTTTATTTAATAAATGATGCTAACATAAGAAATCCAATAATTGAGTTCATTATGAGCACTAAAACTACTCATGCTCAAAATTAGTTAAAAATTAAGAATTGCAAGCTTAAACAAAAAAACATCAAAACAAGAATGGTAACATGGAAAAACACACGGAATTAATTTACAACACCATCTACTCAAGACAATGGGTGGCTTTTGTCTAGTCCTTTTTGAATGCATATTCATACAAAAATATAAGTTACTATCGAGCACCCACCTATTTACGAGATGATAGGGGTGCTCTTTTGCAAACAAGGACATATCAGTAACTAATATTATTATTTCATCTACTCTGTACAAGGTTTGAGCTCCTCTTTAATAATGTAGTGATTAAGAAAGGGGATTGGAATCTCTTTCCATACAGCTAAAAAACCAACTTATGGAAGTACTGAATCAAAAGCTCCATTTCAGAAATTGGCAATGCTGACCAAGCACATAAAAAACATAATAGAAATTCAGTGCAAATCCAAACCCAAACTCAGCAATAGTATCTCACCCGGAATGCAGTGTTTCCAGCAATTTCTACATCGGCATCACCGGCATGAGCAAATCAATTAACCCAACCTGCAGCATGGAAAAGGCAATAGCTCAATAAATTGCTCAAAATAATCCTGCAACTGCATGAGGTTCAATGTATCCCAGCACACAAAACCGTTCAGAAACAGTTCTACTCCATTCCTAATACTGCTTTTCCTCTCCGACAAAATAGGCTTGACATATGAGTACAAAATACAACTCTTCCGTAGTTCAACTACTTTAAAGTTCAAAACACAGTGATCAACAACTCTATCTTATCTTAGTTCTGATAAAAAATTTATAATAAAATAAATAACGAATAAGAACTGTACTGGTCAAGATTCTTTGGCAAGGACCATTGGTTTATGTTTTGTACTAAGAAAAATGTAATGCCAGATACTATAACAATAGTAATAGACCAGTATTGAACACCACTCATTCCAATAAGCACACACCTTTGGATCCTGAGGCCTGAGATTATATCAGCATTTAGTTAAACCAGCCAACTTTACGATTAAATGATTAGATATATAAGCGAGCCAATTAATATGTGATGCACTTCCACTTTTTGATGCATGAATGATGAGAAATGGGCTAAACAGACAAATGGATTCACCTGGAAGTTTGGGCACACCCAGCCGTTCACATAAATGATTGCATTTTTTGTCTAACAATTCGTATGAGCTTCCAGGCCACTCTCTGCTTAGCCCCCTCAAGATCCGATTAACCTCAGAGTTGGGCTTATCCGTTGTTCCAAGAACAATTTTTTCACGATATGTATACATAGGATTTTTACCAGAAGGACAGGTAAAAACTCCAGTTCCTTCTTCACATTACCCGAATGACCATTCATCATCTCCATAAACCTGACAATCGTAACACAGTTTATAAAATCAGTACCCTTAATCAACATGAAATTCCTTCATAAAAGTTCAGACACACAAAGATGAAAGGATGGTGAAAACTCGTCAAATACTACTTCATGTCAATCTAAAACCAAATAAACACAAAAATAATCACCCTCGACAGATCAGATAGAAGTGTCGGTTGCTATCACTTCATTTCAGAAACGTTCGTGCAAAACCATCTAGGTTTTATAGAAGAGACACTAACACCACATAACCCAATGAGCTCTTCACCCTCTTTGCTAGTATCAGCAGGAATAAATTCAAATAAGAAAGCGAATGTTTCTAAGTTCAAAGTACACAAGAGCTGGTTTCCAAAGAACCTCTATTAAGTAATAAAATCCCCTTTCTACCGGAGTTTCATTGCAACTCTATGGTAGATTTTTCAGATTTTCCTTGACATGTGGCTGAAACCTTTGCAGCTTTTGATATACAACGGCAATGAAGTCTTTTTTATGAATTCACATGCCAAAAGAAATCGACAGCTGCTGAATAGTGGGAATTGAAGGTCACATGCCCAACAACCTTTAAATTCCAACCATGGGCATTGGATAACAATACCCTAAATCAATTAACAATTGAATAGAATAGAAAACCATATGATTTCAATCACTAAAATTCGAAAACGCCCAAGAAATAAAACTGAAACCCTTGCCCTAAAACCCAAAATCGGCAAGGCCACTGATTGAAAACATACACTTCGTCAGCCAAAAGACATAGGTTTCTTCCTCTTTAGTTAGTCAATAATAAGTGATTTCTTATCTTTCAAACTTGACATAAATGTTTCAAAGCCTTGCACTGTGGTGATATTCAAAGTATAACTCTGTAAAAAAGAACGTAAAATTGATTAAGGTAGATATTTAAAACAAAGCATACTAATTAGCAACAAAGTCCCAAACAAATAATCTATCCATATTTTATCATAAACCCTAGCTTAGTACCTACTTACTGATGCATCCAATTTATTTATTTTTAAAGCATTTCTATCTTCTCTACTTGATGGGGCATTGCAGCAGAAGCTAAAAGGCAAAAATTCTATATCATCAAGAAAGATAATAGGAGTCCCAAAATCTACATGTAATGTCAAATCTTCCTATGATAAAAGAAAGAGGCATGCAAGATCAAGAATACATATCATCGTACAAAATAAGAAGCACCTGCCAAAGGAACTCAGTTTTATGACATCAAATAGGAAGCACCTTACTTATCAACCATCTCGGGTATCCTAGGATAGTGTTTCGGATCCTTAAGAGCAATAGAGCTAATTTACAAGAGTGAACAACATCAATAGCAGGAATTACAATAACGAATTTTAAGGTCTTTTGATCTATGCTTTTAGGTTTAACACAATAACGAATAACCCTAAACCTCAAATTGCTCAAATCGAGCCAAACAAATCAAATTGAACATAATAATTAAGTAGCGGGAATTACTAAAATAGAAGGCCAAAAAATGCTCACCGAATCAAGCCGTAAAGCACGCAAACGCCGCGATTCAAGGGGCATCGGGACTGATGCCAGGAGGAGGAGAAGTCGGAGGAAGAAAGAGCGGCAGGGGAGGAGAGAGATGAAGAAGAAAGGGCGAAGTGAAATCTGATCCAGCCCTAAGACACGCAAACGGCTCAATTCAGGGGACGTCGGGGTGCGATTCAAGAGAGATGAAGAAGGAAGAGGAATCGGGGGCGTCTGGGACAGCAAGCGGAGGGGAAGTCGGAGGAAGAGACATTGGCGAGGGAGGAGAAAGATGAAAAAGAAGGGGCGAATCTGGACATATGAGGAGGGAGCACGTGAAGAGAACGACCTCAGCGACGGAATTCCATAAAACGACATCGTACGGGGCACTGTTCATTCGAGCCTTTGGCTCTTTTATAATGTTATAGATATAGTGCACAATAAGTCCAAACTTAATATTATTCCTAACTATTAACGCTATTTTAGGATAAGATTTTGTATATATCTAATTATGGTTATGGTTGTATTCTATCTAATTAGGGTTTTGAGATCTTTTCTCCTCCTATGTAATCTCTATATATTCATAACCAATTTTAATGACTAAAGGTAAATAACTCAAGATAATTTATTTATAAATTAACTCAATATCAAATAATAGTTTTTGTAGCAACTAGTTAAATATTTACTAGTTTTATTACCCGCATTCTTCGCGGTTTTTTTAATAAGTTATATTTTATTATTAAATTATGAATATTCAAATATATCTTGATTTATATAGGTTACAAATATCCTTTAGATTAAATAAATACTTAGTTGTTAAGATATTATAAAATAATTTAATTAAAAAAATGTAAGATAAAAATATTATATTTTGATTCATATTTTATATCTCGATCAATTTATAACACAATTCATAAGCAATACTACAATTCAAAAGATCATTAATCACCTCGGAAGTGAATTTGATATCTAATTAGCAATTTACTTTCTTAAATATATATATAGTACGGTTTTCTTATGATTTTTTCACCGACCTCGACTAACTAATAAATTTTCGAATGGAAATGGGTTGATCATGAACCATCTCGTTTGTTGGGTTAAAAATAAATTAAGATATGAAGTAAACTATTTTGTTTTTAAACATTATCTTAGATAGTTTAATTGTTTTTAAGCTAATTATCAAAAAAATAATAGCTATATTTTGTACGTAACTAATTAATTAAGATATAAAGTCAAATATTTATATTAAAATGATAGATTTTGTGAATAACTAAGATATGAAGTTGAATATTTATATTAAAAATAATAGGTTTTGAACCTTTTATGAGGTGATTAGCACCCAAACTAATTTAATTAGGGAAGCTAGCATCCTTCCCAAATGGTCAATGGTCAACTGTTTGACCATTGACTGGTCAACGTTGACCAACTCCTTCAGTTTTTTTTTTGATATATTTTGTGATGCCATTTTTTGCCGTTTTGATCCCACTCTTTTATTATATTTTATTTTCGCTTTAATGCCACTTTTATAGTGAAATGGTTTGATGACACTTTTTAAATGCCATTTTTTTCAAACTTTGATGGCATTTTTTGTTTAATGTGATGTCACATTGACCATTGATGCCATTTTTTTACCGTTGACTACTGATGACACTTTTTTTATATTAATTTTTTGATGATATTTTTTTTTTACCGTGATGCCATATTTTTTCAAGGTAATGTTTTCGTGATGCCATATTTTTTCAAGGTAATGTTTTGATGCCATTTTTTTCTTTAATGTGATGCAACTTTTTCAAAGCAGTGTTTTGATGTCATTTTTCTAATATAATTATTTGATGCCATTTTTTTTAATCAAATCGTTTGATGCCACTTTTTTTTTTAATTTAATCAATTGTATATCGATATATTTTTTCATCGATTCTACTTTTATTCACTGATGACACGTTTGTGATTACACTTCATTGATGCAATCAGTTGTGGTGACATGTTCATTACATTGTTTTTTAATTTAATCAATTGTGTGTTTAGTACCATCGGCGTAGGACTTCAATGTGTAGGCCACCATCAATGTGAAGATTTAACATGGTCTTGTAATTCACATGCTTCTTTTGATCAGCAAGCCTGAATCTGAAGCTGCTCAATAGGACAGCTGAGAAGATCTTCATCTGCCTGTATGCGAATTCCTTCCCCAAGCAAATTCTTGGACCGGCCTGCAAAAACTGAACAGCTTAATGCATTTTTCTTGCATTCTTCAGCATCAAACTATTGTTCTACATACCTGGAATGCTGTAAACTTGAAGGGGCTCTCTTGCTGGAACATGCCAGTCTCACCAAGCCACCTTTCCGGTTTGAAGCACTCAGCACCGAAGGAACGAGTGAATTGCACAGCACCGAGAAATAGGGAATTGCATAACATGTGAAATGGGAAAAAAGCCGAGAGATGCCATAGTAGTAGCGATAACGAGAAACGAGTGAATTGCACAGCACCGAAGGAACAACCTGAGAGTCTCGGTTAGAGCAGCATGAAGATACTGCATCGCTCCCAGAGAATCATCCTGCAAACTGGTCACAAAGTCGGCATAGTTTGAGATCGAATCCACCTTGGTTGCGTTCTTTATCTCCTCCGAAACCTTCTCTTGTTCATCCGGGTGCTTGCAGAGCATGTAGATACACCATGAAAGGGTACCGGCAGTTGTGTCCTTCCCATCGATCATGAAATTCAGTATGATATCTCTCAGGTATTTGGGTTCGACATCACCCAGTTGCAGAAAGCGCGACAGTATATCATCTTTCTTGACCTGCATTGTTCGCTCCAAAGGATTACAAGCGACTTCAAGACGACAAACTACGAATGGCCAGGATCGGTTTACTGGTTTACTTACCGATGAATCACCCAGCTGCTGCATTTGCTTGACCTTGTTCTGTATGAGCTTGTACACGAAATTGTCGACAATGTCTACACTTTTCTTCAACATGTCTTCCGCGCCAACGTTCAAATACTTCTTGATCGGCCATAAGACATCAACATATCGGCGAGCTATAAACGTGCTGGCTTCATCAAAATCATGACGAAATTCGGCTCCTTGTTCGCTAGAGCCACACATGCTATCAAGATCAACCCCGGACGCTACTTTGAATATGGAGTCTAATGTAGATTTCATGAACAAATCCTTCAAAAGGCAATCAGTTGCTTATAAATTTGATGTACTTTTCATGTGAATCAAACAATAAAGTTGTGAAGACTCACTTGTATATCGACTATTCGATTGCAAATCGCGGCATCTGCAAGCAATGTAGCTAGTTTAGCTGCGTTGCGACGGAAGATATGGCTGCTGAAGTCCCTCAAGTTCTTGGTGGAGAACTCATGGCTGGAGACCTTCCTTTGTTGTCTCCATTTATTGCCATCGACGGCGAAGATCCCATCACCAAGCAGGTCATTTTGGTTCAGGGGCGGAGCCGGGAAAAAATTCAGGAGGGGCTCACCTATTTTATCGGGATTTTTTTTTTTGAATATATATGAGATACACTTTTTTTTGTAAAGAATATAGTAGAAAACACCTTAAATATATGATTTAAAAAGCTAAAAGAGAGAAAAATATCCATAAAATGAAGCCATGGGTATGATTTGAAAAGCTAAAAGAGAAAAAAATCCATAAAATGAACCCATGGGGATTTGAACTTAAGACCTCCTCCTTTATATTCACACCCTATACCAACTAAGCTAGACATACTTATTGATTTGTTACTCTTTTTAACTTCTTTTATCCCTTAAATTATCAAAAATTACAAAAAAAATCAACACATAGGATGACACTTGTATAAATAGATTATGTAATCGTCTGACATGACCCAAATATATTGGATCATCATTAATTGCCGTGTCAAAGACCTGGGCCAAATTGCACCACATAACGCCACGTAAGGGAATCGCACCCGAACCCACCACATAGGATACATAGCATGATATGTTGATAAAAAAAAATAGTTGAGTAATTGGCTTACATAACTAAAAGATGTTGGATCATTTATCGTCATATTGCAACAAAATCGACACATAGACAAATTCTATTAAAGCATGACACATCGACCCACAATCTTTATTTCAATCAATTATTTTAGCCATACTAAATGGCTAAACTAAACCAAGTACATTTTTACCCTATTTTGTTCACCTATCTAATTATTATTTTTATACTTTTTAATGAAAAATATTAAATGATAAAAAAGCCTAGGTATTAAATCCAAAAGAATGGAACTTAACATAAATTCCTTATGTAAATTCAATCCATTTTATGCAAATTACTTTAAAATAATTTTTTTGAATAAACGCTCTCAAACAAACAAAGAATACAATGACTTTATATGTAAATAAAATTTAATTGAAGAGGTACTTTAATGATAATACATTCTATTTGTGAGAGAAATATTATCGAGTGTAAAGTTTATAGGTAAGACAATTATAATAGTAATATTATGCAGATTCAACTTCTTTTGTAGTTAAAAAAACAAACCTTCAACCATAAAACCCTTCAACCAACAACCATTTAGTCTAAAAATCCGTTGCCGCCACCGTCGCAACCACTGTCCTTGGCTCCAGCGGCACTTTCCTCCCGCTAGTCTACCCCCACTTTGACCTTTGCTCGAATGTTTTGCTTGAAGATCGAATAGATCTGCCGTCGTCGCCTCTCCTTCATCCTCCGGTGGCCCTGTGTGGTGGCTCTCTGCCGCCCCGATCTTCACCCTCTGATGCCTCCCTAACTGTCGTCTCCTCCCTAACTGTCGACCACCTGGCGGCCCACTCCTCCCCATCCTCCGATGCCCCACCTTCTCAACTCTGCCCCCATCGCCACCCTCACCATCTAGGAGACCTTCTCCTCCGCCGCCGACCTCCATCTCTCGGGCCTCCTTCCCCACTATTGTGATGATGAAATCAAATACCATTGCGACAACCCCCGCCTCTCCCTCCTTTCCCACTCCTGCCTCTCATGTGCCTTCCTCCTCTCGGCACTGCCACCATGCAAACCAAAACCTCTTTTTACCAAATCAGTTTCTATCCCCCATATCCAAACAAATTCCCCACCCCAGCCTCTGAAATTTGTTAAATCCAAACACAATGTCGTAAATCTCAACACCAATAAGAGGGATCATGACACTAAGTATGCTATTACCACCTAAAACTCGTAGATTCCGAACTTTGACCACTCTATCAAAGTCCGACTCAGACCGATGATTGGGGGGTCGTGTGCACGGGCGCACATGCGCTAGTAGCCTAGCACACAAGCCGAGTGGGGTTCCATTCTAAAACCAATTGACAATAGAAGGAGTAGCCCACCGACTCATATATATACTAGGGCTTGATATGTTCAACTTTCCGATGTTAGACACTTTGGTCTCATTCACATCTCTAACACGCCCCCGCAAGTCCAACTAGGAATGACTGTCTAGTTGAGACTGGGACAACTGGGTAACCTAGACCAGGATCGACACGGGCCGTTAGGCTAACCGCTCTGATACCATATCAAAGTCCGACTCGGACCGATGACTGGGGGTCGTGTTCCTAGTTGGACTTGGACAACTGGGTAACCCAGACCAGGATAAACACGGGCCGTTAGGCTAACCGCTCTGATACCATATCAAAGTCCGACTCGGACCGATGACTGGGGGTCGTGTGCACGGGCGCACATGCGCTAGTAGCCTAGCACACAAGCCGAGTGGGGTTCCATTCTAAAACCAATTGGCAATAGAAGGAGTAGCCCACCGACTCATATACTAAGGCTTGATATGTTCAACTTTCCGATGTGGGACACTTTGGTCTCATTCACATCTCTAACACACTCAAATAACAAAGTATGCTATTACTACCTAAAATGCATTATTTAAAATGGAATGCAACTAAAACTATCCTATTATGCCTATCTAAATATGCATTATCAGTTATCACATATGTTGATCAATACTTGTGCAATAACAGATCAATAGAGGTCTGCGAACGTCTAAGGAAATGTTGCGTAGCGTAGCAGCGTAGGTCACATGAGTGCTAAGTGAATTCAATACCCATTTATGAAGGTGTTATGAAAAATCCCGAAGAATAGAGTGAGCAAATCATGTATATCAATTAATGATTAATTAACATATATAGAGTTGGTAAGGACGTGGTACCATCTAAGACCCACAAGTGTGCTTGTCTAGCTTTGTTTATTATGTTTTGCTATCATCTAACTCTTGGTTCTTATATTTTAGCATGGAAAGAAACTTTATAATGAACTACAGGTGATCAAGGGCGGTGAGAAGGCTTGATAGGAGTTTTTTTTTTTGTTGTTTTTTTTGGTATACAGAAAGAAATTCGATTATCTAGACAAGCCTAGAGAAATCGAGAGACCGGACAAGCCGGGAGATGGTTAATTTCTATCATTCAGCCGTGTGTGTGTGGATTGTGTGAGACAATGAACATTTTGAGAGAGAAGAGAAGTTTTTTGCTTATGAGTTGCTAAACTCATAGTTTCGCATGTGATTTGAAGACAGGGTTGAATAGATTGTGAAGATTTGATTCTTATTAGTTATTTATGAGTATATTTATCATCTTGTGTCTATTGATTATATTTGTGTTCCTTTCTATGATTGATTACCATGTTAGAAATTGCATTTTAGGAATTGCATATTGGCTATGAATTCGTTATTGTATTCTTGATAGCAAACGAAGGTATTGAAGTAGTGATATTTCTTTGTCTTTGTAGGGGATTATTTCGATTGATCTATATTGTTAGATGTCGATTAGGGTCGATTTAGGGTTGTTCCGATTGTGGCTTAATTGCATTGAATCGATATGCCAATTGGTCTAAGAACTTGAGTGCCTAATGCTATTCTTTAGTAATATTGAATAAGGTGATTGTAGGCATGCAAATCCTTCAACTTTAGTCAAGTCGGCATATGCTTATAAATAATTAATGAATCAATCCTAGGACCATGAATCTCAACCATTGTCAGAGAATTACAGGTGAAATGTCTTCTCTACCTTATTATCAATTATTTTACAATCATCAATTTGGTTACTTTACTTTGTTATCAATTTGCCACAAGTCATTGCTTCTACCATAAGAATTAGTGTTATAAATATTGCATAGCACCTCTTCTCTATGTGGGTTCGACTCCGGATTTCATCGCTATACTAGTAGTTGTTTGGTTTATCAATTCATTGATTTGCTAATCTATTGGTTTTGAGCTTTGAGTTATGATATTATTAATATTTTAAAAAGAGCAAAATTGCCAACGAAGTTTGCCCCGCACCAAGCAACAAATAGACGATTCATGGCGATGGGGTCAGCGACTGAAGAAACCAAGTCTTCTTCTCTCTAATACATTCTCTCGCACCCGATTCCATCATCTTCTCTGGCTTCTCGGTCACATCGAAGAGAGGTCGTCTTTTTTCCATCTTCTTCTCCGGCTGTTGTCTCAACTGGAGTGGGTTAATTATCTTCGTCTGGAGTTGGTCGGCTTCAACGTGCTGGTGTCCATTGTCTTCAACTGATCTCTGATGCCCCATTCCTTCATCTCTTCTTGCTTCTCAGTCCTACCAAACCGAGGTCGAGTCATGAGTCTATTCGCTCCTCTAGCTTGTCTTCTTCGACTCCATTCAACACCCAAATCAAGGTATAAAAACACTAATTTGAGAATCGTTATAGAGCTTGTGAAAACCCTAACTGTGAGAACCCTTATTTTGCTTTCTTATCTCTTGTAAACACTTTCAATGACTCTTTGAACATGGATGAAAACTCTAATTTCATAATCCCTATTCTTCTTTCTTATATAGCTCTTTGAATACGATAGTTCTGTAACAGCCCGAGATTATGATTCCCGGGTTACGTTTCGAGGGGTGAAACCCTTCGTTGGGATCTTGCGCCTCGAGTGCAGGTTGAAGGTTTGAAATCATAAATGCGCTTTAAAGGTGGGATTTCGCACCCAAAAACCGAGAGGGATCGTTGGAATCCCCGGGGTAAGTCCCATGCACCTACCCTATGGCTAAGTCGTAAAATTTATTTATCATACAACCAGTAAAGTTTCAAAAATCATACATAAGGTTTCCACGGCGGATCCGGGTCAAAATATGATCCAAATATTTAAGTCCAAACCATTATTAAATTGGTGAAGTCATAGTTTCAACTCTCTCTTTCTGCCATGTCAAAACCCCGAGGTCATGGAGCCAAATCAGCATCAATAGTAGTAGATATAACAGTACCTAAAAAATTGATAGTGGGCGGGATCAGATGATGCCCACTTTGGCTATGCCCTCACAATAAGTACACACATACGCTAAGCCTAATAACATGCTTCTAGATGCAAGATGCAAGACGGGAATATTAACACACTATCATGCTCCTAGTTCGCAGGTGCAGAATAATAATTAAGGCCTTAGCAAAGAATGTCAAGTGAAATATCCCTCTCCTACCTCCACCCCCTTCCCGATAGGGCGGAGACTGGTCAGCTCGCGAATACATTTCATCCCATTAATAGAGTCAAGCCTGTGTTGGTGCCCAACCCCATATAACATGCTTTTTCAATCATCATGAATGTGGTCTTATAAAGAGAAAATAAGAGTAATGCGGATAATAAATAAAGTGTGGTAATAAAGGTGTTGCCATGACTCGAACGACTCAGAACGAGACCCGATGAGACTGGGACGTCCTATGACCCTAGCAAATACTCTAAATACTTCACAGATAACGAACATTCTGTTTACATACGCATACAGAAAGAGAATGATCACTTGTCAAATGCAACATAGCATGATACTACATGACATGCTGATCATGAATGCAAGCACCTAGTATATCATGCATGTAAAGCAGGGCGGTTTATTCAATCTGAGTAAGCTCCGAAGAGACTTACCTAGCTATGCAGAACAACATAATAGAAGATCCGACACACATCAATCATAATCACCAAGTATCACCTAGATGGATAACGAGAACATAAGAGTCTATATCTAACTATTAAAAGCACTCAAGCACTCTAACAAGAGGAAAACCTGTCATTGTTCTTGCCAAAGAATACTCAAACTCACAACTAGTATAGTGTGCAAGTAAGATCGATCCACAGGGAAATCCATTAAATTCAAGTCTAATTCTAATTGCTAAGAGAGAAAAGGGGGAGTTTTTAGTGTGAAAAGATCCGCCTTTTAGCAAAGCGGAAGCAACCAAACAAAGTGAATTGGTTTAAGAATGCAGTGGAGAGAAATAGGTCCACCTACAATTTATCACTTCGATTGATGAATTCGATCCTTGTTTCAGCCTCTAGTTCTTATCTTTTCCTATCAATGTTCTTGTCCAGATCTTAGGTAAATTACTAGTCCTACGAGTCCTAGCAACCCTTATCTCTAAATAACCCTAACACGGTTAAGATTCAACCTAGAGATAGCATTAAGATTATGAATTAACCAAGGTACACATAATATCAAGCTACGAGTCGATATTCAAAATGTATTCAACTTCCTACACATCCAATTAGTCCTACGAATCCTAAAGGGATATGATTGCCACTTGGGTTAAGGTTCGCTACGAGGAATCTGCAAAACCCTAGCAATTGAATGAATCTACTCTAACTAGTTGATCAGGCCAGAGAGAATAAAACACATTCAAGCAATTAAGCACAAAGAAGTCAAAACATTGGAATAGGAATAAGAACTAGATTAAGAAACTCACAATTCAACAATCAAAGATCCAAACTGTAGGCGAAACCTCGAGAGTTTAGTTGCTCATGCTCAACGGCGCTCTCAACAATGGAATAAAGTGCATAAGGTTAATGAAAGAATAACTAGAAAAGCCTTAAATAGTCTAGAGAAAGTCGGCCCAAAATAACATAATAAAAACCCTAAGTAAAAATCCGCTTCCGATGTTCAGTCTCTGCATGGGCCGCGGGGCGGCCGGCGATCAACGAAGTGCTCCGTTTCTCTCTTCGAGCCGCGGGGCGGCCAGCGATGCTGCGGGGCGGCCTGCGATTCTTCCGAGCTGCTTCTTCTTTGTTTCCAGCAGCTCCTAAGTACTTCTTTAACTTGTTTCCGCTCTTTTCAATATCATTTCACCTCCAATCTACTTTTCCTGAAATAAACCATAAAATCATGTAGATTCCGCCTCTTCTAACTCAACAAGTGAAAATGCAAATTCAACTAAATAAATGCAATATTCACACCTAAATTATGCTAAATGCAATCTATTATGCACTACTAAACATGCTCTATCACACTCATCATTCAATAGGACAAGTAAACACATCGCAAATGCCATTCCATCGCATCATAACGTTTCATAAGACCACACCATTCTCCATATATCACTCAACCAATTCCGCATGCTCATATTCATCATATCCGCATATACATCCCAATCGTTCATCATAATCATAAGGTATAATTCATGCAATAACATAATCCTACTTCCTCGTCATAATTATCTAACATTTAACCTTTAATAATAAATCACAAGTCATGCTATTAGTCACACATATCATAACATCATGCTAGTCAGTCATCGAACAATTCAGATTCCCAAGTTAATTCAAACCCGTTTAAAATTCGAGTCAAATAGTTAGAAATCCTTACCTTGGAAAATGTTCGTCAAATTCCTTTTTCTAAAATCCAAGTCTCATAATATCATATTTTTAAATCACCGTAATATTATATATTTAAATCTAAACAATAATATTTTATCAAAACCCAACCATTTTTATTTTATAAAAACCAGACTTTTGAAATTTACCAAAACCACCCTTTATTTTTAATTACTGAGAACCACCCCTTTTATTTAAACTCCAAAACCGGCCCTTGTCCAATAACCCAAAACCGAATCTATTTGAAAGAAATAGGCCCAAAGCATTTCCTTTTTAAAACCCAAAATCGGCCCCCCCCCCTCGGAAAATGAACCGAACCGTCCCTTTTTAATCCAAAACTGAAACCGTCCCCCAGGTTGCTGTTCATCTCCTCTTCAAAATCCCCCTGCTCGACAAAATCGGAAAAAGGAAGGTGTAGGGGAGCTTCCCGCCGGCGGTGGCTGAGCTCCGATAACCAAACCCGACACCAAGGGACAATGCCCGGACAAGGAAAGGAGGGAGAGAGAAATGCTCACCAGGGTTTCGAAGCTTCACCGGAGGATTCGTCGTCGAGGGCTCGATTCGGCTTCGTCAGTGTCGGAATTGATCGATCTCGCCTGGGTCAGCAATGGGAGGTCAAAATGTTAGTAAAATGTTTTGTGAGTTGTGTGTAGCTGCACTCCCGCTTTACTTTCCCAGTTTATAAGTTTGTTAGATTGAGCTCTTGTACAGTATAAATAAGGCTCTCTTGTGTGTAAACAGATCAAGATTGTCAGTTGAGATTTTCCCCCAAATGTAAAACACAAACTCTCTCTTTCAACCTCCATTTTCGATTCTTCATTTACATTTGGAAGATCAAGCTGTTCTGTGCTTGATAAATCAACATGGTATCAGAGCTGAGGTTCGGCATGGTGCGGTGTGGTTTGGATTCCTGGTCTAATTGGCTAGCCGGCCTTAAGGTGTTATGTCGTCAATTGCAACTGGCAAATAATGCGTGGCCAGGCAGTTGCCAGAGCCCTCATGATCCAATCTGCTCTCCCAATCCACTTTTGGGGAGATTGCATCCTAACTGCCACTTACATCATAAACAGACTTCCTAATCCTTTACTTCAAAACAAATCTCCTCATGAAATCCTCTATGGAACACCTCCAGATTACTCTCACATTAAAACTTTTGGCTGTCTCTGTTACATTTCTACAGCCAGTGAACCCTCCACAAAGAAATTCCATCCCAAAGCTCATCCCTGTATTTTTCTTGGGTATCCCTATGGGAAAAAGGGTTACAAACTTTACAATGTAAAACTTGGAAAATGCCAAATCAGCAGAGATGTTGTCTTTTTTGAGCACATATTCCCTTACTCTCAGTTTCACTCTCAAAAGATCAGTGCCTCCCAACCTCAGACTCTCAATGAGGGTATTGATTACTCTTTTCCCTTTGACTATATCAGTCCACATCCCTCCTCTGATATTGAGCAAGCTGCAACCCCAACATCTGCCCCTGCAGAGTTGGACCACAACCAAAACCATGTGTTGGACAACTCACCAACCCCTCTCAGTAACCTTGACCCCACTGATTTTGTTGACTATGAAACATCATTATCACCTGAACCCACTGAGGTGGTCCCTCGTATGTCCACCAGAAACCATCAACCCCTTGTATGGATGAAAGACTATGTCAGTATGGCCTCCATGAAGGATACCAATGCACTATCTTCATCTAGCAAGGTTATTTTCCCTCATCCTCTTAACTCTCTTTTGTGCTATTCAAGTATCTCTCCTGCTTACCATGCCTTTATTAGTAATGTTATTTCCCACAAAGAACCTTCCTCCATTCATGAAGCAATTCAAAGTTCTGCTTGGTGTGATGCTATGCTAGCTGAGTTGAATGCCCTTGAAAGGAACAACACCTGGACACTCATGCCTCTCCCTCATGGTCAGTCTGTTATCACCTGCAAATGGCTTTTCAAGCTCAAATTTAATGTCGATGGGTCACTAGAACGATACAAAGCAAGGCTTGTGGCTCGTGGTTTCACTCAGATTGAAGGCTTAGACTACACTGAGACCTTTGCCCCAGTTGCTAGATTGGTCACTGCAAGAACTCTCCTTGCTGTAGCTGCTGCAAAAGGATGGCACACTGCTCAGATGGATGTTACAAATGCCTTCCTCCACGGTGAGCTTGAGGAGGAGGTATTTATGTCACTGCCTCTTGAATATGCCACTCTCAAGGCATTACAAAAGCAGTCTAACTCTTGTGCTCAGGAGGAGTGTGTACGGTAGTGAGCTCAAGAGTAGAATAGTGTGCAAGCTGAACAAGTCCTTGTATGGGTTGAAACAAGCCCCAAGGCAATGGTTTCATAAGTTTGCTCAGGTGGTGAAACTAGCTGACTTTGTGCAATCTGAGTCAGATCATGCTCTATTCACTAAGCAAACTGGAGGAGCCTTCACAGCACTCTTGGTCTATATAGATGATATGATAATCACTGGGAATGACAAAGCAGAGATTGAAAAGCTGAAGAAGCATCTGCATACACACTTCCAAATTAAAGATTTGGGAACTACAAGGTATTTCCTTGGGATAGAAATTGATAGAAACCAAGAAGGAATTTGGTTGAATCAGAGGAAATATGCTATGGAGTTACTAGAAGAGGCTGGAATGGCAGATGCAAAGCCTATGTCCACTCCTCTAGATGTACATTGTAAGTTGTCAAGTGAAGGAGAAGCATTTGATAAACCCAAGCTATACAGGAAGATGGTGGGTAAACTGATCTACCTCACAGTGACAAGGCCAGATATCACCTATTCAGTACATATACTGAGTCAATTCATGCAAAGACCTTGTATGATGCATTGGCAGGCAACAAAGCATCTTTTGAGGTACATAAAAAGGGCTCCTGGTCAAGGAATTCTATTGCCCAGCAACTCTGATTTGAAGCTAAAAGGGTTCTGTGATGCTGACTGGCAAGCATGCCCGATGACAAGGAAGTCACTCACTGGATATTGCTTCATGCTTGGTGATGCTCTAATCTCATGGAGGACTAAGAAGAAATCATTTGTGGCAATGTCCATAGCTGAAGCCGAGTATAGAAGCATGGCAATGACCTGCTGTGAGTTGATATGGTTGAAGAGAGTTCTTAAGGACTTGGGTGTTGAACAAACTCAAGCTGTTGAACTATTTTGTGATAATCAAGCAGCCCTGCACATAGCAAGGAATCCAATGTTCCATGAGAGAACTAAGCATATTGAGGCTGACTGTCACATAGTTAGAAATCTGGTAATGAGTCATGAAGTTGACACCAAATACATCTACACTAAGGAGCAACCAGCAGATGTATTCACCAAAGTGATCAATCAAGTGCAGCACAGCAAACTCTTGAGCAAGCTTGGAGTTGTCAATCAATTTGCTCAACCTCAAGCTTGAGGAGTGTTAGTGAAATGTTTTGTGAGCTGTGTGTAGCTGCACTCCCGCTTTACTTTCCCAGTTTATAAGTTTGTTAGATTGAGCTCTTGTACAATATAAATAAGGCTCTCTTGTGTGTAAACAGATCAAGATTGTCAGTTGAGATTTCTCCCCAAATGTAAAACACAAACTCTCTCTTTCAACCTCCATTTTCAATTCTTCATTTACATTTGGAAGATCAAGCTGTTCTGTGCTTGATAAATCAACACAAAAGGTGAAACTTTTATGTCAATTTTAGAGCGAGAGGAGGGGAAGAGGACTCACCGAATGTTTTGGACAGAAAACAGGGGGAAGAAGAGGGAAAGAGGCTCAGCGGCGGCTCCTGACGATGACTAGCAGCGAGATCTCCTGGGCACTCGCTTGTGCTCAACCCGGGAACGTCGGAGGACTGCTACTTGGACGGAAGTGAAGGAGATGCGGGGTGCTCGGGAGTCGGGACCGCGCTCTGGTACCCAGGGGTGCGCTCGGGAGTTGTTGCTGCTGCTGGCGGCGTCGGCTCGGGCTCATCGAAACAAGGGCAGGGCGAGGTTGTTGTCGTCGGAAAACAGGGCAAGGAGGTGGCGTATTCGGGGGTTCGATGTGCAGCGGAGCAGGGGAGCGGTTTGGGTGGTCTGCGTAGCAGGGTGGGGCTTCGGTGCTGCTGGTTGGGTGGATGTGGAATCAATAAAGGAGGGAGAGTAGATGGGGCTTTTGTTTGGTTTTGAAGGGAAGAGGATCCTATTGGTGGTCAAATATCTTTCCCCATATAACCTCAACATCAAACCCACCCTTAGGGCAGTTTTATCGGTAACCCATTACCGATACTAGGGAAGAGAGAAATGATAAAATAAACAAACAGTGGCAAGTATCCCGGACAAACGATACTAGAAAAGTATCACCGAAGTATCGATACCAGGATGGAAAAGAGGGGGATGTGTTAGAAGTTATTTTTATTTTCGGAAAAGAGTAAATAAAACGATGTCGTTTAGACATTAGACATTACTAGTGTAATACCCGTGCCTTGAAGGCACGAGATTTTGATTCATTTCAAATTGAACAGTATTCTATATATCTATATAATACTATATTAATATATAGGGAAAACTAATTAAAATACCCCCACCTTTGGGGGTATGGTAAAAATATATCCTCAACTTTCAAATGTAATAAAAATATCCCGACCTTCGAGGGTGGTGGTAATATATTACCCTGTGTATTCTCACGGGTCAAAAATGCTTACAAGACAGCCTACGTGGATTTTTTTTGACAAGATAACAAACGTGGAAGTCTTTTTTTACAAATTACCACTAAAATTGGGTTTTCTTAATCGGTTTCCTTAGAAAAAAATAAATAAAAAGATAACAAATTACACCCGAAAAACGAAATTGATTCAACTAAGCAACTAATCTGGTCAAAATTGCCTCAAATTAACACATGCAACACAACTATTCCTAACACCAAACTGATAACAAAACTAAACCAACAACAACAACGAAGAAGAGGGGGAAAAAAACTTACCCACCCAAATCAGTGAACGAATCAAAGGGGTAGAAGATACGAGAGAGACAGCTCAAGATAGTCGACCATGAGGGAAGAAGATATGAGGGAGGAAAATGCGTTGGGTATGAACCCGGTCCAACTCTTTATTTTTTCCTAAGGACACTGTTCAAGAAAACCCTTGTAAAAAATCCGTGTAGGCTGCCTTGTTAGCATTTTTGACTCGTGAAAAAACTTGTGGTAATATATTACCAACACCCTCAAAGGTCGGGATATTTTTATTACATTTGAAAGTTGAGGATATATTTTTACCATACCCCCAAAGGTGTTGGGGGTATTTTAATTAGTTTTCCCTAATATATACTACGTACTTGTTTACAACAAAAATAATATGTATAAAGTATCTTTTAATTTATAAATTATTTGCAAAGAGATACAATATAATTTTTTAAATGATTTAATAAGGTAAAGTAGTAATAAAACTCAAAACACACCACATATTATAATTTGAAATTCATATATAATTGTTATCATTAGGATAAAACTAAAAAGGAAAATATAAGTTGTCATATAATGATTAAAAAATCATAAGCACGTGATTGTGCGAATACTTTTGAAGTTATGTAGATATACATAACTTATTCATTATTTTTATGAGAAAGATGGCTAGAAAGAGAGAGAAATAAATAGAAAAAATAAAGGTAAGATGGTAAAAAAAGTGATCTAAGGCGTCTCATCTAAGATGTAAAATAAGTAATGCTTGTAAGTCTTAATTAAGTTTTAAAATAAGTAATGCTTGTAAGTTGGCTCTAATTGATTTTTATAATTAACTTTTGAAATGGAATATTCTCAAATTAATTGGTTTTACTAACTTTAAAAAAATTGCAGGTTTTAAAATATTGAAATTATAATAAGGGACATCTAGGGTGTATAAAATAAATATAGATGTAAAACATTCATTTTGGGGATAAATATTTTTTTCTTCGATATTTGAAGCCACACTCAAAATTAATCATAAAAGAGTGTTTATTTATTTATTTTTAAATGATAATATATGCAAATTTCACATTTTCGTTTCTAAAAATTCTTCGATTTTTGTTTGTAGATCTTAAAATGTTGTTTTTTTGTATTCCAAATAGTCATTTAAGATGTTTAAAATAAATGTAATATATCTCTAAAAAATATTTTGTTGAAAATTTATATAGATGTCACGTAGAATGTGCAGAGTAAGTATAGATTAAAAATATTCATTTTGGATAATTATTTTCCTAAAATTTTGAAGGTTAACAGGTGGAAAAATAATTTATTCTTAAAATTAATGATATTTTGCTTCTATCTCTAAAAATATTTTTAAAAAAATCAATAAAAATTTAAGATGTCTATATTGTATAATAAATGTAAATTTTAAAAAGAAATATATAATATTATTGATTAATGAAATGTATAAATAAAGTCATGATATTAATGAAATAATGATATAAAAGACCACACAGAATGATAATATCCAAAATTGTGGTCCGTCGTATCAATGTACATAAACTTTTCTATGAAAAAAAGAAATAAATATATTTAAAATAGATCAAAAATTGATATAATTAACATATCAATTTAAATAATCTTCGTATGAAAAATATGAAACAAATATATGTCAAATAGGAAACAAATAATTTCAGCAATAATATTGACCAATAAGAAAATACCATTTGAATAAAAAATTCAACATTAATTGTAGGCGTGACACATCAGCAAAATGCTAGCAGAATTAGTAATATTAATAGATAAACTTTTCTCTGAAAAAAGGAAATAAATATATTTAAAATAGATAAAAATTGATATAATTAACATATCAATTTAAATAATCTTCGTATGAAAAATAGGAAACAAATATATGTCAAATAGGAAACAAATAATTTCAGCAATAATATTGACCAATAAGAAAATGTCATTTGAATAAAAAATTCAACTTTAATTGTGGGCGTGACACGTCAGTAAAATGCTAGCAGAATTAGTAATATTAATAAATGGGAGCAAAAACGCAGCACATGGAGCTGAATATCTCTGCAGAAAATCAGACATGTGGGGGACATGTGTCAAGGTCTGGCTGGTGGAAGGAATGAACTGGTGGGATGGCACCACTTGGAGGGATGAGTTTCAACTTGGGTGGAATAAAATTACATATTATATATGTAATTTTGGGTAGTAAAAAAATTATTTTTTTTATAAAAAAAATACCACAATACTAGTTTCATTTTTCTCTACGTATAGACATCAATTTTAAATATGTTTGACCATATTTTAAAAAAATATATTTTTATTTAAATACAATTATGTGTAATAATACCCAAAAAATTATTTTTAATTGTCTTGAAGTACTAATAATTAAAATTTGAAAAGTTATATTATATTTTTGGAATAAAAATATAATATTGTTTTTTATTATCTTTACGTAGTAATAATTACCTTTTAATAATGTGGACGGTTCATCTACGAATTATTTACGTTTTTAATCAATGAAATCGGTTGTTATTTGAAATTTATTTCATTAAATAATCATATACTCTAGTCACTTTTAAATGTCAAAATATTATAATAGTGTTTTAGTCATTTTTAAAAATAAAAAATATAATAATATTAGTTCGGTAACTAAAAACGAATATAATAACATAATCGTACAATGAAAGTAATTATTGGAGAGGGGTATATTTATAAATTGAAGTAGTTGAAAAATATGAGTTTGGGATGCTAGAGGTGTTGCTGATAAAATAGAAAAAGTAAGAATGAGATGTTTGGATGATGTGGAGGAAAGAGAAAAGTAAAAAATTAATATTCCTAGTACCCCTAGTATCCCTTGATAAACATGGCTTACAATTCTTATCTCTACCATTCCCCAAAGTGTCAATCAGTTTAAAATTTGAAATTTGCATATATTTTAATGGATGAAAATGACAATTATATTAAAAAAAAAAGGGGGGGGGGGCTTTTGAATATAGTATATAGAAGAAAGAGGAGGAATTCATATAATTGGTGAAACTTATAAAACCATTCGCTTCTAAATAAAAGTGCTCCCCGGAATTTGCTTAATCGCTTTAAGAGTTTTGAGGTCGATTCGTAAGTTGAGGACAAGTTTTTCTCGATATATCCGGATTAAATTCGTTTTAAATTCATTTCTAATTTTCTTTTTCCGAAAATTGAGATTTTAAAAATCCAAGTCTTTACAAATTCAACTTTTCCAAATTTGCTTCACGGTCTTAGAGTTTGAGGCATCAAGAGATAAATTTTTAGATAGCTGTATGGAAATCAGTCAATATAAGACCGACAAACGTTATGGGATATGGCAACAAAATTACTTGAGTGCATTAGTGCTATTGGATATTTCTTTTAATTCTTTGTCACACAAGTTCTTTAAATTGTGTATGCTTATGGAATAAAGTCCTGCTCTTATCTTCCACTTAGCTACAAACTGTGGTTTCAATTTTGATTGGCAGGTGCTGAACAAGACTGGATGATAGCTAAAAGCAAAGTGGGAGCTTGAACCAATCTGCTTATTCTCAACAAGCAATGAAGTATTGTGAGTTGCTTCTATTAAAGCGAAATCTGCTTCTAGTGATGCTCTTTCTTGCTTAATTCAACAATTGCACTGACTATGGCTTTTATAGTTTTATATGTTTTCTTTCATGCTTTTTGGTTTCATTAATCATTCCTGCCTGGTAGAAATTTGTCTTATGCTTATCTTAGAGCGTGGCATTTTGCTTGTGTAGCAATGCAGAGTAATCTTCTTAAGTGGAGAGATTGTGCTTGTGAGACTAGTATCTGCTTTCCAAGTTGTGAGAGTTCATAATGCTTTGACCGTTGAGTGTGGTTCACTGCTTGAGGAGGTATGTATTCCTTGAGAAGGTATGTATTCCACCTTATTGTATACGTACTACACCTCTTAAAGATAGTTGTAATAGTTGAAAGTGCTTTATAGTTGTGTATTAATAACTATTATTTCTCTAGGTTTTGGCTTTAATTGGACTTCATGAGATTTATAATTTGGGAAAAGAGTCAGCTTCAATGAATCACTCTCTTATGAAAGACATATGCAAGGTACAAATCTTTTACTACCAATATATATTATCCAATAATATAAAATACTAGTAACTTGGGTTATACTTTTTTTTAATTGGTGTATATTATTTATAAATTATTTATTATATATAAGGTAAAAACTATCTAGCATTTAATTTTATTACAACCAATTAAAATGCTTATTAATTGACATAAGGTAGGTTTTTATAAATTTAGAAAGAATGGTAATATTGTATAAGAAAAGAAAGAATGGTAATATTCATCTATACCACCAAATTTAATTCATACTCGTAAGAAACAAATCTCATGTCGTGACATGGAATTGCAAACAATGCCAATATAGAAGTTGGAAGAAACGACCGTCCATCTCAATATAATACTATGAATTAATTTGATAATTTTTTGTAATAAAAAAGATGAATCCATGACATTATTTTCCAGAAAAACTATGGAAAGGAGAGCCCAACTTGTGAAGCTAAAGTGAAGGAACTCTAGATAGCAATAAACCTTGAGGTTTTGCCTTTGGTTAAATGACTGGCATATGGTTCTGCATTATATAAAAGAATAAGAAGCTTGGGTTCCTATGAGAAGTAAAATCCTTTAAAATTTTAAACCTTCATATGTTTCTACATCTCAGTAAAAGGAATTTTTTGTCATCATGAATTACTGTTTTTCAAACACATACTCGAACAATCCTTAGCAGCACCTACTTATCTAGAACAAAACACTTGTTTCTTGTTTATGATAATGTTTATTTTCTATGTTTGTGCTGGTATTTCGAGATTTAAGTAATATCACAAGAGTGTGGCTGAATCTTCTTCAGCCTTATGTTCCACATCCAACCATTTCTCCTACACGCTAGCTAAGAAAAAGGAAGGAGTAGGGAGTTTCTGCCACGCTAAACGAAGTAGAGAAGAAAGGTGGCTAGTGTGGCCCTTTATAAACTGCATCTTCTCATTTATTTCAATCCCTTGTTCATGCTCGCTTTAGAATGGTATACCTCCATCTTGTTTCGATCATCAGTTTTGGTTTAATTAACTGCTTGAACAAATGTGTAATGTATATGTTTGTCTTTCTTAGTGGTCTTTGTTTCTGGAGGTCTTGAGTTCTATCTATCAGTAGTTTAACCATCTAAGCCAGCATCTGTCTAGGCCAAACTGGAAAAAGAAAGAAGAGCAGAGGATGCAAGGAAAACCAAAGCGGCGAGAAAAGCTAATGAGGTGAGGAGAGCAAATGAAGCTAAAATAACTGCATTAGATGCAAAGAGAAGAGCCACCTAAGAAAGAAGCTTCCTTAGCAGCTCAAAAGAAACTATAATCATCAGGTGTGCCCAAATTTCAGCTTTGTATGATTTCCTTTTTAGTCCTTCACCCTGAAACTTTTTATTCTTCATTCAAGGGATGGTTCTACAAAATCACCTACTTGCTATTTGGGCACTTTATTTCAACAGATCACCCTAAAAATGATGGAAATATGAATGCATTTACTACCTACTAAAAGCACTTAACCTGAACCATATTGTATCTAAAAGTTGCACCTCTGTAGAACTAGTTTCGTTTTCCATTTTTCCTTCTGGGTTTGTGATGGAAAAGAAAAGGTAATATCCATGTAAATTGCCCTTTGCATAAACAACACTTATTTTTTGTCTTAAATAAATTGCTAAAGTTGAAAGCTTACCCCTTATTCTAGATTATCTAATGAACAAAGGTCTGCAATTGCTGAATGCTTTCGAGTGTACAAAGTGAGTTACTAGTTTCAATAATCTCATAACTGATTTTTGTTGAATATCACATGATATCTGATTAACTCCCCTTGTCTTTTCTAACAAGGAGGTCAGAACAACCAAAAGAAAGTAGGGGTTCATGCTCTTCATCCTTTCCTTCCGTAAGCATCAGTACGTTAACAACATTACACTTATTTCCTCTTATTTAGAAACATCTCTTGATGACATTCTTTGTCGAAATTTTAGAAAATCATATACAGAAGTATAAAATGTTGGTTGAATGGTTTTTTGGATGAAGGGTTTTTCTTTTACGACAAAAGAAGTTGAATCTGCATAATATTACTATTATAATTGTCTTACCTATACACTTTACACTCAATAATATTTTTCTCCCACAAATACAATGTATTATCATTAAATTACCCCCTTCAAATAAATGTTATTTACATGTAAACTAAGTCATTGTATTCTTTGTTTGTTTGATGACATTTATTCAAAAAAAAAATTATGTTAAAGTAATTTGCATAAAACGGATTGAATTTACCTAAGGAATTTATTGTTGATATAATCTATTTATTGAAAGATATTAAGGATAGAAGACAGAAGATAGAAAATAGAAGATAGAAGCTATAAAAGATAAAAGATAGAAGATAGATCTATTATGAATAAGTTTGGACTATATAAGGTGATCACTTAGTGTGCACTATATATATAAAAAGTGCGTATAAAATTGGTGGTGGAGAAGATATAGAAGATATATTGGAGATTGATTTGTTGAAAGAGTATGGGAAGTCACAAAATGGTTGCAATGGTGTGTAGAAAGAGATCATTCTTCGAAGAGTTGCCATCGTCTCTCTGTTTCCAACATAGTTCATTTCTCATTGTTGTCTCCGGTCCGTACTTGTCCATCGCGGTCAAGTCGTCCTGGCTCGGCTGTCCCGTTGTCTTCGTTGCTTGTCCATCGCGATCACCTTCTGATTATTAGCTTCAGTTGATGGATGATTAGAGTGACTGTCATCAACACCCATGCTATTATTTGCACATCCAAACTGAAGCTCATTCAATTTTTTGACTGCTAATTAAATCAAGATCATCACCGCATTCTTCAAGTGCTTTTGCAAGAAACTAAAAATGATATAATTAAAAGTCATTAGTCAGAGACAAAATCATAAAACCCCAACAATTTCAGTGAAGATCAAAGTTCAATTTCATCGTTTTCATTTTGAGATACCAAACCATGTCATGCCACTCAACTCTTTCAATTTCATTATTTTCATTTTGAAGATGAAAAGAAAGATCCCTTATGACATATATAATTTGAATCACTTATAAATCATTCTTAACATCTCTAGTATAATCGACGTGGGATGAAACTTTAGTGATACAATCTTTTAACCTAAAGCATTGATAATCATGTCAGTCCCAATGGATTCGTCTCTAGGTGGAGCGTATCCAATTATACTAATAGAGCACCTCTAAGCCCACTAGGCTCAAAGTCTTTTTTATTTTAATTAGAAGGTTTGGTTAGTGCCCACTAAATGTTAGTATCTATCTATATACTCCCTCCGTATCGCAATACTTGTTGTTTTAGCTCTATGCACGTTTATTAACAAAACCTATATTTACTTTACTTTGATAGGTTAAAGTACTTAAAAGTAGCAATTATTACCTATAAAAATAGCAATCATTACCTATAAAGATAATAATTATAGCTAAAACAACAAGTTTTTTTTATACAACTTTACTACTCTAAAACTACAAGTATTGCGATACGGAGGGAGTATAACTTTAAATCAGAAGACTTATGCTGACGTGTCAGCTTGCCCTTGATTTTAGCTGATTCAACTAATCGTCTTTTTTCTACTCTTTTTTTTTTCCTTCTCTCTTATCTTTCCTTCCTTCAACTAATCATTTTTTCTTTTTTCCTCTTTTTATTTTTTGGAATTGATTTTTATCTTTGAAATAACAATTGGGTTTATTTCAAAATATTAAATTAATATTAACCTACAATGGAGTTCATCTTGATTGAACTTATTTGTATAATTTTATTAACCTACAATAGAGTTTATCTATATCTATATATCTATATATCTATATATAACTTTAAATCAGAAGACTTATGCTGACGTGTCAACTTGCCCTTGATTTTAGCTGATTCAACTAATCGTCTTTTTCCTACGTTAGTGGCAGAGTTGGCCCGAATCTACTCTGAAATTATCTTTTTAACACCCTCTTTATAAAATTAAATAGAACATGTCATAACGCTAGAGATTATTTAGACTTTAATGTGTTTTACACACACACAGATAATAGGTTGTTGGATGCGCGCATATGCGTGCGAAGAGCTAGCAAAATCTAATCCGACCCGAGAAATCCGATCGACTTACCCGAACCCAGACCCAACCGAAATCCGAAAATCTAGAGTCATTTGTAACCCGAACCCAAGATCGAACCCGACCCGATCGAAACCCGACCTGACTATTAACTTGACCCGACTATCAACCTAATCCAACTCTTAACCCGACTCGACTCTCAACCCGATCCGACCCGACTATCAACCTAATCCAACTCTCAACCCGACTCGACTCTCAACCCAACCCGACCCGACCCGACTTGAAATGGTTGTTCAATATCAACATTTTAATGTTTAAATGTTGAATTTTTTTTATTTTAACACATAAAATGTCAATTATTCTTGTTAATTGTTATCATATTAATAAGAATCAAGTGAAATCAATATATAAGACAACGAGTCAACCGCCATACAACAAGACATTGATACATATTACGAGTCTATAACAAATACTAAATGTTTATTAGCCGCATCAACCTAATAATTAAAACCTACGTACCCAAATCACAAAACTAATGGGCCGAATAGTAATAACAATAATGAAAAATAACTAATGGACCAAAGCTGAAAAATGAAATGGACCAAAAGCTGAAAATGAAATGGACCAACTTTTTAAAAATAAAATTTAACAAATAATTATTTTTAAAAAAAACTAATAGTAATTAAAAATAACCAAATAGGCTGGTCGAGTGTCGATTATGACTTTTTTAAAAACTGGCCGACTGAGTCATTGAGGGTATATATAATAAATTGTATAAGTTTATTTCAACATTTTAGTTATTGATTTGTTTTTATGGACTTATTATGGGATCCAAAAAATTAAAAAAAAAATGGTTGAATATGATTCAAGATTTCAACTTCAAGTATTCAACCGAATCATTTATTTTACATATTCAAGTATTTTACCTAAATTAAAAACAAATTACTCGAATTATTTATTTTAAGTAAATTACATATTCAAGTATTCAGCTGAGTCAAAATCAACCTAATTATCCAAATGGATAGAATATGATTCGACCCAAAATCCAAACAAACTATACCCACTTTGATTCGAAACCTAAACGAGACCGACCCGTATGTTGACCCAAAACCCAAATGAGCCCGACCCACTTCGACTCGAACCCGAATTGGCATGACCCGATTTAACACGAAATCCGACTAATCTAAAATTCATTATGACCAAACCCGATTCGACCAACTGACCCAGCCCGTTATAATGGGTTTGCTTTACACAAGCTCAGTCCAAACAACTGGATTGTCAGCTCAAACCCAGTCCAAACAACTGGATTGTCAGCTCTACGCGTGATAATGGGTTTGCTTTACACAAGCTCCTGAAAGTAAAGAACACAAATTCTACTTTTGGTGCTTGACCCAATATAGGAAAATAACTCAAGTGTCTACGTGATTTTAGGCAGGCCACACTGTGAAGCAATCAAGTTGAAATTGGGCACAATTACGTACAAACATTCAAACAAACAACATGATAAATAGCAATTTATTACATATTTAGTATTACTGAAAAAGGGGTTTTAATTTTCTGACAAATGATAACACACAAAGTTACTTCATCAGCTCGTAGGCCCTCGCGGAATGAAGAAAAAATTGAAGCAATAAGAGCAAGAACAAAGTGGCCTATAGAGTTGTTACTCTTCCAAGAGAAGAAGAAAATAGAACATTACATTTACAGGGGTAAATGAAGATGAGTTGATTTGCTTATGTGTTGACCTCAGATTATAATCAACAGAATTTGGGACCATTAGGTGTGGAAAAAGACCCAAAACAAGGCATATCTTATATCATGTCTCAAACAGTTCTACTTTAATAATTTGCTCAATTTCTAGTAAGTATAATGCTCAATATCTCTTCAAAGGAAGTAGGTCTAAATGTCCAACAAATCTAGGGCTCGTAACAACAAAGATCTACATGTATAAATTATGTAGCTATTTAATCAGATGTTCTTTCTGTAAGTGTTTGGAGAACTGAGTCCTTAACGGATCTCAGAGGCCTACTCCTGTATATATATCAATGGGTGAAAACCCTGAGGGTACAATCGTAATTGTACATGATATGGACATATATAAATAATATAATGCTAACATCCTCCCTCAGTCGCATCTAGAGGTGAGCGAATAGCAAGACTGGAACGAAAAGAAGTAAAAAGAGGAGTAGGTAAGCCTTTTGTGAAAATGTCCGCATACTGATGTGCGGAAGGGACATGAAGAACTCGGACCTGGCCTAGGGCGACCTTCTCTCTGATGAAATGGATGTCAATCTCGATATGCTTCGTCCGCTGGTGCTGAACCGGGTTCGACGACAGATAAACAGCAGAGACATTGTCGCAGTAGACCAATGTAGCCGATCGAAGGGGAACCCGGAGCTCGCAGAGAAGGTTGCGGAGCCAGCAGGTCTCAGCCACGGCGTTGGCAACGCCATGATACTCGGCCTCGGCACTCGAGCAGGAGATGGTGGCCTGACGCTTGGAGGACCACGAGACCAGATTGTCGCCAAGGTACACTGCGAAACCAGATGTGGAGCGGCGAGTTTCAGGACAACCCGCCCAGTCAGCATCAGAATAGGCGGTGAGGGAGTCAAACCGGCTGTGACCGAGATGTAATCCCATGTCAGAGGTGCCCTTGATGTACCGGATGATCCTCTTGAGCGCCTAAAGATGGTGCTCGCGGGGATCATGCATGTATAAGCAGATCTGCTGGACGGCGAAGGCAATGTCCGGTCTGGTGAATGTCAGATACTGGAGAGCACCGGCCAGACTGCGGTAGGCTGTAGGATCCTCAACCTTGGGACTAGAGGCAGCGTCGAGCTTGGACTTGCTGTCGACAAAGGTGGTGGCGGGCTTGCAAGACGACATGCCGGCTTTGTCGACGATCTCGAGAGCATACTTCTGCTGATGAAGAAACAGTGCAGTAGGAGTGCGTGACACAGAGACGCCAAGGAAGTAGCTCGGGGAACCGAGATCAGTCATGGCAAACTCTGAACGCAGTAGGGCCATCAGCCTAGACAGGAGGGATGTAGAGGAAGCGGTGAGCACAATGTCATCAACTTACAGGAGAAGATAGGCGGTGTCAGACCCTGAGTGGAACACAAAGAGGGAGTGATCAGACTGACTGCCCTGAAATCCAATGCCAGTGAGGTACGTGGCGAATTGCTGATACCAGGCGCGAGGCGCCTGTTTCAACCCATAGAGAGACTTCCGGAGAAGGCAGACGTGAGATGGGCGGGTGCGATCATAGAAGCCTGGTGGCTGATGCATATACACAGTCTCCTGAAGATTGCCGTGAAGGAAGGCATTCTTGACGTCAAACTAATGGATAGGCCAGTCCTTGGTAAGGGCGATACTCAGAACTGTGCGGATGGTAGCCGGTTTGACGACCGGGCTGAAAGTCTCGTCACAGTCAACTTCATCCTCCTGCGACTTGCCATTGACCACTAGGCGGGCCTTGTGTCGCTCAAGTGTCCCGTCTGACCTGTACTTATGCTTGAACAAAAACATGCAGTTAATGATATTAGTGTCCCGAGGCCTTGGAACGAGGTCCCACGTGCCGTTTTTAATAAGAGCACTAAACTCATCCATCATGGTGGCGTGTCAGTTCGGGTCCTGTAAGGCCTTGTGGGGTGATTTGGGGAGAGGAGATATGTCGGGGGATGGAGTGAGAAGGTTGTATTTGGGGTTAGGTTTGAAGATCCCGGACTGAGACCGGGTCTTCATGGGTTGGGCGGGGGATGCAAGCGGAGGCGGGGGGTTAAGTGGGGCTGCCTGCGGGGGGGGGGGGGGGGGGGGGGGGGGGGGGGGGGAGAGGGGCGTGGGGTGTTGCGGGCGCCGCCAGGGGAGGGGACCCAACAGCATGGGGTGCCGCGGGCGCAGCATGGTGCTGCGGCCGCGGCCAATCAAAATGGGCGGGGGGCAGGCGTTGTTCCGGAAGAGGCTTGTTGAAACAGGTGGCGTAGGAGCGGTGGGAATTCGTCCGAATTGGGTGGTGTGGAGGGGTCGAAAACAACAGGGGTGGGTGGTGTGGCGAAAGGGAAGGTCTGTTCGTCGAAAATCACATGGCGCGAAGTGACAACCCGATTTGTATCCAAGTGAAGGCAACGGTAGCCTCGATGGTGTGGGGAGATGCCTAAGAAGACACATTTGGTGGAACGTGGGGAGAGCTTGTGAGGGGCGGTGGCACTCATGTTGGGGAAACAGAGACATCCAAACACTCTAATGTGATCGTAAGAAGGGTAGCGCTTGTAGAGTGCCAAGGTTGGGATGGAGTTGCCAATGGCTTTGGATGGAAGGATATTGTGGAGATAGGTGGCCATGTGAAGCGCCTCAACCCAAAAGGGGAGGGGAAGAGAGGCGTGATGTAGGAGTGTTCGAGTTTTGTCATTGAGAGTGCAGAGAATGCGTTCCGCTTTGCCATTTTGTGGAGAGTTTTGGGGGCAAGAGAAGCGGAGTGATATCCCATTGTGTTGACAAAAGGAGCGAACAAACTTGTTGTCAAACTCTCCTCCCATGTCACACTGAATAGCCTTGACGGCCAAATTAAATTGAGTGCGGACAAATGTGTGAAAATTGACAAGATGACTTTGTGTTTCCGATTTGTGACGTAAGGGAAAAACCCAAACAAAATTGGTGAAATCATCAAGGACAACCAAATAGTATCGAAAACCACTAGCACTTGAAATAGGAGATGTCCACAAATCACAATGTATAAGATCAAAAGGTGCGAATGTAATGGAATGAGAAATGCTAAAAGGGAGACGCTTGCTCTTGGCGATTTCACAGGAAATGCAAACGCCAGAGGCTTTATTACAAGAAATTAAATTGCTAGTGCGGAGACACTAAAGCACGTGGTCGCCAGGATGACTAAGACGAGCGTGCCACAAGTCAGAGCGATGGGCGACGAAGGCGGTGGGGGCGGTGGGAGTCGTTTGGCGAGCAGTGGTGATGGGGTAGAGGTCGCCAGAACTATTGCAGCGCATGATTGGGGTCCCCGTACGAAGATCCTTCACAAGAAAACCAAACGGGTCAAATTGGACAGCCATGTGATTATCGACGGTAAATTGACGAACTGAAATGAGATTTTTAACAAGGTCAGGGGCAAGCAGGACTTTGTTGAGGCGAAGGGGTGGGGCATTAGGAAGGGTTGTGTGACCCGAACTGACAATTTTAAGAGATTCGCCGTTTCCGACATAGACAGACGGTAAAGTGCTAGAATTAAAAACAGTTTGTAGGTTACCTGGTGTGTTCGTCATGTGAGAGGAGGCCCCGGTATCCATGTACCAGTTGTCGTCCGGCTGCTGAAATCCCATGGTGGAGAAAGCGGCGGAGAGGTTGGTGTGCATGGGGTTCGACGGAGGCTGCTGAGAAGCGTACATCGCCGGGGAAGGGGCCGGCTGTTGTGGCTGACGCTGCAGGAAGACCAAGCCTGGCGTGGGGTATCCCGCCCACGTCGGATAAGGGCAGGGCGGTGGAGCGGGGGACTAGGACTGTTGCAGGTGCTGCGGGTACCAACTACCTGGCGACGCCCGCGACATGTTGTTGCGGCCGCACCCGCCGCTGTTGCCGCCTCTGTCGCGTCCTCCGCACTGTTGGGGTGGTCTGGGTTGGGTTTGGGGAATTGGGTCCGGGGCTATGAAATTCTTGGAAGAAACAAGGACATGGGAAGGACCCTGGGGGCGTCCCTGACGGCTCTCCTCCCTGGAGAGCATGCTGCGAGCCACCATGAAGGTCGGAAGTGGCGCTGTGTTGCTGATCATGCCACCGACGACATCAAATTTGGTGGAGAGGCCGTTGATAAGTTGAAGGACAAGGCGTTCTTCGCTAACCTTGTGTCCAACATCGTCTAGTTGATCAGCGATTTATGGCGAGGCAGTAGTCAGACACGGTGGAGAAGCTTTCCTGACGGGTGTTGATGAACTTACCCTCAAGATCCGCTGCCCTAGCGGATTGATTGTCATGGAAGAGGCCCTTTATGCGGAGCCAGACATCTCGAGCGGTGGAGTCTGGTTGGAGGACGGTAATCAGGACGTCCTCAGAGATGGTGGCATAGATCCATCCAAGAACGATGGAGTCAAGGCGGTTCCAGAGGGGCTCAGGGACATCAGTCGGACGACCAGAGCCGTCGATGTGGGTGATGACGTCGTGAGCCTTACATGCGGTTTGGAAAAGTTCGGCCCATGTGTGGTATTGGACCTTTTTGAGATCAAGGGTTAGGGGAATTTGATTTTTGATATTGGTGACAGATTGAGCGAAGTGAAAGGGGTTTTGTGGGGGTGGTGGAGGGTTAGGGTTGGGTGGAGGTGGGTTAGAGTTGAGTGGGTTTCCATCCTCGACGGTAGCCATCGGAGAGAAAGGGGAGAGATGGCGGCGGAAAAAAGGGGGTGGGGGAGTGGCTGCGACGGCTAGAACGGCTAGGGTGGCGGCGACAGTAGGTAGCGGCGGCAGGAAGGGGTGGCGGCGGCGGCTAGGGCGGCGGCGGATCGTAGGTGTGAAACAAAAATTTAGGGTTTTACACTAGGGCTTGATACTATGTAAGTGTTTGGAGAACTGAGTCCTTAACGGATCTCAGAGGCCTACTCTTGTATATATATCAATGGGTAAAAACCCTGAGGATACAATCGTAACTGTACATGATATGGACATATATAAATAATATAATGCTAACACTTTCAATGATACAAAGCAATAATGTGCCTAAATGGAACTACATCAAACCTTAATAGCAGCAAGGATCTTGCTGAGGATATATAAGACTTGCTAATACCTTATTGTCAGCAACTTATGAAACAATCAGCGACGACTTTTACTTCTTCTCGTGGATGAAAATAAGTGGATCATCCGGCCAATTTCTCAATTCATTACAAGATCTGTGTAAAAGTAACTAAGGATGTGTTTGGCTGTCGGGTTTATAAGCTTTGGTGGATGGGGTTTCTGCCTCGGGAAGACCGCTGCGTTGTTTGGGTGCTGGTGTTTATGGTGTTTGCAGTGTGCGATTGATGATGTTTGCTGAATGGAAGTGGATGGGGTTTCCCCCCTCCTCCACCAAGGTTTGGTGGATGGGAAATCCGAAACCCCCCATTTTGCCCTTTCGACTTCAATCCCGTCATAAATACTTCCATCCTCTTCACTCTTCTCACACCCCGATTTCTGGAGAGAAAAAAACCTGACGACGCGAGCGAAACCCTAGAGATCGCCGACGATCCACACCACCAGTCCGCCGCCGCCGTCATCATCAGGTATCGGAAAACGCCCTTCGACATTGTTCTCTTCGACTGTGTGTACAGATCTTCTCTTTGTTCTCTTGCACTTTTCGAATTTCGGGTTTGTTCGACTGATATTGCTGGATTTTGATTTTCTTGATACATTTTAGGGTTTTTTTCTTGATACATTTTGGGGATTTCATTTTAGGGTTTCTGTATTTGCTATTTCGGGCTTGTCTTTGATCTCATCATCGGGTTGTCTTTGTTCTCTTCCACTTTTCGATGTCCTTCTGAAGCAAATGCATTTGCTTTTTCGGGTTGTCTTCGTTCTCTTGCACTTTTCTCTTAGGTAGTATGTTCTTCTGATTTTGGGGATTTTGATTATCTTCATAAATTTTAGGGTTTGTTCATATGATAATTTGGGGCTTTTGATTTTAGGGTTTCTGCATTTGCTACTTCTGGTTTGTTCATCAATTTTGGGGTTTCTTCTACTGATTTTAGGGTTTCTGCAATTGCTTTTTCTGCATTTGTTGCTATTTTAGGGATTTTGATTATAGGGTTTGTTCATTGATGGGGAACATGTACTTGTTTGTCGTACCCATGCTCGTGTCCTCCATTTCCTTTTTTGAATACTTTGCCTGAAGTTTTGTCTTTTACCCAAAAAGCACAACTGAATGCACACCATCTCCCACTGTCACTTGTTGTCGCTTAGCCCTTTGGCTGTGTTCATGAATGTGCAAAGAATTTGTTGCATTTACTGAACTGCTTTCTAACAGAAATGCAGGTTGTGGTTTCATATATATGTATACAGTGAGGGCCCTATGATGTCTGTGGCTTACCCCTTTGCCTGTTCACATGTTTACAGGAGGTGTATATGGAAGTGAGGGCCCAATGATGATTTCATGTTGCTTTGTGACATTGCTTATTGCACTGGCTGTGAGTTGAGGGCCCTATGATGTGGTCCATGCCCTCCTCTTTCGTTTCCCTGACTCTCAGTTTTGAATTGACACATGAAGTTGGCAGTCATTGCCTCTTCCATTTGTGTTGATCAACTGATATTGGGAAGGTCACCAGTGCCATTACTTATGCGTATTCTGCTTGCATGTTGCCTTCTGCTTGCATGTTGTATTGTTTTCATCCATATCCCTGAGGGTCCAATGATGTTTTCATTACCATCCTCATGAGTTGAGGACCCAATGATGCTTCATATTTCTTGCATGTAAATTGAGGGCCCAATGATGCTGTGATTTCATATGTCCTTTCCCTTTCCCTGTCTCAGTTTTGTATTGACATGTGAAGTTGGCCTCAAAGCCCCTTCCCCTAATGTTGATCAACTGCTTTAAAGGTTTATGAATTGAGGGCCCAATGATGTTTTCATGAAGCCTATTATTATTGCATTTCAACTGTTGCGTTCTGGATGGAATGTGATGAGGGCTCAATGATGTTTTCATGACTTGTATATGCAGCTAGGGTGAACTGTTGTTGCCCTGTCTCAGTTTTGCATTGACATGAGAAGCTGGCATTCACTGCCAACCCCTCTTGTTGATCAACTGATGGCAAGGTAACTTACTTTGTAGCTTGAGGGCCCAATGATGCTACCCACCTGTGGGGCTGCCTGAGGGCCCAATGATGCTAAGCACATTTCCCAGCTGCCTGAGGGCCCAATGATGTGTTCATCATCTTGTTTTATCTTCTATTGTTGGACGACCTCGTTCATTGCAGGTCTGTACATGACATTGGGGGCCCTATCAATGTTGAAAGACAACTTATTTCCGCTTCAGGGTGTATTCAAGTATTTATATCACATTATTTTTTTCATGTGAATTGCACTTGTTCATTTTGAGTAACTGTTTGGTCATTGCCACTTCACCTCATGTGTGTGGGACGACAGCTGCCTGAAAGGTAACATGTGCATTTCAACTGTTTGGTCATTGATCTGAATGAAGTAGAACTTCCTTGCCTCTTCACCTTGTGTTGATCAACTGATTTTCAAGAGATTTGAAGTGAGGGCCCTATGTTGTTGTCTATTATGCCTGTTATGATTGTTGTGATTTTATTTGGTCATGTAAACTGCTCTTATTAGTTGATTTGTATATGAGCTGAGGGCCTTATGATGCTGTGATTTCATACTACCATTTATACAACATTTGATCAATGCAGACAAATAAGGTTGTAAATGTTGTTGTTTGTCTCAACTTACTTTCTTATTAATATTGTCTCTAACACGTTTCTTTCCCCTCAAAGCATGTACCCTTACTCCGACACGGACCCGGACTCTGATGCCAGCTATCAGTCGGGCGACCCCGACAAATATTGGTGGATAAGGGGGGATTACCCTTATGGAGACCCGTGGGCAGACTACGAGGAGGAACTCACTGACGACGATGAGGTGCAGTCTGAAAGCCAAGTAGTCCCTGATCTGAATGAAGAGGTGGACGAGTACCGCGAGCTTGTCAACGATCTCGAAGCTGATGTCGTGGAGCTCCGCGCACAGGTTGCCACACTCCGGGAGCGTGACATTGCCCGAGAGGCTCTTCTCCATATCCAACAGCAGGAACTCCACAGGGCTGATGAGGAGTTAGCCATCACCGAGGCGTCCAAGCTCGAGCTTGCTGAGAAGCTGGCCAGGGCTGAGGCCACGTTGGCCATCTCTGAGACGTCCAAGAAGGACCTTGCTCAGAGGGTGTCAGACCTTGCTGCCTTCCTGTGCGGGACGTGGGCTGATCATGCTTCCGACACCCTTCGCATCAAGCAGCTGCTGCGCGAGAGATGCATCAATCGCTGGATCATCGTCCTCCTCATGGGTGTCATTGCCAGGCTCGCTGGAGGTAAGTAGGCACGTGTGGTTGTAACCCTTGTTCTTCTAGACTTGTTGCTTGGTTGACGAAACTGTTATCGTGCGCCCCATTTTGTATTTTGCGTGGTGTGGCAAACACGACTATATATATGACTGCATTATGATCCCCATCGAGCACCTGGGCAATATAGGTTGTTTTTTGGGTCGCTAGGTGCTCTTTTGAACCATGTTTATGTAATCGTTGTTGGACCCTGACAATGGTGCTATCAAACACCCCTTGTATGTAGCATCCACTACTCGGGTGCAGGTAGAAGACTCTAACCTTGTATTGCATCTATCAATGTGCATGATGCGTGTTTATAATTATCATTTTGTTTGTGTTATAACTTCAAATAGAGTCGATGAACAGCAATGACAACCATGTTGTCTGAACATTGGAGGATCACACACACACACACTTCATTAACTAACATTTCACTTGACTTTAAACTTAAACAAAAGCTTGATCACACAATACATTTAACAAACCATAAGAGTCACATCTGCTAAGCACCCATCATGTACAAAACCAAATTGCATCCTACTAGTTTCATGCTTGCACCCATCATGTACCAAAAAAGGTTGCATCCTAATAGTTTCGCGCATTCGTCGAACACATAAGGTCATATGTCCCTAGCTCTTTCCAACAGTTGTAATAAGCTTTCATATCTCGAGTGCGATTCTTAAGAGTGTTGGTGTTGCACTTCTTGCCCGTCAAATCCTCCAACTGAGCAGTAAGGGGAGCCCGAAGGAAGGCCTGCTCCCTTCCATTTTTTTTCTGGTAAGCTAAGAGAACTCGCATCAGCTTGATCGTGAGGTCTTAGGACCAGTAGAAGGCGGCTGGAACGGGGACCTTGTCGTCACCACTGGCGGGTGTCTTAGCTTTTCCCCTTCGGTTAGTCGTCGCCTTTCGCTTACCTTTGTCATTGGGAACGGGCGTGGAATCCATGGCAATCTGGATTGGATAGATGGCGAGGTATGGTATGGGGACGATGGACGACGATGCACAACAACAGTGGAATTATCGAAGCCAAATTAATATTCAATTCAACTTCAATCGAAACGAAAACAGTGGACACTCAACAATCATGCCCCTCAATTTCAGGATGTCTCAATTCAATTCATGAGGTGGGTTGCCCTTCAATTCCCGCCCTCAACTATCATCGCCTCATGAACAATCGACTCAGATTTCCCCCAAGCAATTCACACAAACACATGCAAACCCCCAGAAAATCAGACACAAATTTCCCCCATTTCAATTCCGACCTAACCCTAACAATTTCATCTTATTTCGATTCGAGCTCCTAAAGTGGAAAAAGGGGACAACTTACATGGAAGGCGACCAGTTCTTGTTCGTCGTCGGGTGAGGGCGCTCAGCTGTGCACTTTTCCGGCGCCGATTGTTGGCTGGAGTCCTTCTTCGACCGTTGGGGCCTGCTATCGCCAAGGAGGAGCTCGGACTCAGCCGCCGGACTTCACAGGGGTCCCAAACAAACTCCACTGTGGAGTATCGGCATGATTGAAAAGAAAGGGAGGAGGGGTATGGGTGGGGGGCAATTTGGTCATTTGATGTGGATAAGTGGGGGTAATTCGGTCTTTGCCCGTCACTCCATCCACCAAAAAATAAAAATACAACCAAACACAAAACTCAAAAATTTGGGTGTTGAGTTTTCATCTTTTACATCCCAAAAATCCATCTCCATCTAACACATCCCCTAAAATCCCACAAATCCCCAAAAATCCATCCAGTTCCCAAACACAGCCTAAGACAAGCTAAAAATTAGTTGCTTAGAAATTTAATTTACCATACTTCAAACTAAATGTCTTTTCATGCTAAAATATAAGAATCAAGAGTTACATGATTTGCTCACTCTATTCTTTAGGATTTTTCATAACACCTTCATAAATGGGTATGGAATTCACTTAGCACTAATGTGACCTACGCAGCATTTCCTTCGATGTTCGCAGACCTCTATTGATCTGCATGTTATTGCACAAGTATTGATCAACATATGTGATAACTAATAATGCATATTTAGATAGGGGCATAATATAGGATAGTTTTAATTGCATTCCATATTGTAAATAATGCATTTTAGGTGGCAATAGCATCCTTTGTTATTTGGGTGGTCAAAGTTCGGAATCTACGGGTTTTAGGTGGTAATAGCATACTTAGTTTCATGGTCCCTCTTATTGGTTTTGAGATTTAGGAAATTGTGTTTGGATTTAACAGATTTGAGAGGCTGAGGTGGGGAATTTGTTTGGATATGAGGGATAGAAACTGATTTGGTAAAAAGAGGTTTTGGTTTGCATGGTGGCAGTGCCGAGAGGAGGAAGGCGCCTGAGAGACAGGAGTGGGAAAAGAGGGAGAGGCGGGGGACATTGCAATGGTATTTGTCTATTTGATGTCATCGACACAACAGTGGGGAAGGAGGCTCGAGAGGAGGAGGTCGGCGATGGAAGAGAGGGTATCCCAGATGGTGAGGGTAGCGATGGGGGCGGAGTTGAGAAGGTGGGGCGTCGGAGGATAGGGAGGAGCAGGTTGCCAGGTGGTCGAGGGGGATCGACATCCCGATTCCGCTTGGAGCCACTAAGGCTGGAAACAATGAGGATACGACAGTTAGGGAGGCGTCAGAGGGTGAAGATCGGGGCTGAAGAGAGCCACCACACAGAGCAACCGAATGACGAAGGAGAGGCGACGACGACAAATCTATTCTTCAGGCAAAACATACGAGCATAGGTCAAAGTGGAGGTGGACTAGCTGGAGGAAAGTGCTGCAGGAGCAAAGGACAGTGGTTGCGGCAGCGACGGCGGCAACAGATTTTTAGATTAAAGGGTTGTTAGTTGAAGGGTTTTTTGGTTGAAAGTTTGTTTTTTTAACTACAAAAGAAGTTGAATCTGCATAATATTACTTTTATAATTGTCTTACCTATAAACTTTATACTCGATAATATTTCTCTCACAAATAGAATGTATTGTCATTAAAGTACCCCTTCAATTAAATTTTATTTACATGCATATAAACTAAGTCATTGTATTCTTTGTTTGTTTGAGAGCGTTTATTAAAAAAAAATATGTTAAAGTAATTTGCATAAAATGGATTGAATTTACATAAGGAATTTATGCTATGTTCCTTTCTTTTGGATTTAATACCTTGGCTTTTTTTATCATTTAATTTTTTTTCATTAAAAAGTTTAAAAAAATAATTAGATAGGTGAATAAAATAGGATAAAAATGTATTTGGTTTAGTTTAGCCATTTAGTATGGCTAAAATAATTGATTGAAATAAAGATTGTGTTTCGATGTGTCATGCCTTAATAGAATTTGTCTATGTGTCAATTTTGTTGCAATATGACGGTAAATGATCCAACATTTTTAGTTATGTCAGCCAATTACTCAACTATTTTTTTTTTATCAACATATCATCCTATGTATATATCCACACTAACTAAGTAACTAGTGACTATAATTATTTTTTAAAATCAATTCATCAATCAATATCAATATGTAATACTAAAACAGAGACGTGAGAATCCTATGTGGCGGATTCTGGTGCGATTCGTTTACGTGTCGTTTTGTGGTGAAAACTAGCTCGGGTCTTTGACACGTCAATTAATAATGATCCAATATATTTAAGTCAGGACGATTGCATAATCTATTTATACAAGTGTTATCTATCTGTCTATTTTAATTGAAGATTAAATTTATTAGTCAATCGAGGTCGGTTCATGATCAACCCATTTCCATTCGACAATTTATTAGTCAGTCGAGGTCGGTGAAAAAATCATAAGAAAACCGTACTATATATATATTTAAGAAAGTAAATTGCTAATTAGATATCAAATTCACTTCCGAGGTGATTAATGATCTTTTGAATTGTAGTATTGCTTATGAATTGTGTTATGAATTGATCGAGATATAAAATATGAATCAAAATATAATATTTTTATCTTACATTTTTTAATTAAATTATTTTATAAAATCTTAACAACTAAGTATTTATTTAATCTAAAGGATATTTGTAACCTATATAAATCAAGATATATTTAAATATTCATAATTTAATAATAAAATATAACTTATTAAAAAAACCGCGAAGAACGCGGGTAATAAAACTAGTAAATATTTAACTTCATATCTTAAGTTGCTACAAAAACTATTATTTGATATTGAGTTAATTTATAAATAAATTATCTTGAGTTATTTACCTTTAGTCATTAAAATTGGTTATGAATATATAGAGATTACATAGGAGGAGAAAAGATCTCAAAACCCTAATTAGATAGAATACAACCATAACCATAATTAGATATATACCAAATCTTATCCTAAAATAGCGTTAATAGTTAGGAATAATATTAAGTTTGGACTTATTGTGCACTATATCTATAACATTATAAAAGAGCCAAAGGCTCGAATGAACAGTGCCCCGTACGATGTCGTTTTATGGAATTCCGTCGCTGAGGTCGTTCTCTTCACGTGCTCCCTCCTCATATGTCCAGATTCGCCCCTTCTTTTTCATCTTTCTCCTCCCTCGCCAATGTCTCTTCCTCCGACTTCCCCTCCGCTTGCTGTCCCAGACGCCCCCGATTCCTCTTCCTTCTTCATCTCTCTTGAATCGCACCCCGACGTCCCCTGAATTGAGCCGTTTGCGTGTCTTAGGGCTGGATCAGATTTCACTTCGCCCTTTCTTCTTCATCTCTCTCCTCCCCTGCCGCTCTTTCTTCCTCCGACTTCTCCTCCTCCTGGCATCAGTCCCGATGCCCCTTGAATCGCGGCGTTTGCGTGCTTTACGGCTTGATTCGGTGAGCATTTTTTGGCCTTCTATTTTAGTAATTCCCGCTACTTAATTATTATGTTCAATTTGATTTGTTTGGCTCGATTTGAGCAATTTGAGGTTTAGGGTTATTCGTTATTGTGTTAAACCTGAAAGCATAGATCAAAAGACCTTAAAATTCGTTATTGTAATTCCTGCTATTGATGTTGTTCACTCTTGTAAATTAGCTCTATTGCTCTTAAGGATCCGAAACACTATCCTAGGATACCCGAGATGGTTGATAAGTAAGGTGCTTCCTATTTGATGTCATAAAACTGAGTTCCTTTGGCAGGTGCTTCTTATTTTGTACGATGATATGTATTCTTGATCTTGCATGCCTCTTTCTTTTATCATAGGAAGATTTGACATTACATGTAGATTTTGGGACTCCTATTATCTTTCTTGATGATATAGAATTTTTGCCTTTTAGCTTCTGCTGCAATGCCCCATCAAGTAGAGAAGATAGAAATGCTTTAAAAATAAATAAATTGGATGCATCAGTAAGTAGGTACTAAGCTAGGGTTTATGATAAAATATGGATAGATTATTTGTTTGGGACTTTGTTGCTAATTAGTATGCTTTGTTTTAAATATCTACCTTAATCAATTTTACGTTCTTTTTTACAGAGTTATACTTTGAATATCACCACAGTGCAAGGCTTTGAAACATTTATGTCAAGTTTGAAAGATAAGAAATCACTTATTATTGACTAACTAAAGAGGAAGAAACCTATGTCTTTTGGCTGACGAAGTGTATGTTTTCAATCAGTGGCCTTGCCGATTTTGGGTTTTAGGGCAAGGGTTTCAGTTTTATTTCTTGGGCGTTTTCGAATTTTAGTGATTGAAATCATATGGTTTTCTATTCTATTCAATTGTTAATTGATTTAGGGTATTGTTATCCAATGCCCATGGTTGGAATTTAAAGGTTGTTGGGCATGTGACCTTCAATTCCCACTATTCAGCAGCTGTCGATTTCTTTTGGCATGTGAATTCATAAAAAAGACTTCATTGCCGTTGTATATCAAAAGCTGCAAAGGTTTCAGCCACATGTCAAGGAAAATCTGAAAAATCTACCATAGAGTTGCAATGAAACTCCGGTAGAAAGGGGATTTTATTACTTAATAGAGGTTCTTTGGAAACCAGCTCTTGTGTACTTTGAACTTAGAAACATTCGCTTTCTTATTTGAATTTATTCCTGCTGATACTAGCAAAGAGGGTGAAGAGCTCATTGGGTTATGTGGTGTTAGTGTCTCTTCTATAAAACCTAGATGGTTTTGCACGAACGTTTCTGAAATGAAGTGATAGCAACCGACACTTCTATCTGATCTGTCGAGGGTGATTATTTTTGTGTTTATTTGGTTTTAGATTGACATGAAGTAGTATTTGACGAGTTTTCACCATCCTTTCATCTTTGTGTGTCTGAACTTTTATGAAGGAATTTCATGTTGATTAAGGGTACTGATTTTATAAACTGTGTTACGATTGTCAGGTTTATGGAGATGATGAATGGTCATTCGGGTAATGTGAAGAAGGAACTGGAGTTTTTACCTGTCCTTCTGGTAAAAATCCTATGTATACATATCGTGAAAAAATTGTTCTTGGAACAACGGATAAGCCCAACTCTGAGGTTAATCGGATCTTGAGGGGGCTAAGCAGAGAGTGGCCTGGAAGCTCATACGAATTGTTAGACAAAAAATGCAATCATTTATGTGAACGGCTGGGTGTGCCCAAACTTCCAGGTGAATCCATTTGTCTGTTTAGCCCATTTCTCATCATTCATGCATCAAAAAGTGGAAGTGCATCACATATTAATTGGCTCGCTTATATATCTAATCATTTAATCGTAAAGTTGGCTGGTTTAACTAAATGCTGATATAATCTCAGGCCTCAGGATCCAAAGGTGTGTGCTTATTGGAATGAGTGGTGTTCAATACTGGTCTATTACTATTGTTATAGTATCTGGCATTACATTTTTCTTAGTACAAAACATAAACCAATGGTCCTTGCCAAAGAATCTTGACCAGTACAGTTCTTATTCGTTATTTATTTTATTATAAATTTTTTATCAGAACTAAGATAAGATAGAGTTGTTGATCACTGTGTTTTGAACTTTAAAGTAGTTGAACTACGGAAGAGTTGTATTTTGTACTCATATGTCAAGCCTATTTTGTCGGAGAGGAAAAGCAGTATTAGGAATGGAGTAGAACTGTTTCTGAACGGTTTTGTGTGCTGGGATACATTGAACCTCATGCAGTTGCAGGATTATTTTGAGCAATTTATTGAGCTATTGCCTTTTCCATGCTGCAGGTTGGGTTAATTGATTTGCTCATGCCGGTGATGCCGATGTAGAAATTGCTGGAAACACTGCATTCCGGGTGAGATACTATTGCTGAGTTTGGGTTTGGATTTGCACTGAATTTCTATTATGTTTTTTATGTGCTTGGTCAGCATTGCCAATTTCTGAAATGGAGCTTTTGATTCAGTACTTCCATAAGTTGGTTTTTTAGCTGTATGGAAAGAGATTCCAATCCCCTTTCTTAATCACTACATTATTAAAGAGGAGCTCAAACCTTGTACAGAGTAGATGAAATAATAATATTAGTTACTGATATGTCCTTGTTTGCAAAAGAGCACCCCTATCATCTCGTAAATAGGTGGGTGCTCGATAGTAACTTATATTTTTGTATGAATATGCATTCAAAAAGGACTAGACAAAAGCCACCCATTGTCTTGAGTAGATGGTGTTGTAAATTAATTCCGTGTGTTTTTCCATGTTACCATTCTTGTTTTGATGTTTTTTTGTTTAAGCTTGCAATTCTTAATTTTTAACTAATTTTGAGCATGAGTAGTTTTAGTGCTCATAATGAACTCAATTATTGGATTTCTTATGTTAGCATCATTTATTAAATAAACTCCTTGTGAAATTTGCTTAGATGGTAAATTTCTGATATATTAATTAACGAGTTTGGTTGTGAATTTAAGAATTGTAACGTGGGTCATTTATATTAATTTCCAAGTTGTGGTGATTATTTGCTGCAATTGTAGGCCGTTATTGGTCTATAATGTGCTGATTTGTTTAGCTGCTGGTTCGTTTGGGGCCTGTTCTACGACTTTCATGACATGTTTGCTTACTGAGAAGGCGTTGTTTTGGTCTACTAAGGGAGTTGTTGTTGTGATGTGTTTTTTTTACCAATTCCGGTATAAATGGGGCTGTTTTGCGGGTGAATAATGGTTTTCTTGATATGTATTGACATTATTAACTTATTTTTTTGCTCTTTGGTTCATAAGAGGTTCTTAGTTTCTAATGCCCAAAGGGCTATTGCCATCACCAATTTCTGTTTTTGGAGCCTACGTTTTTCTTTTTTACAGAGTTTCCTCCACATCAAGGCCAGTCATTTAAGGAAAATTAAAGAGGGCCCTTTGGCGCATGTTGTTGGCCCCGGAGACGGATAATCATGGCACTTAAGAGACTAACAAGAAGGCGATTCTTGAGTCGCACTCTACTACCCTTGTCTTCCTTTTATTAGAGCTTGTTTTGCCTATTCAAGGATGTAGAATACCATAATGTGAAACGTATTTACTTATTAACCATTACAATGAACTTTGTGTTCTATTCCTTGATTGATTACATGGATCGATCCTGTTCCAAGTGAAAATGTGGAGGTGAGAAAGAAATATGATAACATAAGTCTACTATATATAGACTCCAATTACGATAAAACTACGCGAATGTGATAAAACCGCGCGCGTCGCGCGCGGTTCTTACCTAGTATATACATAAAAGTGCGTATGATGGAGCATAAATATATATTTGGTGAGAACTGAGAAGGTAGATTGGAGTACGTTTGGAGATTGATTTGTAAAATGGCGGGTAGAAAGAGATCCTTCCTCGGAGAGCAAGAACAAGAACAAGAGCTCTGTGTTTCCAAGTCAAAGAGAGTTCGTTTCTGTCGTCCCGGCTCGGCTTCATTGATTGATCATCTCATTGTCCTCTTTCCTGGTAGGGATGAAAAGGTACGGTTTGAATTGGTTGATCAACTCATCGATCTTATATAATTTGCTTGGTAGCACTCTTAATTATAATTAGATCGACTTGTTGTTATATATAGTTTGATATTCATTAGAAACTTACAAAAACAAACATCGATCAGCACAAATTAAACCAATCAGCTAGGGTTTTCAAATAGGTTTTTATCAATTTATCTTGCTTTATCTATTTGGGCTTGATAGATTTAATAATTAGTATGTATATATATCTTCCCTTGGAAGTTAGAAAGAACTAGGATGAGGATTCCATCGGTGGAGATTTTATCTATTTGGGCTTGATAGATTTAATATTAAAAATTAGGGTTTTCAAATAGGATTTTCAAATTGGCATTTAATTTTATGCAGATTTCCTTAGAACTAGGATGAGGCCGATTCCATATATCATTAATGGAGATTTTCATATATATATTTCAATATATATATACATTAATTTCTCTAAATTAACCATCACATATGCATTGACATGTTATCAGGTACTTGAGAAAGCAGTTGAACAATCTGGTGGTGATTTAGAGTTGGCAATCAAAAGCCTGAATGCTGCTAATAATTCTGACATTAAACCTCACGCCAGTCATCACCTACAAGGTACAATCTATAATCTCTAAATTAATGGAGAATAACTAATTATTTGGATCGGTTGTTGTTTTGATTTGCTGCCATATGTATATCCAGAGAGTAGTGGCAAACAGGAGGCGTCGACTGTTGTTGAAGATCCAATAGCTACATGTCCAGCTAGAGATGGTGCTGAGTGGGTGGAGCTCTTGGTTACACAAATGGCAACTGCTACAAGCTTAGACGATGCCAGGGCTCGTGCTGCTAGAGCCCTCGAAGCCCTTGAGAAATCCATCTGTGCTCGTGCTCGTGCTGACACTGCTAACACTACTTTTCAGCAGGTAATTCTGTTTGGCCTGCTGCAATATAGTATATAGTATATAGATAGCTCCACCTGCCTTCCACACCCCATCTTTCTGTAGAGGTCATTGATACAAGCAAAAATCAGTGTGGAAGATTGCTGCCATATATTTGTGATTTAATACTATATAATAATACGTTAAGCTAAAAATTCAATCCGTAAGTGTTTATTAATTTCAGGAGAATGCAATCCAGAAGGAACAACTTCAATTGCTGCTCAAGGAAAATGCGATCCTCAAGCGAGCTGTCTCCATTCAGCACTAGCGGCAGAAGGAGTTTCATGACAAGACCCAACAACTCCAGCAACTGAAACAGTTAGTTGGTCAGTACCAGGAGCAAGTCCGAACGCTGGAGGTGAACAACTATGCAATGGGGATGCACCTCAACCAGGCTTTGCAGGGCAGCTCGTTCCCATTAGGAGGCTTCAGTCCCGACGTCTTCTAGCTAGGGAGCTTCGATCCCGACGACGTCTTCTACCTAGCTAGGGAGCTAGGCTTCCATCTAGTCAAGAAATTCATAATTGAACTCAGTAGTACGTTGATTTGTATGGTATTATTGATTGCTATGTATGGTATTATTGTTGTTTTGTATTGAGCTCAGTAGTACGTTGATTTGTATCGATCCCATTAGTATTTGTATGTGTTTTATATCATGATTAACTAAATGAATACATCGATCTGTGTTTTGTATTGTATTATTCGTCCTTAACTAATTAAAGGATTCTGTCTTTAATGAGTCACCTTCCCAATCAGAGAATCTCTGATGATGTAACCACATGAATTGTCTTGATTAGCGATTGTAGAACCATCGAAGTTTAATTAGCTTGAAGGTCCATGTAGGTGGCTTCTTCCATTTAACCGTCTTTTTATTCTTGTGATTTCTGTATTGCCCTCTTAGCGGGTAACCTTTTCGGTAGTTAGAATCCGAGTCTTCGTTAAATTTACAAGCTCGAGACCAATTGTCCACGTATCTTTGAACCCTCCAGTTCAACTCGGATATGGTCAGAATTGTTTGTTAGAGAAGGTGATCTGGTTTCTGAAAAACCATGTAGTCCACCACGTTCATTATTCAACCTATTTCCAATGAACTTAATTATTGGTCTGATATCTCTAGATTGATAGATTAATGCTTGAATTCGATGTTGATCAACCTGTACGTGTGATTATCCCTTGAAGGGTATGTGCTTGACACTCAAGGAACAAGTATGTATATTATCTTCAACAACATCATTATAGAACACGCATGCATTTGGAACTGTCACACCTCGGAGCGCCAGCCTGGCCTTTGTAAGGAGACCGACATGAAAGAGTTTCTATATGAAAATATTAACCTTTGGTTAAATATTTAGTTTTCAAATCCAATCAGTTGCTACTTTACCCACCATTTGATTTTGTGATAAAAGGTATATATATTTTTATATATATCGGGTATTTTTTGGTAATAAAATTAAGTAAAGTGAGTAATAGAATAATATAACGCTTAGGCTCGATGGTAGAGGCCGGGATGAATAAAATATTCAACCGTCTTTAATAGACCCAAGTTTAAATCCCTTTTTCCATCTTTTTTTTTGGATTAGGTAATAATTCGGATGCGCAAAAGCGCTATCCGATGGCATCCTAACGGATGAGGTCTATAAGACCTGGATCATTAAACCTGTCAGGGGCTCTGGTACTGCGGCCAAGGTGTGCAACCTTATCTACCACGCTATTACCAGTACGGAGAATATGGTCATATCTAACCTCTCCCACCCAAGTAAAAGTAACTCGATGTCAGACATGATAAGATCAATCTTGCCCCAAGGGCAATTGTGCTTCCGTTTGAGATGATTTATTATAATCAAAGAATCCCCTTCAATGATGAGTTTGCTAATCTGTAGGTCGATAGCTTTGAGAACTCCATCCCGAAGAGCCAGAGCTTCAGCGACTAATGGAGTCCGATGGCCAATGGATTTGCATCCCATTGTGACTGGTGATCCTTTCCAGTCTCGAATAATATAGCCTATGGAGCTTCCATCGCTACTAGATGATGATCCATCGAAGTTAAGCTTAAGTGTTCCTTGGTTGGGCCTTTTCCATTTTGAGTTTCTCTTAGGAGTCGAGTTTGAGCCTGGGTGGCCAGTATTGCTCTGTCGATTATACTTATTATTTCTGTTCAAATTGGTTGTGATGTTGTCAGTATTATCGTTGCCGTTGCCGTTGCCATTTAGTCTACATGCATGTTTCCACTCTGTGATATGCCTATCAACCTGCCGGCAGAATTCCGCACCAGACGGGGGTTTCACATTCCTGAAAATATATTGATTGCGAATGAACCAAATGACCCACCACTGGAAGGCCATTCTTTCCTTTTCTTGTTTTGTACAAAAATTTCCGATGGCCTCCATTATTTTCTCCATGCCTCTTGAGGTTACTATGTTTTGGTCTATAAAAGTTTTAAATCTGTTATTATAGATATTATGTCCATTACTGTATCTACATTCAAAAAGTAGGTGGACTGCATCCTCCATATGATGATTGCATAAAGCACAAGATGAGGGGATTGCAACGCCCCTATTTGATAGTCGTGATGTTGTCGGTAACCCATTCTGATCCATTTTCCATAGGAAGTTTTTAATTTTTGGTGGTACATTGAGACCCCAGATCCACGAATTTGCAGCTGATTGAGGGGTTGTTGTCTGAGAGACGAGTCTATATGCACTTGTTGTAGAGAACCAGCCTTTCTTATCTGTCTTCCAGTACAGTCTATCTTCAATTTCAGTAACTGGAAGGGGAATGTGATATATTAGCTCAGCTATGTTAACTGGTAGGACTTTGCAGAGTTTCTCCTTGATCCATTGACCCTTGCAAATATATTCATTTACAGTCTCCTCCATGTTAATTGTATCAATATCAACGCAGTAATTAAGTGGGTCAACATTGTCTATCCAATTGTCTTGCCAAAACTTAATGGATTTACCGTTGCCCACATACCAAATAAGTCCTTTTTTGAAAGGTTGAATTAGTGTTCTTAATTTTCTCCATTGCCAGGAGGCATTGCCTTTGTCATTATATTTTAGTATATTATTTGTTTTTAGATATTTATGTTGAATAATTTTAACCCAGGTATTGTTAGGTTCGGCTAGTATTTTCCACAACAATTTCATCTGAAGAGCTTCGTTCATTAATTTTGTCTTCCTAATACCAAGACCCCCTTGAGATTTTGTTCTACAAATTTTATCCCAACTTATTAGCGGCTTGTGTTGCAGATCCTTGTTCTAGAAAAAAGTTCTATTCACTTGATCCAACTTAGAGTGTACAAAAGCAGGGAGCATAAAGCACTGCATAGTGTACAGAGGTTTTGCAGCCAAGTTTGAAGTGATTAGGGTGGCCCGTCCTTGTTGAGAGATTGAGTTGGCCCTACATTTACTGAGTTAATCCATAGACTTGTTAATAATCTCTTCAAAAGTGGATTTATTCACCCTTCCATCCACTATGGGGCACCCTAGGTATTTGTCAAGGTTTGTCTCCTTTGATATATTTAGGCACCCCTCAATATCCAAGATTCTAGCTCTAGGGATACCTTTGGTGATATGGAAAGCGGATTTGTGATAATTAACTAACTGACCCGAAATATGACAGTAGTTATTGATGATATTCTTGATTTTGTGGCATGCCGACATAGTTCCTTTTGTAAATATAATGATGTCGTCAGCGAAAGATAGAAACGGTATACGCAGTCCTCTTCTGCCAAACTGGAAACCAATCAATTTGTCGTCTGAACAAGCTTCCATATTCAGTTTTCGAGCAAGCACTTCTGCACCAAGAATGAATAAGAAAGGGGATAGCGAATCCCCCTGCCTAAGGCCCCGCGACGGTGTAAAGACTTCGGTAGGGCCATTATTTACTAAAACCGAGAAGGATACCATAGTTACACATTCCATTATTAAATTGATAAATTTTTCATGAAATCCAAATCTATGTAGGACCAGCCGGATAAATGTCCAATCTACCCTGTCATATGCTTTCTCCATATCCAATTTTAAAGCCATCTACTTCTTTCCTAGTCTTAAACGAGTGGAAAATCTCGTGGGCTATTAGCACGTTATCCTGGATGGCTCTGCATGTCCGACACAAAAGCCCCTTGAAGAGGATGGATCAGTTTTCCTAGAACTAATTTAAGACGATCGGTTAAGATTTTAGATATAATTTTGTATATTGTAGAGCATAGACTAATAGGCCTGTAGTCCGCAGTTTTAGCGGGGTTATCACATTTCGAAAGTAGTGTGATGAATGTGTGATTGGTCTGACGATGCATTTTCCAGAATGGAAAAAAGCCTTGATGGCCTTTATAATATCATTTCCATCTATTCCCCAATTATGTTTATAAAATTATGTTGTCATGCCATCAGGTCCAGGAGACTTGTTGTTCCCAAGGTTGTCCACTGCTCGTTTTATTTCCCCATTTGAAGGAGGTGCGATAAGCCATTGATTTTTTTCCTCCGTGATTTCTGTATCAATAAGACCTAACCACTGGTGCATCCGTTCCCTATTGATTGGTGTTGTTGTAAACCGTTCCTCAAAATCCCTTTTTTCCATCTATTTTTGCCCCCAAACTTTACAAGCCCATTAACCGTTTTTTTTCCCTTTCAAACAGACCCGAGCGGGTGAGGATCCTCTCCTAGTAACAAGTTCCTTATATTTGAATGAAATAAAGCTAAGATTATATTTGAATTAGCGTTTTGGAATTGAATTTTATCAGCTACCCTATCAGCTAAGGTTACCAAACACATTATTAGCTTTTAAACGGTAAAATTTAAGATATGTACGTTTTACATAATTAACCAGATAGCTTCAGCTACCCATTCAGCTTCGGTTACCAAATACACCCATAATCAGCTTTATTTCATTTAAAACTATATACACCTTACATCTCACAAAACTTGTTGTTTAGCTTTTTGACACGTCGAAAAAGCTCCAACCATTAGTACAAGTCGAAAAAGTTTTTTAAAGTTTTTTTTATAAATAATAATAAGTCTAAGAGGAAAAATCAGAAAGATTATTTTTTTTACATAATGATAAGTCTAGAATTTATCCTAATAAAAATAAAAAAAAATAAAAAAAAATAAAAAAAATAAAAAATAATAATAATAATAATAATAAATGAATAAATCTATATAACTTAGAAAAGAGGATTTTATTTTGCCCAATAAATTAAATGCATTAACTAAAGATATCCTTAACAAGCAGGAAAACTTTTAGATTAAAAATAATAACAATATATCTATTTAGATTAACCATTTTAAAATTAATATTGTAAAACATAATAATCCTATTTTTTTTATTAGAAATCATAATAATCATATCAATTGGCATAAACATCATTTTTTAATTAAAAAATCAATATGTTAAATTGTAAGAATGAACTTATAAAAGATATTTTTTGCCCAATAAAATCATTCACTAAATGCTTTCTCATCAATTAGAAATATCCTTTTTAGATTAACAATAGTCATTTATTTAATTTAACCATTTTATAATTAATATTAGAAATCATATTATATCATATAAATTTGAATAAACATCATCTTTCTTTATTACAATGACAACATATTAAATTTCATCATCAATAGAAGCAAGAAAAAGGTTAATTGTATAATGTTTGTGGTGTTAAATATAAATATTAGTATGAAGCACAAAAAACTGTACATTTGATAACAATTTAGCGGTTAAAGTTCATCATAAATAATCTTAGTATATTTTATATAAAAATATTTTCCCTAGCGATAAATCATTAATAATTATAACTTAAAAATATTATTATATATATTATAAAAAGAAATTATATAATTCAAAATATTATTTTATATATAATTTATATAAAAAAAATTTAGACCCGTGTGTAGCACGGGCTAAAACACTAGTATTAATATAATAACATTTAGTGGGCACTAAACAAACCTTCTAATTAAAAAAAGGACTTTGGGCCTAGTGGGCTTAGAGGTGCTCTATTAGTATAATTGGATACGCTCCACCTAGAGATGAATCCATTATGACTGATATGATTATGGGCCTTTTGCATAACTAGTCCAAAAAATGGGTCTAATTGCACAAATAGACCACTAGCCCAAAAATTGGCCCCAAATAACCTCTCTACCCCCATGCAAATTTAATTGTCGGTTTTTTGTAACTGTACACAACCGGCTGTAGAGGGTTACAATTTCTGAAATTAAAACGAGAGGGAGGGAGAGAGAGACGGTTACAATTTCTTTGTGGAAAGCGACAGACAGAGAGAGACGAAGAAAAACCTGGAAGGAGGAGCGACAGGAGGAAGAACCCGTTGAAGAAGAAGGGCCATCAGTCACCGGCAGGGAGGAAGAAGAAGGTTGAAGACGAAGACAAAGGTAAGCAACTGTGGAGTTTTTGTTTGAGTTGCGAAATTGGGGTAATGGGGGTGCGGTTACATCCGGTTTTGTGAAGGATTTGAGACGAATTTGGGGTAGATGCCTAGCAGTAGAGGAGGAATGAAGTAGGAGGGGTTTGGGGTGCCATTGTGAGTCGATTTTGGGGAGGTGGGTGCAATTAGGGTTTTTGGGTGTCGGGAAAAGGATGAGTAAGGGTTAGGTGATGTTGGGTAAGAAATTGGGGACAAAAGGGCAAGGAGGGGGTCAGATGGGTAGGGAATCCACAAGATTGGGGGTAATCGGTAGGGTATATGTGCACATGTGGTAGGACAGATTATCGAAGGTTGTGTCTGAAATTGTGGTAGCAGATTTCGTAGGACCGGGTAACGAAATTGGCAGGATAAAATTTAACATCTGGTATGCCGAGTGGGGTGAAGGAATTTTTGGTTGATTGGTTTTTTAGTGTTTGTTGATTGGTTTTTTAGTGTTGAAACCGTAAGTGCTCACCAAGTGTTTGATGAAATGCCTAAAAATATGATGAATAAATGGTGATTTGGTTTTGGTTAATCTCCTTGCCTATATGATGTGTTGTGAAAGAGGTAAAATGAACCAAACATGTGAAATGCGAAATTGGTAAGACAGAAGAGGATATCAGCAATGGTAGGATAGGAAAATGAAGTTGGTAGAATAAATTGACATTGTTGGTATGTATGACAGATTATGTGACCTGAATTTCTGAATTTATGTTTGGTGATTGTGTAGCAGGTACCCCCGCTTTAAACATCATATAAAATGACGAAGTCAGGGAACAAGAAAGCCCGTGCAGGACCAAGCAGCCAGGGGGTAAGGAAACTGAGATAGTTACATGGTTGTGGTTGTAAAGGTTGGGAAAAAATGCCAAAACCTAAGATTCTTACATGTGTTGCAGGCTGTCCTTGCTGTTCCAAAGAAACAACACTTCTCAGGGAGGGCGCTGCCCCATGCAAAAGTCGAGGTGTTGGAAGGCATCGACCTCACCATTGACCGGGAGGATTACAAAGCCCTGAGCAAGAGCCAGTTTGGGGACGTTGTGAAGATGGGGTCGAGAAACAAATTCGCTGCACAGTTGGTGCACTACTGCCTTCTCTACCAACTGAAGACTAGGAAGACACATGAGACGTGGTACTCCCTCCAGGGGCATCACGTTCGATTCTCTCTTCATGAGTTCGCGATCATGACGAGCCTCTACTGCTCACCACCCCCAAGTGATGTCATGGAGGGGGGCCACAAGGAGTGCATTTACCAGTTTTTTAAGAAGGAGAGGGTGACGTTGAAGGATGTGGAAAGAGCTTGGGCCCATGAAAAAGAGTCGGACTCGGGGTCCCTGATGAAAAAGTACAAGCTTGCCCTCTTAGTCATAGTGGAGGGCGTTCTGTTTGGGTTGGAGAAGAAGACACAAATAAGGGGGTGGGTTGTGAAGCTGCTGCTTGAGGACACAAACCGTTTTCTGGAGTTCCCTTGGGGAAGGCTGGTGTACGAGAGGCTACATGAAAGCCTCAATGGCACGTTGAAGGACATGGTGGCTGCAAAGAGTCACTTGAAAGACAGGCCGACCTACGCGCTGTACGGGTTCCTCATGGCCTTCCAGGTTAGTGAAGTTTTACAAAATGTTATAATCCTTTGCCAATTGTGAAAATGTATTGGTGTGGCATGCTAAATGGATATTTGTATCCTACCAATGGGGTATCAATATCCTACCAAATGGATATTTATATCTTACCAATGGGTAATGAATATCCTACCAAATGGAAAAATCGATCTTACCAAATATCTTAATTTGTCATGCAAACTGTGTTCTAATATCTGACCATATTGTATTTGCAGTTGTGGGTGTACGAGACCTTCCCTGAGATTGGGAATCATTTCGGGCGCATCGTCGATGACACCATCATCCCGAGGTGTCTGAGATGGGAAATGCCAAACTCCCACATCCGATACGAGAACGTGAAGTCCTTTCTGAGCCTGGACGCCCCCTCCGACGACCCAATAGATGAACACGTTCTGCTAGCGAAGCCAGAGCCGATCTTGCACCCTACCCACAAGGAGAAAGATGCGTACCCCCACTCATCGTACAAGAAAGACGCTCTAGACGTCTTCTTTGATCAGATTGTGGGCGACCACATGAGGGCTCGCAGAGAGAAGCGACGACAGGAGGATGCCACTGCTGGACCCAGTCAGGGAACCAGCCAGTCCGAGTCAGACGCGTCGAGCGTCGGTTTGGAGGGCCGGATTGTGGCAAAGGTTGAGGCTCTCTTCAAGGGCATGATGGTGGAGATGGGGACCAGGTTCAGGGAGCTCGAGGAGAAGGTGACTGAAGTTTCTAGAGAATGCAAGAAGGCGTTATCAGATAGGGCCGGCAAGGGAAAGGTATGTGCTTCATTGTACATCATATGTGCAATTGGTAGGATAATGTTTTTGTGTTGGTATACCATCTTAAGCGAAATGGTATGACATATATGTGCAAATGGTAGGATACTGTTGGTGTCTTGGATTTCCCAAAAATTACGACTCAATGACTGCATCTCCTTGCAGAAGTACGTGTCTTTGGATGATGATGTTGTTGAGAAGGTTGTTGAGAAAGATTTGGACAAGGTTGTGGAGGATGTGGTTGACAAGGAGGGTGACAAGGTTGAGGAAAAGGCGGAAGAGAAGGAAGAGATGAATGCTGATGACAAGGGGTCGGGCAAGCAGGGAGAGAACGTTGAGGATAACACGGCGGAGAAAGAAGAGCTGAACTCTGATCTTAAGGGGCAGGGCATGTGCATTGTTGACGAGGTTATGGACAAGGTTGAGGAGGAGGCAAAGGAGGGTGACCAGGACAAGGACGAGGGAGAGAAGGTGGTGAAGGCTGAGGATCAGATTAAGAAGGGAGACATGTGTGGGGATGTGAAGGGCAAGGAGGCTGTAAAACAAGCTATAGGGGAGGGTTCCAAGGGTGAGTCTGATGCAGAGGATGCGGAGGAAAAGGTAACCATTACTTGTTGGTAGGATAGTCTGACCCTTTTGGTAAGATAAATGTAGCCTTTTGGTATGCTATAAAATGCAGTTGTTTTTTTCCGATAGAATAACCTAGTTGGTAGGATATATTTACCCTTTTGGTATTCTTTTGAATTTGTTTTGGTAGGATAATGACAGCTGTTTGAAAATAACTCGGGTGTGTTTGATTGTTAGGAGACGAAGCTGGAGCCGAGGAGAGGAAAGCGTGATAGGAAGGTCACAACGAAATTAGTGGACTGCGTGGTGACTCAACCCGCTAAGCGGGCCAAGAAGGGTGCAAAGGCAACGTGTCCAGTCACCGACGCGGCTGCGGAGGGGATGGTAACGGATGCACAGAGAGACGACTTCTTGGCGTGGCTCCAGAAGTTCCCGGCACAGGTGAAGGGCCCAGATGGGACCCAATTGAACAAGGACTTCTTCAACAACCTCATCTCCCCCGGCGTATGGTTATCCACCGAGGTACGCAAACTTTTGTCCTCTTCCACATGTTTCTTTCCTTATTCACTGACGTCATGGGAGCGTTGATGGGAATTTGGAACCTACCGATTAACGCAGCACATCCAACAGTCCCTGGTCCTGGTCCGGAAGGCATTGGACACCCGGGAGGGTGACAAGAAGTCGGGGGTCGTCGTGCTCGACCCCTACTGGCAGGAGCAAGTGGTGATGCAGTTGGACGCAGTTAGCGGCGAGGTGAGCCGCATTACCCCTCGCAATGTGTCCAAGGCGCTGCTGAAGTACTTTACCGGGACACTTCCGGACACCCACGGCAGGACATGGTCGGTGGCGAACGCAAAGATCTTAGCGCCTTGGAATTACAAGGCCAAGCATTAGATCGGCCTCGTCATCGACCTCGTGAAGTGGAACATTGAAGTCCTCGACAGTGACTGGTACCAGATCAAGGACAAGGAGCTGCAAACCCACCTCGAGCCCGTTGCAAAGCTGATCCCGGTGGTCATGCAATTTTCTGTGGAGCTCCGTACCAGGCACACCGTCGATGTCCCCAACCCCTTCACCATTTCCCGAACAGTCAAGATCCCCAGGAACGAAACCTCGTAAGTTTCTCTTAACTCGTGGATTATGTACTTCCAATAATATTGGTAAGATATAAGCCGCCTAACGATAGGATATATTCAAACCATTGGTATGATAGAATTGGTAAGATGTAAATAATTTATGTTGTTTGTTAATTCCTTCTTGTGCAGTGGTGACTGTGGAGCATACGTGATCAGGACTTTGCAGCTGGTGGCAGAGGGCGTACAGACATTCGAGACCGTCACCGACAGTTATATTGCCCCCTACCGCCAATACTTGGGCCTCTCCATTCAGTTCCACTCTTTGTAGGTCTCTCCCCAACCTATCGTCGTCCGTCGTATTTGGCTTTCGTTTGTGAAGACATTATCTCATGGTTTTCTATGTGGTTGGATTGTGATGTTATTTGTTTGGATGTTGTTGGAAAACTTATGTTGTGTCAAAACTTATGTTGTTTTAAAACTTATGTTGTTGGTTGTAATGATTGCATTTTCTATTGGTAAGCCTAACGTGTCCAGTTCCCAGAAATGAAGGTGATGCTTTGCCCTCACATTGCCACTCGTCTCCTATGTTGGCTCCCTTTTTTGCAGAGCATTTAATAAGGAATGACACCCATCAATCAAGATTTTCTAAGGGTTGATTGACACCCTTAATTCAATCATTGAAATTTCCCCTCATAAATGCCCCCCCTATTTTCCTACTTTATTGGAGCCACACCCCATGTCCAGCACCTCCCCCTCCTGATTTCTCTTGGCCAAAAGATGGAGCTACAGTGCTCAACTCCCCTTCACCTGCTACCTCCATTGCCGGTGGTATTTTTGCATTTGCAAAAATATACCACTTTCTACCCCTAGCCAATTTTTTGGGTACATGTCTAGTTTAGCAAAAAGGCCCATTTTTTGGTCTAATCACTACCCTTTCCTCTATGATTATCAATGCTTTAGGTGAAAAGATTGTAATGCTAACATTTCATATATCCCGCGTCGATTATACTAAATATGTTAAGAATGATTTATAAGTGATTCAAATTATATATATCATAAGGGATCTTTATTTTCATCCTCAAAATGAAAAAAATGAAATTGAAAGAGTTGAGTGGCATGACATGGTCTAATGTCTCAAAATGAAAAAAATGAAATTGAATTTTGATCTTCACTGAAATTGTTGGGGTTTTATGATTTTGTCACAAGCACTTGAAGAATGCGGTGATGATCTTGATTTAGCAGTAAAAAAATTGAACGAGATTCATTTTGGATGTGCAAATAATAGCATGGGTGCTGATGTCAGTCACTCTGATGGTCTGATTATCCATCAACTGAAGCTAATAATCAGAAGGTGTACATTGTGATAAACTAGTGCACCATCGCCTTGTAATTCACTTTTTCATGTTCTATATATCCATCCCTTATTCGTATAATTTCATGAAACTAATAGCTATATGGTTTTCATTGTCCAGCTAATCAGCAACAAGATGCATATCCCAAAAATCCAAAACATTTAGAAATCTTGCCCAAAGATGGTGCACAGTGGGTCGAATTATTCGTCAAAGAAATGATGAGTGCTACTCACATGGATGATGTTAGGGCCTGTGCTGCAATAGCCCTTTAATCCTTGGAAAAATCCATCTTTTCCCATGCAAATGTAGAGGCTGCACAAAATTTCCAATAGGTGACTAATCAGTTTAGATTTACAGTTCTTAATTTTTTGTTGATGTTGATCAACTCCATTATATTTATCGGTGTTAATTCAATCTAGGTAACCATAATGTTAAAGGAACAACTTCAAGCAATAAATGACGAAAACACAATCCTCAGACGAGGTGTGGCAATTCAACATGAGCGTCAAAATGACTTGAATTCAGTAATTCAGTACCCTAAACTTTGCACTCTAACCATCCACTATATATGTATATAAAAATATATTCAAGTTGACAGGTGGTTGACCCAAACTGTTCTAAAATAGAAACAGGTGAACAACCATGCTCTATTGATCAATGCATCTGAAGCAAGCCCAGTCCAGCAATTCAATTTTAGAAAGGTTTCACCTTGACATCTTTTAGTTTCCCACCACACACTCACAATTTCATCTTTTGGTTAGCATATGTTTCACGACGTCTCGCATCTCGATTGGATACCTTGCCCCTGAGGTCTTGAGTTGTTTGTTGATGTGATGTGAAAAAATTGGGCTAGAGGATAAGGAAAGATACCAAAGGGAATTGAAGGAATACAAGGAAAGGAAACTCAAAGAGTCTTGAATTGGAGAATATGCAGGTTTTTCCTCTTTTAAATGGTAAATAACTGTATAAAATTAGTAGAGGTGGCAATCGAGTGAGTCGAGTCGGGTTATTCGATTTTAGTCTCGGGTTGATATCGAGCGTGATGACAATTCGGATCTGATCGGGCTCAGATCGGATTTATTCGGGCATTATTTTATCGGATACAATCAGGTTTTTGGGTCCTATTCAGTTCGGGTGAATCGGGTTTCAGTCTAAACGAGTTCGGATGAATCGGATTTCGATCTAAAGGGGTTCGAGTGAATCAGGTTTTGGTCTAAACAGGTTCAGGTGAATCGGGTTTTGGTCACAATGGTTTTGGTGTGTTAGTAATAGGGATCGGGGTCCTCAAGGCGATAGTTGCGTGCAGTCCAAGTGGAGATATAAGGGTGTGGTGCCGCAGCAGAATGGGCACTGTGGGGCGCAAATCTACGTGAACCTGCATCGGAGGGTCTGGTTGGGGACCTTCAAGACGGAGAAGGATGCTGCCATGGCGTATGACAGTGCTGCTATCAGGCTCCGAAGAAGTGACTCCTTCGCAACATTAGCTCAAGCCACCAAGCTGCATTGCTGAAGGCTGAGTTCCAGAGTCAGTTTAGCCTGGATGATGTGCTCAACAAGATCAAGCGCAGCCCCGGCTATAGAAATTCAATTCCCCCGAATTTGGGAAGATTATAATTCTAGCTAGTTTAGTATTGATGAATAACTAAGCTTACCCAAACTTGGGGTTTGGAATTATCACTTTAGAGGAGAAGTATCCTTCACGAAGATCGATATCCCTTCGTTAAGATATTCTTCAAGAACTGTAGCTTTCTAACCTCTTGTATCTGCAATTACTAAATACCACAATATCAAAAAACTTTGCAAAAATACCAGCATTTTGGAAAATTTTGCAAGAATGCCATTTTAAGCGCAAATTTGCAAAAATGCCACGGTAAACCCACAACATAAACCGGCTATCATATGTAAAGTTGGCCAAAAAAAAAGAAAATTAAATTAGAGGCATCATTGCCTAGTGAAGAGAGAGAGGGCGGGAAGGAGAAATAGGGGGAGGGTTAATAAATGCTCATCCAATCACATATCTCTCTCCCGTTTGAAAACACACCGATAGCAAAGAGAGAGAGAGGCTTCTTCATCTTCATCGGCAGTTGCAGCGAGGCATAGAAAGGGAGAGAGACAGAGGGCGGTTTCTTCTTTGGCAGTTGCAGAGACGCCAGTTCGAGAGAGGAACAACACAGGAGAGAGAGCGGACAGGTCCACCGTCGCCAGAAAGTACACCAGACACGACATAAATCAGGTACGCCCTTTTACTCTTCTCCCTTTGGTGGTATTGTGCGCGGGTGTGGGTCGGGGAAGCAGTGGGTGAAGGGGTTAGGGCAATGGCGGCCTGAATGGTGGGTCGGGGTGGTGTTTTTCTTGTTTGGATAATGGTGGATGGTGGTGGCATGGGTGGTTTTCGGGTATGGAAAGGGGAAATCGGTGGTTAGGGTTTCCAATTGGGTGACAGTGGTTTTCGGAATGGGTTAGGGCAACGGTCGGGGAACTATGGATAAGGGAAATTGGTGGTTTGAGGTTCGAATTGGGTGACAGGGGTTTGACATTGGGTGACAGGGGTTTCCAATTTGGAGAGAAGGGTTTGTAAATGTATTGTGGTAGGCGGAATACGAGAATTGGCGAGCTGTGGAAATTGGGATATGTGGATGTCGTAGGTGTCCTATTGAAGGAGGTTTGAGGTATTGGTTATAATAGGCTTCCGATTCATAATGGGTGACATGGGTTTCACACTGAGTGACAAGGGTAGAGTGACATGGGTTAGTCTGTTAGGTGACAGAGGGAGACGAATATAAAAGGCAGAAGCTGACTTTGTTCGTGTGATGGAAATTGCAGGAGAGAAATGGTGAGGACGAAGAATGTGAGCGCGAAGAACAAAGAGCCTGACTACCTAGTCCCCGAAGCCAGGCATTTCCGGGCCCGGGTCAACCAGGGCTCAAGACTGTCAATGCTGAACAACATTGACGATTATGTTGACCCTAGGGACTGGCAGAAGCTGCTTGACTCCCAGCTTGGTGGGGTTGTGCAGCTGGTGCACACTGTTAAATTTTCTTCACAAATTGTGCATTATGCACTCCAGCGACAGCTTACAAGCAAAAAGGAGTGGGAGACGTGGTACCGGATTAAGGGGAAGCTCAGGAGGTTCTCCCTCAAGGAGTTTGCCTTAGTAACCGGGCTGCGGTGCAGTCAACCAGCAGCTAGTGACATGGAGGAGGACGAGAAAGCTATCAAGGAGTTTTTTAGAAACGAGAAGATGACGGTTGGTGACCTCGAGACCGAGCTGAAGAACTCACTAATGGTGTTGCGGAGCCCGCGAAAACGATTCAAGCTAGTGCTACTGTACATTGTGGAGGGCGTTTTGTTAGGAGAGGACCAGAGGAAGGGGCTGAGGAGCTGGATCGTCCGATTGGTGGAAAATGTCGATAGGTTTTTGGCATTTCCATTGGGGAGGGTCGTCTATGCTGCAACACACGTGTCGCTGAACGGCGCCGTAAAGCGCCGAGAGGCTGAGATAAAGGCAGAAGATCGAAAGAAGCGCAATGGTTATGGCCTGATGGGTTATCCGGTATCCTTTCAGGTAACCTTCTCGACCATACCCATGATCAATTTGTAATTCATATGCTGAAAATGTATTAATTTGAGTGGGGATACGGTGCAGATTTGGTTGCTGGAATCCATGCCGAAATGGGGGGTCCGGTTTGCGATGAAGGTGTCGACGACGGCATTCCCTCGTTGCATTAGATGGGCCCTCAAGGACGAGAACCTCGCTTATAAGGATATAGCCAGCCGCACCGAAGCTGAGGGAGAGGAGGCCATAGAGATTGATGATAACCCAATACTCAGACCAGAGGAGGCTGAGCTGGAGCTGATGGATGGGTGTGTGTACGATGATGAGAAGTCCGACCCCTTTTTCGACGACCTAGTTGCACCCTTCCTGAGACATTTCGAAGCCCCTGGTGGGAGGTCCCCAAGGACGGGAAGAGGAGGCAATGAGAAGGATGGCGGGGTGGGGGACATGGCCAAGACTTTGGCACAAGTTATGGACAAGCTTCAGACAATGTCAACAGGGATGGAGAAGATGGATGAAAAAGTACGCAATAACTTCCCAATTATTCGTTCTGTGGAGACTCGGGATAACTGTGAACTAGGGTAAATGGACTCCTGACACGTGAAATTGGACAAGTGACACGTAGTGTAGATAATGAACGAATGTGGTATGAAGGGTGAATTGTGTTGATTTTTCTCACCTTATGGTGATATGAAGTAATAATTTGATCACCTGCAGCTGAAATTATTGGAGGTGGCCGTGACTGAGCTGCGGGATGTTCAGTGTAAGGGGACGGCCTGGCAAGAAGCAACCGATAAAGAACAAGGTGGAGATGAGAAAAAACGGGATGAGTTTGTAAGTTTATTTTTGCGTGACATGCGTTTCGATGTTTAGTCCTGTTTGAAATGGGGGATTCAATATCAAATGTTAATATATATTTTACAGGCCGAACTTGACGAGTTGATAGAGTCAATTGTGGGTAAAGCCGGTGAGGGTGGACTAGGTGGTAAGGTTAGTTGTTGGTAAACATCACAAGATTTGTTATTTTCAGCGACACTGGAAGAATGTGATAGGAATATTGTAGCTGTGTGACATGATTTGTTATGTTAAGTGACAGTGGAAAAATTGAGCCATCATTCAAATTTGATTTCATTTGCAGTTAGGAGGTGTTGTTGAGAAGGGAAGTGAAGTGGATGATGGCGGGGATAAGCACACAGAAGTTGAAATTGTGAAGGAAAGGGATGAGATATCAGGAGAGAGCAAGCTAGCTGATCATGATGTCGGGGACAAGAATGATGAAGCTGAATCTGTCAAGGCAGGGGATGGGGGGGAAGGAAAGACCAATGAGGTGAGGTTTATTTATGAAAAAAAGGTGATTTTATATGTGACATGATAGTATATGGCAAGTGACATGAGTATATCTGTTATGTGACAAGGGAAAGTGTAAATCTTAGCTGAAGTTTGATATGTTTGCAGTTGGGAGAGGTTGGTTTAAAGGCGTCTGGTCACGAGGAAGGTGGAAAGAAAATTGAAGTTGATGAGAGGCCGAAGCCCAAGGTAGCTCAGGTTTATGTATCTAAGGGGGCGAAGAAGACGAGGAAGGCTGTTGGAGAGGAGTTGGCTCCCCCGGCCAAGAAACCGCGACCCTAGAAGGCAGCCACTGTTCCCGCCGATGCTGTTCAGCTAGGAATGGTGTCAGCGACGGACAACGACGCCATGACAAGTTGGTTGGCAAGGTACGTAGGTTATGTGTCTTACACTCGAATAGACGACGAAGGTAGATAGTTGGACGTCCACAATACCTGACAGAAACTTAACGTGCAGTGGGACAAGAGGCTTCCACAGAACAAGCTAAGGTAAGTAGGATGACATGGTTCAATTTCGTTTGATTGGATGGGGAATCGGTGTCCGCGTTCTGACCGATTGTTCCCCTTTGCAGCGGTGATTGTGGCCCGTACACCATTCGATTCATGCACCTCCTGCTGGAGACCGCCCCTAACTTCGATGAATTGGACGACACGTACATTGAGGCATACCGCCAGATGCTGGCTGTTGGGGTATTCCATGGTCGACTCGGATGCTAGACTTCGTAGTTGAACACTTGGTTCCAATCATAAACACCCTCCTGTAATAGTGGAAGTAAAACATTTGGATATTTTGCAAAACTTGGTACTTGTCGAATGTGAACATTTTGTATATGCGGACATGTTAAACTTGGCAGTGTAGTTACATGTATCTATCCAATTTGGTGACAAGGTATTTGTCGTAAGGGGACACGAGGATTAAAAGGGGTGACATGGGTCATTTACACTATACGTAGGAATATGAGACAGTTAATAGTGACACGAAAAAACCTGTCAGGTGACACGTGCATGGAAAGACGGGACCCGATACTGGGACAACAGAACAAAACGACAAAGGAAAAGGAATCTTTCAGGGTGGCAGTTGGTTGCACAGTTCCATTGACCTACTAAAAAAAAATTTAAAAGAAAACAAAATGCTGTGTTCCTCGAAATTAAAAGGTAAACAAAACAATAGTAAAAGTAAATAACTTGCATTCATTGCAGTTGGCGAAAAAAACCACCACCTACACAAGGGAAGGAGAGAGAGAGAGAGACCGAATATTAGGAGTGAAGGGAGGCGGTTGTGAAGTGAAGGGAAAGGGGAGAGCCCGTATCGGAGAGGGAGGAAGACGCCGGAGAAGCCCGTACTGGAGAGAAAGGCGCAGGAAAACAGGTACAACTCAATTGGTTATTGAAATCCGTCCTCACCCATCTCTACTACTCTGAATCTTCACTTAATTTGCAATCTTCCCCACTTAATTTGCATTCTCCCATTGTTTCGTACCGGAGAGGGAGGTAGTCGCCGGATAAGGGACCAAGACGCCGGAGAAGGCAGTACCGGAGAGGAAGGCGCAGGAATACAGGTACAACTCAATTGATTATTGAAATCTGTCCTCACCCATCTCTACTAGTCTGAATGTTCACTTAATTTGCAATCTTCCCCACTTAATTTGCATTCTCCCATTGTTTCGTACCGGAGAGGGAGGTAGTCGCCGGAAAAGGGACCAAGACGCCGGAGAAGGGAGTACCGGAGAGGAAGGCGCAGGAATACAGGTACAACTCAATTGATTATTGAAATTTGTCCTCACCCATCTCTACTATTCTGAATCTTCACTTAATTTCCAATCTTGCCCACTTCATTGGCATTCTTCCATTGTTTCGTTGTAAGGCATTCAATTTGGGATGGAACAAAAAAACAGAAATTGGGGATTTGGAATTACGGTCATGTGGGGAATTGGGGATACGGGGAAATACAGATCTGGGCTAAAAGGGGTGGGGGGAACTGAGGAATTGACAGATAAGAGCGAGGGAGGTTGAAGAAGAGCGTGGGAGGCTTGCGGGTCCTTTTACCCAGATTGTGAGAGTGGAGAAAAACCCCTGTCAGAAACGGGTACTGTAGGACAATTGGGAGAAGACAATTGACATTCATGACACGAGCTATTCTGTTGGGTGACAAGGGTTACTTCAGTAGGTGACATGGGCCTTTTCTCGTGAAACAGTCGCAGACAGACTTATTCAGTAGGGGGTGAGTTTGTGTGTATATTGATAATGTTCATGTCCACTTAATTGCAGGAAGAACATGGTTCGGTCCCAGAATTTGAGGAGGAAAGGTGTCCGGGCACCTAAGAAGGTGGAGCCCCGACTCGCAGTGCCGGAAGAGAAGCATTTCCGAGGCCGGGTCAACCAGTGTTCCAAAGTGTCTCTGCTCGTCAACATGGACGACTGGGTTGACCCCGTCGATTGGGAGAAGCTGCTGCGAAGCCAATTTGGGGGTATTGTGCAAATGGCAAACCGGGTTCAATTCTCGTCGCAACTACTGCATTACGTGTTACAAAGGCAGCTTGTGACAGAAAAGAAGTGGGAGACTTGGTACATGCTTCAAGGCAAGCTGCGACGATTCTCTATCAAGGAGTTTGCGCTCGTGACTGGGCTGCGGTGTGGTCGAGTTCGGGGGGAAGACACGGAGACGGAGGATGACAAGAAGACAAAGAAGGCTCTCAAGGACTTATTCGGAACGGACAACATGAAGGTCGGTGAGCTGGAGAACGCCTTCAAGAACTCCATCTTGAAGGAGCCGAGTGCTAGAAAGCGTTTTAAGATCGCTCTACTACTCATCGTCGAAGGAGTTCTGCTGGGGGAAGAACCCAGGAAAGCCATACGAGGGTGGATTGTGAAGCTTGTGGAGAACGTTGATCGATTTCTGGATTACCCCTGGGGCAGGGTTGTGTACGAGGCCACCCACGAGTCCCTGTCGGGCGTCATAGAACGACGTGTCGCTGACTTGAAGTCGAAGGCGAACGACAAGGACGATCGATATGGATATGGGCTTATGGGTTTTCCGTATGCGTTCCAGGTAAGCTGCTTGGCCGAAGTTATGCTTGAACTATTACGCTCAATTGATGCACTCATTCGAGTGACATGTGTGGTTGTTTTAGATTTGGCTGTACGAAGCTATCCCGGGGATTAGGGAGGCGTTCGCGAACCGGGTGTCGAACACGGCGTTGCCTCGCATGTTGAGGTGGACAACCGATGACGACAATCTAACGTATGAGACGATCCAGTCCCGCATTGACCCTGAAAAATCTGATAGAATCAAGGTCGAAGACAACCCGATACTAGTACCGAAGGCCGGCGAGTATGAATTGATGCTCGGTTGCTTCTACCAGCATGAGGAGCCTGACCTCTACTTTGATGACATTGAGGCTGCGTTGGCACCGAGTTATTACGGTGAAGGCTCAGGCAAGTCCGGCCCGAGTTCGGAGCAACGAGATGGGACAAGGGAATCCTGGGAGGATAAGTTGGGGAAGTCAATAGAACTGATATTGGAGAGGCTGGGAACCATGTCAAGTTGGATGCGGAGCATGGATGAGAAGGTACGTGTAACGTTTCTGGCATTTGTGACACGGGTATATTTTATATGTGACACGGATAATTGTCAAAGGTGACACGGGTTACTTATCTCCCAATGCTGAATAACATTCGCTAACCACCCCTCATTTATGTACTTTGTGTATCAGATGAAGGTGTTGGAAGGTTTTGTGAATGGGATGCGAGATGGGCAGTCGAATGCAGGAGGTGAGAAGAAACCAATGGGCGATGTCCGTGGAGAGGATAACGACCGAAAGAACGGGGGGACAGAAGGACAAACTAGGGTGGAAGACCAGCCACCAGAAGGAGAAGAGGAGGTAAATTGGTTGTTACTTGACATGGTATTTTCTGAATCCACGGTGAAGGGGTTATAGAATCAGCAATTTTTAATGTGTCAATATTTTGCACACAACGCACATGGTTGTTAAAGTGAATCGACACATATTAATATGTAAAGTGACAAGGGAACAAATATATGATCTGAATCACAGTTGACAAAACCGTAACCAATTGCCAGATCTCAGCGGCGGTCAAAGACGATACCGTTGGAGGAACTGGGGGAGATGTCAGTGGACAGAAGGTGGGGAACCATAGGGATGCTGAGGACAAAAGCGGTAAAGCCGGTTCAACGGATGTACCACCTACAGTGAACGACCAAGCGACGCCGGAAGGACAGGATGAGAACAAGGTAAAATGCCTATTACATTTCCTGTCATTTTAATCTATAGTAGTACGTAAGTGACAAGTGTATCACTGTTAGGCGACACGAGTACAGATCAGGGTGAGACGGGGGTGAAAAAAAAATTTCCTTAACCGTTGAAACTGTTTAACCAATTGGCAGATCCCAGAGCCTGCAAGAGCGGAGCCCGTTCGAGGCAGGAAGAGTAAGAGAGGTCAAGGAGGTGAAGGAGAAGTGAAGCCCCCACCTGAGAAGAAAACGCGGGGCCGAAAAAGGAAGAACGTTGTCGAAGGCGCGGTCGCGATTAAGCTGGGTCTTGTTTCCGTGTCAGACAACGATGGGTTCCTCCGCTGGATGGATAGGTGACACTCATCAGCAGACGTACCCAAGTTATTGCATAGATGACTCCGATCCCCTAACATTGTGGTTGTGGTTGTGCAGCGGGGATGAGGACAGCTGCAAGACTGCATACGGCACGGCGCTGAGTAAGGAGTTCTTCACCGCACTAAAAACGCCTACAGTTTGGCTAAACTCTGAGGTACGAAACCCGCCTAAGTGACTATCTTTGTCTTGTGAATGACACGGTATGTACTGTAAAAGGTAGTGGAATATTTTTGGATTTTGACTAGGGTTGTAATCGATGCAGCACATGGAACAAGCATGCTATCTTCTTCGGAAAGGGGTAACGGAGAGGGCCGGCGACATTGCCGGTCGAGTTGTCGTTGTGGACACATATTTCGATCGCTATCTGCAGACCGAGTGGGGCAAATACAAGAGCGATGCGGATAGCTACCAAGCCGATGAGAAGCTGCTTGGCTACTTCGACGGGCGGTCCCCGGTGACGATAGGCCGGGCGTGGGAAGGGGCGGAACTCATCCTCCTACCTTTGAACGTGGACAGTGTTCACTGGATCGCCGTAGCGATAGATCTGGTGGGGTGGCAGGTAAGGGTTTATGATTCGGACGTCTACATCGTCAAGGACCGCCATCTGCCGGCACACTTAAGCTGCATCACCCACCTTATCCCCGTGCTGATGAATGCCCACCCCGCGATGATGGCCACCTACAGCGAAAAGTTGCCAAAGTCGTTCGCCCTTAGTCGCGAGAAAAGGATTCCGCAAAACAAGCAGAGGTAATTTATGTCCAACACTTAATTATATCTTCGTCTCATAGTTGCATCCGCCTTTAATGAATATGACTCCGGCGATTCTCTATTGCAGTGGAGACTGCGGACCATACACGATCAAGTTCATGCAACTCCTCACGAAGGACGCCCCCACCTACGACGGTCTTGACGACGTATTCATCGGGGCGTACAGGCACATGCTCGCTGTTCGCATCTTCAATGGTACACGGTTATGATCTCAGTTGTGATCACCATTGGCCATTGTTATGAAATTTTATGTTATGGTCTATGCATGTTATGAACATCGTTTTTATTGTGTTGGATATTTATGAACATGGTTGCTGGTTCTCACATTTAGTTGTGGACGGTAGTTCACTAGGTTGGTATTTGAACTATTTCGCATTGTTTGTCTTTGGTGAGTGGTTACATTATTTGTATGATAATTTGTAAGTAGTGACTGACCATGTTGGCATGGTGCAAACATTGGTTATAATTAGTTCAGAATTACCCCTGGCACCATACTTGGATTCCCGTGTCAACTTACGTGATTATCCGTGTCACTGATGGTGAGTAGGGTGATTTTCTAACCTTGTTTATGTGTTCATAGGTTCATATACGAAATGTCACAACGTCGTGTCACAGGAACCGCATAATTTTTCATTTTCTGGTGGATGATTGAATGTCATGTGGCAACCAACTTACTCGGTTGAAAGGCATAATATAAGTTGTAAGGAAATCTCTCGTGTCACCGAACTTGCAATCCCGTGTCACCTGACGTGATTGTCCGTGTCATTGATGGTGAGTAGGGTGATTTTCTAACCTTGTTTATGTGTTGATAGGTTCATATACGAATTGTCACAACGCCGTGTCACAGGAACCACATAATTTTTCATTTTCTGGTGGATGATTGAATGTCATGTGGCAACCAACTTACTCGGTTGAAAGCCCTATTATAAGTTGTAAGGAAATATCCCGTGTCACGTAACTTGAAATCCCGTGTCACCTGACGTGATTATCCGTGTCACAGATGGTCTCGTGGATAATTTTCTAACCTTGTTTATGTGTTCATAGGTTCATATACGAATTGTGACAAGGCCATATCATAAGAACCACATAATTTTACATTTTGTCTCCTCATGGATGATTGAATGTAATACACATGCATAACACCAACAAGTGGAAATCTACTAGACATGCATAATATAGGAGGAACATTGCCCTATACATACCATTTCCGAAAATACAGGCACCATTCATAATGGTGCAACCACACTCGGCTTTCCAAAAAACGACAACTAACTGAGCGTGGGTGAGACATTGTTTCTAACTAACCTTACATAGGCCCCTAACTACAACAAATGGGGGCCATCCGCCACATACGGAGTCCTGGCGGAGTCCAAAAAACCACAGCTGTTTGGGATCACATCAGTATTTGGCAACTACTACAACAACATCACAAGTTTTGGCAAAAAACAAAGAGAACTAGCTTCGAAGCTCCTAAGCCCTGGTGACCAGACGCACCATAACTCCCATCATCAGGACGAGAATCCACCCCATCAGCCTGTTCCAGCGGGTGAGTTGTCGGGTGCGGAGCTGGTCACTAGCGTGCCCGACCCACTTCCCACAGAGGAAGGAGCCCACCTGGACCAACCGCTGCGCCAGGTACCTGTTGCTAGCCTCGCTCCTCACCAACTTGTTGGCGAGGACCAAGTTGTCATCAATTGTGGCCTGCAGCGAGCTCTGGGTAAACTCCAACTCAATAGTTGTGGCCTCCAGGGTGGACTGGGTGGCCTGCAGCTGAAGAGTGGTTGTCTGGGCATGCGGGCGGGCGGCCTCAAGTTCAGTGCGCTGTGCGGCCATAACTCCCTCCCGGGCAGCATCCCGGTTGAGCAGCGACTGAACTCGCTGGCGAAGGTCGGTGAGCTCTTCGGCGGCCAAGTCAAATAGCGCGTTGTCCTCAGCAACCTGGTCGGGGTCTGACTCATCATCATCCTCGTCCTCATCACGACGGTCACGACGGCTCCTCCCGTAGTCGTAATCTGAACGCAGCCAGAAGTACCTCCGGTCGTCACCACTCTGAGCTCCGATCACTGTCGGAGTCTGTCTCAATGTCGCTATCTGAGTGCGGCCACATTATTCCTACCAGTACCAGGGAAAATAAACGTCAGATGGCAGAAGAAAACCAAACACAAGAACATACGTACATATGACAAATATGTAAGCATGTTTTATATTGGAGACAAGTACATATATGTGGAAAAGATGAATGGTGTTATGAAATGATATGTCACCAAACAAGTAAAGGAGAATGTCAAATATAAGGTAAAATAATGTCCGGACCTTAGAATGTTTAGAAGGACAGATCTATGTGCAAGCAAAGTTGGAAATGGTAAATACAAGTGTGAATATGAAGCTCATATCAATGAATTAAAGTTATGACAAAGTTATGTTACAAATGGAAGAAATCACCCGTGTCACCAACTATGAAATCCCGTGTCACCAAAAGTTGAATCCCGTGTCACTAATTTTAAATACTTGGCAGACATCCTACTAAGAACCTTCACAGACAAAGAACTAAAGGACGATGTAATATATAAGCTAAATTACTGTAAGCACCTTATAATTTTGATAAGGAGGGAATTATTTGCAAGCAAAGACCAATTACAAAAAGGTGGTTAGAAATCACCCGTGTCACCAAAGTTGTAATCCCTTGTCACCAAGTACATATACTTGACTGGCTGCTTTCTCATTCCCAATTCAGCAAATTCCACAAACTAATTGCATATATGAAGCGTAAACCAATAAACACATATACGAACTCCAAGTAACTACTCAACTTAAGTATGTACTAAGCACATGCAAGAAAAGAGACAAATGGACATTTTCACTTCACAAGGCACAAACCATAAAACAGTGAGCCATGGACAAATTCAATCAAAATATGCAGCATACACAGGCATAAACCGTTGCCCCTAATCAGAAAGCTTTGGATGTCTTCAATTAGTACTCTATGTCCAAAACCCTAGTAACAACACAGATTTCATTCAACACAAACTTCTAATCGACGAAAACCCTAAAATACAAACACTTATTTTTCAACACATATGGCAATCGGGGTTGTACTTACTTGGAATTGAAAGCTTTTGGATGAGGATGAGCACCACTGGTGAACCAAAGACGATGGCGTCGCTTCTTCTTCCGGAAAATGTTTGTGGCTTGCAAGGGAAGAGTGGGAGTGAAATGACTGATGGAGTGGTATTTATGAAGAGAGAGGGGCTCCATGGGGGGGGGGGGTTTGGTGAGGGTCACCAAATTTCGGATCCCGTGTCAAGTAACATAATAACCCCTTCAACCAATATGACAATGTCTAAGGTCGTAAATGTAGATTTTTATGTCTTAAAATCAAAATATATTGTGTAACTAACATTTTTTCCCTCATTATAGAACTTTAAATTAATAAACTTTGTTATATATATTTTTAATTTATTATGTAATTATATTTCGAGGATCTTACGATCCCCTAATGGGATCTTACGATCCGATCCACGGACCCTATTGTGATTCGATCCTAGAATTCCGATCCTAATAACCTTGCCTTCAACATTAAATATAGGTCAATTAGCACTAATATACATTTGAATATGGTAACAAGGTTGGTATTTTTGTACGTTGCTATGAAGTACTACATCTGTTCCGGAAAACTTGTCAGTTGACTATTAACGCAAGCATATTTTTAGAGAAATAAATATACAAAATATCTACTTTCGTATTTATTTGTAAAAACAAATTTGTACCTATTATTATCAAGTACAAACTTGTTACAAAAATGTTATGAACACCTATATGTTATATAGATTTTTTAATTACAATTACGGGTGCTTGAATAGTCAACGACAATTTTTGCCGAACGACAACTAAGTGTTTCGATTTCTTTATCCTTTTTTTTACTCTATGTATGCGGTAATTTTGAACTCTCTATATTGCACTAACATATATTGATTGTATGGTTGTAAAATATATTTATAAAAGTTATGAACTTTAATACACCATATTTTAACATTTTACAAACCCTAACTACTTTCCCATGCAATAAGCATGCAAAATACATATATGGATTTAACTTTTGTGCTTAATTTCATGCGGTAATGTTTTACTCTCTATATGCGATATAAAATTTATTTCAAAGCGTTATAAAATGTTATCAAATAATATATTGATACAAAAACCCTGAATAATTATTCCGTTAATTTTTTGAATAAAGGGTTAAATTTTACACTGTCATCCGTTATAAAATTTTATCAAATAATTAATTCATACAAAACCGTGAATACTTACTCCGTTATTTTGTTGAATAAAGGGTTAAATTTTAAACTTTAATCCGTTATTTTTTTAAAACAAGGGTTAGTAAGTGTTTTATAGGGTTATTCCGTTATACATATAATATATTTGTTATGAATATCACATATCAAGATTCTAACCGACAATTAATTGAAGAAATAGATAATATAAGAAAAAGATTAATTAATAGAATGAGATTAAAACCACGTCAGTTATTTACGATTGAAAATCTCTTCCGCTTCCTCTTCCACTTCCGCATCCACATCCATTGCGTTTCAATTGTACATTCCACTTGCACACGTCTCTTCCTCTGAATTACAGTGCACACGTCTCGGCTATTCCTCTTCCGGTGGCAGTTACGTTCTCTATTGCATTGTTATATATAGCCAACTCATTCTCCCTTAAATTGCATCATCCCATTCCCTTCAATTGCATCATCCTCCTTTACCAACTACAACCGAAATTAAGATAGTTGCAATGGATCAAGGAAAGAACGTAAGGGCAAGGACGGCAGAGGCATTGACGCTTCTAACACTGTCATTCAACATCCTATTGGATATTGTCGGTCGATTAGCAATTCAATCTATAGAAGATGTCTTCAGATTACGGTTAAGGTATTGCCTCCACTTTTGATTTCGTAAATTTATGTATTGGGAAAAAAATTTGATTCACTTCAGTGTGATGCAGTTGCAAAACTTTTGATTTGGTTGGAAAACACAATTACGTGCTTGCGAAGATGGCAATTGAGTACCAGGATGACTGGGGAATTTCGGTTGTAGTCACATCGAGAAACGATAGTCACGACAGAAGTTTTTTAAATCAATGCGTCAACGCGGGAAACCCGGAGGCAATATTTCAGCAAGGAATGGTAAGACGTTCATTCAGGATCATTGTTTCGGTGTATGCTTTATCATAGTTCCTCATAGCTTCATTTCAAATTGCAGGTTAAATTCTTCACAAATTGCGATCACGAAGCAGGCATTCAAGATCTTCTAAAGGCATCGGAGTTGGGACACGATGTGGCAAGCTATGTTTGTGGCATAGCTATGTATTGTTGCGGATCTGAAGACCTCAAACCCAAAGGCTTTGCATTACTTAATAGTGTGAAACATAAGTTGGGTTATAAAATAATATCGTGTCGCCGGAGAGTTGCTGATCTATTTTATGATATTCTCGTAATTGCTCGAAGACCTTTCTTCAAATGGAAGCGGAACACATGTAAAAATATCACCAATGGAACAGCGATTCGGAGTTGTCGAAGATCAAACCCCTGGAAAAAATTTCAGCTCCTTGCTGAAGATAAAGATGATGCTCTTTCTTGTGAGGAATGCACGTGCACAATTGAGTGTGGTTTAGTCGAGGGTATGCTTCAGTGGATTACACGAAATATGGTGGAATAAAAATTTGCACATGTGTTCGGTCTATTAAGTTTGGTTAATTTTGGTACTATATCTATTGTGTTATTATAACATATAATGATATTATTGTTACTGTATCCAAATATGATCAATTGGAGCTCATAAAAAATTGATCAAATGAGATACTATATCTTTTTTGGTAGAATTTAGAAACTATATCGTTTATGGTAGAATTGAGAAACTATATGTTTTTTGGTAGATTTGAACTCGAAATATAGGTCAATTTGCACAATTATACAATTCAATATGGTCACAAGGTTGGTATTAAAACCTGTCGGACATACACTCACAAGAATTAAACATGACCTGAAAGTAAGTGTCACCTCCAGAATGATACACATGAAATTAAAACCAGTGACATGATAACACCTTCAACCAGACGCGGTAATACATAGAGGGTGACAGGGGTTTTGTACAGAATCCATCCACAAAAGTACTGCGATATTCTTTACCACTTACCACTAGAGTTTAACCCGTTTCCAAAAGTAAATGTATCCAAACAACCAAAGGAGAAGACTGAAACCAACGTTGTTCACAACAAAGCACAACAAATCAGTTCCATACTGAAATATAAACCAGTGACATGAAAACCCCTTCGACCTGACACGGTAATACAAAGAGGGTGACAGGGGTTTGTTACAGAATCCATCCACAAAAGTACTGCGATGTTCTTTACCACTTACCACTAGAGTTTAACCCGTTTCCAAAAGTAAATGTATCCAAACAACCAAAGGAGAAGACTGAAACCAACGTTGTTCACAACAAAGGACAACAAATCAGTTCCATAATGAAATATAAACCAGTGACATGAAAACCCCTTCGACCTGACACGGTAATACAAAGAGGGTAACAGGGGTTTTTTACAGAATCCATCCAGAAAAGTACTGCGATGTTCTTTACCACTTACCACTAGAGTTTAACCCGTTTCCAAAAGTAAATGTATCCAAACAACCAAAGGAGAAGACTGAAACCAACGTTGTTCACAACAAAGGACAACAAATCAGTTCCATAATGAAATATAAACCACTGACATGAAAACCCCTTCAACCTGACACGGTAATACAAAGAGGGTGACAGGGGTTTTTTACAGAATCCATCCACAAAAGTACTGCGATGTTCTTTACCACTTACCACTAGAGTTTAACCCGTTTCCAAAAGTAAATGTATCCAAACAACCAAAGGACAGGACTAAAACCAACGTCGTTCACAACAAAAGACAACAAATCACTTCCATACCTACACCCAAACGACGATCAGATTATGCGTCCACCGAGCCGACCATTGAAGATGGCAGCCGCTAGCATCTGTCTGTACGGCCCAATAAACGTGTCGTCCAGCCCATCGAAGGGGGGATCGCTCTCCATGAGGAGCTCCATGAATCTGATCGTGTAAGGGCCACAGTCACCACTGCAATGACGGAGATTTTGTCAAAACAGAGGCGGAGATATCATCAAGTAAAATGAAATACAGGGGGCGCACCAATCATACCTGAGCTTGTTTTGCGGAACGCGCTTGTCGCGGATTATGCGAAACGGGCCTGGCAGCTTCGATGCATACTTCACCTTCAACTCAGCGTGTGCATCCATGATGATGGGGAGGAGGTGGGTCACGTGCATCAGCAGGGGTGGGAGTTCGGCGTCTCTCACGCAGTGCACATCGCAGTCGTACAGCTTCAACTACCACTCAATCAGATCAAGAGCAACGGCAACCCAATGTCTTCCCCTCAAGTTGAGGGTTAGGAGGACGAGGTCCCCGCCTGCCCACGGTCGGGCCATGGGCGCCGGGGCCCGCCCGTCAAAGTATGAGAGGAGTATGCCACTCGCCTCATACCCCTCGACGTCTGAGTTGTACTCCTTCCACTCCCTTTCCAGAAAGTTGGAGAAGTAGGAGTCCAACACAATGACTCGACGCCCATTTTCGTAACCCCTCTCCGCGCTTTGTTTCCGTAGCAGGTAGCATGACTGCTCGAAGTGCTGCGTCAAGTTAACCCCCATGACAACCCACAACATAGTCCAACAGCAACCCAAATGCGTATACAAGGGCAATCATAATAAAATGTGAGAAATACAATATACCTCTGAGTTGATGCAATAGCGGGGCGTCTGGAGGGTGGTAAAAAACTCCTTCGACAGGTCCTTGCCGCAAGCCGTTGACAGGTTCTGACCGTCGGCACTGGACCGTACAATGGAGTGGAATCAATGAGAGGGTTACTGTGCCGTATAATGAAGACTGAAATGAGACGATGGGTTACCTTGCGAGCCACCCCTGTAGGGCCTCATAGTCGGCCGCAGAAACTAGTCCCATGGTAACGGCTTCACCGGGAACGATGGCGTCCTTCCCTTTAGAGGCCCGCGGTTTCGTAATCTTCCACGCCTTGCTCTCACATTCCTCGTCCACGAACAACCTCTGAATGCAAACAAACATTTCCCATGTCACATAACAAACCGACCCCCGTCGCCTAGCTAACATCCGCATGCCACTATTGAAAACATAACGAATGAATGGCACGAGCAACAAGGAGCGTACCTTAGCAACTTGTCGGGGCTGCTCCACAGCTTCAGCACGAGCCCCCTCTGGTACATCAACATCAACAACCTGCAAAACCGATCTACAACTTAGATGGATTCCAACATGTACATACTCCTTTTCACTATCCCTTACTCTTTGTTCCTTGCCTCTTCCAATCAATTTTCCATCCCGCATTTCATGGACCTTCTCCTCCAACACTTTTATCTGCACACAAGAACTTGTTACAATAAGTCCACCATCTCCTCCAACAGTTTTATATCCCGTGTCACTACCACATACTGTAAGTCCCATGTCATTATTCTATTTACCATAGTCACTGAACTTAAGAACAATATGAGAGTAAATAATGCGAAAGACTAAAGTACCCTATCATCCATCTTCTCCAAGGTATCCATAATCTTCTCGAGTGTCTTCCCCACGAGATCCCTAGCGGCGTCCGTCTCCTCGACGTATTCGGCGATGTTGGCAAGCATCGCCACACTCGACCCTTCGTTTACCCGTGCGCGGAAGCGCTGATTATGTGGATGTGTAAATTTTGTCCGAGCCATTTGTTTCCTGCAATTTAAGAGCAACCATAAGTTATCGAGAAAGTTTATAGTCAATGTCACTACCTATGTAAACCCATGTCACTCAATTTGGAAACCCATGTCACAAATGTCAGAACGTTCCTAAACCAATGACGACATACATTCCACATCAACTCCCCAAATCTGAATTTCAAAATAATGGAACCCCGAATCGTCCCCATTCCCAATCAAACCCCTAATCTACCCCATTCCCTATTTCGACCCCCACCGTAGGCATCCTCTTCGGGCTCACTAAACCCTAACCGCGGGTTTTCCAATCACCAATACCCGGCTCCTTGTCCTTCATTCGCAACCACCTCCACCATCGACAAAACCGCCCTCATTAACGTTCAATCCCTTACCACCATAGTAGGTTGTTCCATCCACCCACCTCGAACCCCAGATTCGAAGATAACGGACAACAGAGACAGGGGGCGTACCTTCTGAGTTTCCTGGCGGCGTTCTTCTCTTATCCGACAGTCCCCGGCAGTATCTTCTTCGACCCGTTGTTCCTCGTCGCCGGCGTCTCTTCTTCCTCCCCCTTTCGAACGGTTTTGAGTTATGGAAATTTAGAGATGGAGTCCCGATGAATACAGAAATACAGTGTGGGGTGATATCCGGGACGCGTGTCAACTTATTCTTTGTTGTTTTCTTTTTGTTTTGAGGTACGGGCAACCTTTTCGACCAAAATGGGAAAGGGTCAATTTATCCAAATTATCCCCCATTGTCCTATTTATGCAAGTTTGGGCAAAATTTGGTCTATATATGACCACTGGTTGACTAAGTTATTATTGTCGAAACTTTGGTTATAAGTTGTCAGGAAATCGCCCGTGTCACCCAACTTACAATCCAGTGTCACCTTACATAATAACTCCTTCAACATTGTCATGAAGGTGATTTCAATATGTTCACAAGAGTGAATTCCTAACACCACTACCACAACCACTCACGACTGTAAACACTTTGTCAAATAAGTGCCAATGCATTGTTGAATTCATTATCATAGCTTCAACCGACGAAATGTCTACCATGAAATTGAAAGCTGTGACATGATAACCCCTGCTATCTGACACGGGAATACAAATAGGGTGACATGGTTTTTGTTCTGAAACCATCCCCAAAAGTACTACGAAGTTCTTCACCGCTTAACTGTAGTGTGGAAACCCTTCCCAAAAGTACAGCAGACTACTTACAGTTTGTCATATGCACAAACAGCCTAATTACACTACCAAATACGTTGCCCGTTCAAAAAATAACATAGACAGAGAATGGTCCAACCACTGACCCGATACGGCAAATGCAAAAGACTACCCAGCTGCTGAGGTAAGGCGTTGGACCACCAATGGAGGAACACATCTAAGAACGGCGACGCTTGGAACGGCTAAATTCTCCCCGAGATGGGTATCGACAAGTCTTAGGGCGACCAGGGCGTCGCTTCACGTCCGGGGGGAGACACACCGCGCTGGACATGGCTGGGGGGATTCGCCACTCTTCTCTTGGAGGAACCGGATATAGCACATTCTCGTAACACGCCTTCCATGCGGCGACTTTGTAGAAGTCATTCACGAGAGAGAAGAAATTGCTACCTCGATACCTTGAAGCCGCTATGGCGTGCTGGCACGGAAACTGGTCAATGTCGAACCGCTTGCATGTGCAGGTCCGGGCACACAGGTTCACAACCCAGGTGGCGGACCCTCTGCGGACAGTGTACTCGTGTGAGCTGAGGGCTTTGACATCCAAGAATGTTGCCAACGAATAGCTCGTTTGCAGCTCACCTTGAACGTAATCGCTGACCCTCGACGCCGATTTGGTGCTTTTTTCCCGTCGATCGTAAAACCACTTGGATATTGTTTCGATGACAGCATCAATCAGGGCTGTGATGGGTAGGTCGCGGGCCTCCTTGAACACCGAATTCAGACACTCGGAGTTGTTCGTCGTCAATATGTTGTAGCGCATCCCCAAGAAGTATGCCCGGGCCCAGTTCTGGAATCCAGCCTCTCTTAGGTATTGTCCCGCAGCGGGTGCCTGAGCGCAAAAATCAGCAAAGTGCTTCTCGAACTCTGCCCTCGTGTACGCCTTCGCCACCTTTAAGTACAATGTGTGCAGGGCCGTCACCCCCCTGTACTTAACCTTGGCATTCTGAAATAGATGCCATTGGCAGGCCCCTTGCTTAGAAAACATATAATTGTCCCTCAAACCTTTGACGATACTAAGATGCCGATCAGAGACAAACATTAAGTCCGGTGTATCCTCGACGACATGTAGCATGTTCTTGAAGAAGAAGCCCCATGACCCGTGATTCTCACCATCGACAATCGCAAAAGCGATCGGGTATATACTGTGGTCTGCATCTTGGGTTGTGGCAAATAGAAGCGTGCCCCTGAACTTCCCTTTCAGGAAACTCCCATCAACTGAAATCACCTGGACATGGATATCGACACCAGTTAGTTAGGTGACATGGTTATGTATGTTAGGTGACATGCAATATTTTAGTACCGACACGGAGTATTACCTTTCGAAGGTAGGGAATCGCCTTGCGCCATACCCCGAAGCTAATAAAGGCGTACTTGAATCTTTGGGATGCGTCCAGCTCTAACTTAGTATATGTCCCAGGGTTCGTCTGCTCCAACATGTGCAAGTATGGAATAATATATCGGTAGCTGTCTTCGTACGTCCCATGCTTCACCTCCCTCGCTGTCAGTCGTGCCCTTCGTGCCTTCCAGTAGCTACACGATACTCCATACTCGGCCTTCGTCATTTTCTGGACTTGCTCGGGAACGAGGTCCTTTCGAGTCCCGGTGAACCTGCATATAATGGTGTCATGGTGAGTTACGTCATGTGACATGGGGAATAATGTTGTGTGACAGAAATAGCTGTTCGCAACTAAATTAACACTTACGTGGTCACGAGGTTGCGTCCAATCATGTTCGACGTAGCATGTCGGCTATGGTTGTGCATCATGCTCATGTCACATGTATGCTTCTGGACATACTGTCGGATGCACCACATTGTCGTGCGCCGGTAAGTCGACGCCCTTAACATCCACGTGCACTTGGTGTCCAAACAACCAACTAAATAGGTTTTCTTACACGACCTCTTCACTACGAACTCGAAGCACTTCTGAACTGCAATCCACTTCAGGCAAGTCTGCAATTCTACCTTCGACCCGAACATTTGTCCCTCCGAAATTTCTGTCAGATTCCGTCGTGGTTCCTGGGTCCGAGGCGTTGCTTTGTCCAACATAGCTTCTACGTTCTCCATCGACGGTGGGGATGTGCTGGACCTAGGAACCCGATCTTCTAGTTCCCTAATCACCTCCTCCTCAACTTCGTCCTCCTCCGACGACACCCTCATACCCTGGTCTTCCTCATAATCCTCCCAGTCATAATAATATGAACAATCTTCTTCCCTCTTCACTCCGAAATCGAAGTCCTCCTCCTCGTCCTCCTCCTCACTGCTAATGGCTATGAGATCCACCCCCTTATACTTGTCACCTTCACAATTGTCCGTGTCATCTGAAGAGGAGTCCGTGTCACCCAAGTGGATAACATCTAGACCATCACACCTGTCACCCTCAAGAATATCCATGTCACCAGTTCCAGACCCTATGTCACCTGCGTGCTCTTGGCTCTTCCCTATCACCCCACCCAACTGGATCATTTCCGGACCTTTACCCTTGTCACATACACTCTTAAGCTTTTCACCAGTTCCAAACCAGCTCTCAGTAGCGTCCTCCTGTCTCTTCCCTATCACCTCATCCATGTGGTTCGACTCTGGACATTTACCCTTGTCACCTTCAAAAATACGTCTGTCACTAGTTCCAAAACCCTTTTCAGTAACGTCATCCTGCCTCTTCCCTATGACCTCATCCAAGAGGATCACCTCCGGACCCTTACCTTTGTCACCCTCACATTTATCTTTGTCACCCCTTCCCAACCCCGTTTCCACATTGTTTTTCACCCTTATATCGTTGGTCATCCCTATTGACTGGCTAACCCCTCCTCCACCATATAACCCCACATCTACAACCATAGGGTTTGGTTGTGGCTTACCTTCTGCCTCCAGCTCGTCCACCTTTTGAGAGTTACGAGACCCACTCAAGCATTCTTCCCCGACGCCGGGTTGTGGTACTTGAAGCCTCTCTTTCACCACTGGACCAATATATATCGCCATGGGCCATGGATGTTCCCCAGACATCGAGTTGAGAAACTTATAAGCCTCAAGGTCGTCGTCATCACCTATCGTTATCGGATGACCCTCTTCTTCCCCCTTTGGCATGTAAGACAACCGCCAACCTTCACATGAACAATCATGGCCGACCTTCCCCCTCAACAGTTGAGTCAGAGAGGCGAAGTCGATGCCCTCTTCAATTATCACATTCTTCCGCTCTGTTTCCCCATAATACACCCACCCCGCACCATCGAACAACCAAGGCCCGTTGTAGTTGAGAGTCACACATACTTTGGCGTTTTGCCCTGCAATTGAAAACTCGGATCAGCACCATTGCTAATGGGTATCTACTCTTCACGAAACAAGAGGAGAAATAGAAGAGAAGCCTACCCATTGCAACTGAGAATTAGGGTTTCTCAGATATCTCTGTGACACGGAAGTTTACGAACACTGACACGAACGAATTAAGAGCCCGACACGTGCTCACCAACTGGACCTTAATGCGGATGGGTTCTTCTCCAATGATGGCCTTCTTCTCCAGCTCTCTTTTCCACGAGAACACCAAAAATGCTGGCCTCTCTCCTCCTCTCTTATTACACTTTAAAAATGGAGGGAAACCCTTTCCCATCACCTTACCAATAGAAGACATCTGTCTTACTAATAGGCCAAACTTGTCCTACCATACATGGAAATTTTGGAGATAATATGGAGGGGATTGTCCGTAGCGATTTTGGCGGGATGTCCGTGTAATTTTGGCGCCAAAACAGGGTTCTTCATTGGGGGAAGAGGGAGAGCATCTGTCTGACCAATATGGTACAGTTATCTAACCAATAGCATATAGTTATCTTACCAATAGGCCCCTCTCTCTCCAATTTTGGCGCTAAAATCCCCCACCCAATCCAATGTCCCATCTCTCTCTCTCTCTCTCTCTCTCTCTCTCTCTCTCTCTCTCTCTCTCTCTCTCTCTCTCCCCTTGGGACAACCTGCAACCGGCTAAACACTTTGCCCCTCCTATTTGCAATAATACCACAAATGGTATTCTTGCAAATTTTCTCAAAAAGTGGTATTTGTGCAAACCGGGCAAAAAAAGTGTATATTTGTGCAAATAACCCTTATAATAATCAAATCACCACTATGAACTATAGGAAAGATATACAGACAAATATGTTACATAAATTAATTGATTCTAGATGAGTTAACTTCAATATTACCTATAAGCAGGGACAGATTCAGGGGTGGGTTGGGTCCGCTCCAGCTTTCGTCATTTTTATAAAAATAAAATAAGAGGTAAAAAAAATCAACGAAAATTAATATAAAAAAATTGTTCATTTATTTAATAAATTAAGGATTTTGTTAGTAAAATTATACGTATGAGAAAATTTAGCCTACCTAACCCACCCGAATTTTAATTTCTGGTTTCGTGCATGCCTATAAGTCTCCATATACTCTTCGACACTGGCATCAATGGCCTTGAAGAAATCACTGATTCCAGCATCAGATACAACAGAAACACCAACAGAGCACAGATTCTTCCAGAACAAGAGACATTCTCCTTGTTAAGGTAGATTGGTATGACTGATCAGATTCTAATGTTGCCTGAAATAATTCAAAATCCTCCATCCACTCCACCATCACATGTTTTCAAATTAATCAAACTAGAAGACCAAGTTTCACATGAACAAGTGTTATTGATGCGGGACCATCCAAGACACCTCCGGACACACCTATACTTTGGGATGTACCTATGATTCAAGCTCGTGCGAATGATGTCATCCTCAAGAGGAAGAAGAAGGCTCCACCATCGGAGAAGGTCGATGTCATCCTCAAGAGGAAGAAGAAGGCTCCACCATGGAAGAAGGTGCAAAGGTGCAAGCTTGATCCTCTTGACGTCTTTTAGATTCATTCAGCAGTTTGACAGCCTTTTGACGTCTCAGTAAATTGGGTCGTTCGGAGTCCGTATTTATCAGATTTGGTCGTGCCATACCTTGTTGGAACAGGGACGAAAAGATATACAACTTTGCTGTTGAAAGTTTTTTCAGATTCGACCTAGAGCTTGGACAAAAATCACCATATTTGCAAGTTGTCACTGTTTAGACGAAAATGCCTAAGTGTTGGATCTCTTTTGCTATTTTTAGTAACCTTCTTTACTTAAGTTATTTTTAGTATTTGATCTTCCATTGTAAAGACTCAGACGCCTTTTTTTCATGAATGAAACTCTCTTTTGTGTGAAACACAATGAGTGCAAGTCGATCGATTCGTAGCTAGGCTCATCGATTGCAAATTGGTATTGATCTCAGCTTGGTTTGCCTTGAGTTTGTCAATCTCGCAAGGGTTTGGTAATCTCTGGTATCCACGAGCCCCCTCCTTGTGCCTCCAAGTTGTCCGTTTGGTTGTGTAGGGTTGTAGAGGTGGGTTATATAGTCATTGGTGTTGGTTCCTACCCTCTACGGAGGCTTGTGGTCTTCATCTTGTTCGACTCAGTCCACTATCGGTCTCAACTATCGGTCTTTAATTGTTCTTGTCGAGTCTTTGTTCTTCAATTTCCGTTGATTCTTGTTCTTTCTTTCAGTCGATTTCGAGTCTTGAGTCCTCATCGAGTTTTTTCTTGTTTCTTGCGTCGTTCTTGTTAGTTCTTGCTGCGTTCTTGTTGAATCTGATCGAGTTTCTTGAGTTGTTGTTCCTTTTCTTTAATTGAGTCTTGATTGTCGAAGATCGAGTCATCCTACGGCTTACCCCGTATTAGTTAAGTTTTGTAAATAGGATCCATGAACTCAAACAAATGAATCAAGCTAATTTTCTTAACACTCATATTCGTCCGCTTTGATAAATTCTAAAACTGTCTATATATAAGAGCAGGAAACATTTAGAATGAATTGTGACAACTCAAACTTGAAACAATTGGAAGGAAAAAAAAAGGATTTTTTTTCACTACTAAAGCCTGCTATAAGAATGCTTCCATGTGAGTCACAGAATACAAAAACTTGATTCAGACAACAAATCAAACTATTGAAGTCTGCAACTTACTGAACTATTATAGCCTTTATGACTTCTGCTCAACAAATCAAACTATTGAAGTCTTCAACCACTAATATGTCAGATTGGAAATCACAGATGAATCAAACAAGCAATTGGAAGGAGCCATTCACAGATGACTGACAAAATCGAAATTAAATGAGAAATTTTAGGTTACAGAACCCTAAAATCGGCCATATAAAGAAAACCCAAACAATTAAATTCGAAATTGATGATGACAGGGTTGTTGCAAATCGAAATTGAAATCGAAATCAAAATTGGGGTTCTTACCTAAAGAGCGTGAAAGGGAAAGAGTTTGGTGGAGATGGCGATTTGGAATCTGGGAAGAGCCCCTACAAACCGGCAAAACGATGACTGAAATCGAAATTGGGTTCTTTCCTTAATGAGAAATAGACTCGATTAGAGATCTTACCGAGCTTGTCGTGCGCCACTCATGGAAGGCGATGGCGATGATGAAGAGAGGAGAGGGATTCCGATTTTTCTTCACCGTCGAACGCTTTAAAATTTCGTCCAACGCTTTCAAATTGGAGCGGCAGATGAAACGCTTCCAAGCTGTCGATGGAGATGAACTCAGAGCGTTTCTGAAAACGCCATGGCCTGCCAAACACAGTTGGGAGAGCGTTCTATCTAACGCTCTATCTCACGCTCTATCTAACGCCCTAAAACGCTACATCCAAACACGCCCTAAACCAATAAATATGCTATATATTGATCAAAAGAAATTAAAAGAAGAGATTCATTAAGAAGTCCAAATGCTTCTTCTGTTAGAGCAACAATGGTGGATCAACTCAACTCCACAAGATCACTTACTTGTGTATACAGAGGACCAAATTGAGGAAGATAATTTGTCAATGGTTAACCGTCTTGACAACACAGCACACACTTGATTCTTAGGCTTTACTTCATTTGATTGATAGAAACCTCCAATACATACTCCAACACATGCTCAACTGCTCGAGCAACCTAACTACCACTACCTCGACTAACATCAAACCTAGGTAGTGTGTTTGATTGAAAATAAAAACCGACTCCTAATATAACTTCTAAGATGTCTTAATTAGCTCCTCACCGACTTACCTGAACATAGAACTAGCAAACCTTATAACATAGGTTTGAATCACATAAATGACATCACACATTTAACATCTTCTTCTTCTTATGTCAAAATTGCCTCGAAAATGTTTACTCGGCCAAGATTTCTAGCAAGCTGTCTCCATGGTCGTGTGCTTGGCAAGCCTCCTTTCTTAAGCTTTCGCAATTGCTAAAATGATCAGCATTGGCACTTAAATCTCTATTGTGGCCCTTCGTGTGGTTTGTCCTCCCATGTGAACAACAAGATTCTTCTACATTGTTGTTCGATTGGTCATGGTTGTGGCGGTGCTTGTGTTGATGACACTTATAGGACCCGCGTAAGAGCATCATGTTGTTCAAGATCACCAACAGGCAGGTCACGACGTCGGCCAGGACAGCCAGCCAGATCATGGGATGGCCTGCAATGGCTACTCCAAGGACAGCGGCCTTGGTGACAATGGAGATAGCGATGTTTTCGATCACCTTGGCCCGAGTCCTCTTAGCAAGCCTGATGGCCTTAGGGATTCTTCTCACATCATTCGACATGAGGATAACATGGCCCGTCTCTGTTGCTAATGCGCACCCCGAGATGCCCATGGAGATGCCAACATCTGCGGTGGCAAGGGCTGGTGCGTCATTCACTCCATCCCCAACCATAGCTATAGCGCCATGCCTCTTGTACTCATTGATTATTCGTGCCTTGTCCTCTGGCAGGAGCTCTGCATGGATGTGATCGAAGCCATCCTTTAACTGTACAAGCATCACACAAACTGTTTTTTAGCCAACTCTGTTAGAGTAAAACAAGGTGTAGTTGGACACGAAACGAGCTAAAGACGGTCATGACCTGGCCTTGTGCATTCATAGCTGCAGCTTGGTTGTCACCAGGGGCGGAGGGAGGGGGGCATGCGGTGGCTCAATCCCCCCCCCCCCCCCTCGGAAAAATACCAAAAAAAAAAATTATATATATACTCAATATATACTAAAAGAGGTGCAAGCAGGACAATGATACATAGTAGCTCAATTGGCAAGGGTTGCGTCAGGGGTGGGTGATGGTTTGGAGTTAGATTCTCCCCAGTCCCCACTTCCGAGTTCCGCCCTTTTATTTGTTTAATTTCTTTTTAACCTCCTTCAAAGCCCTCTTTCTTTTTTTATTCCCATTTTTTCCCAAAGCTCCTTCAAAGCCCTCTTTCTTTTTTTTCCCCCATTTTTTCCCTTTGATAAAACTCAGTTTCTTTTTAACCTCCTTCTAAACCATCAGTTGGCCTTTTTTTTTCCCCCTTTCATAAAACTCAGAGGTAACTACGAGAGCCGAGAAAAACAGGAAGATGGCAGCGCGTAGTCAGACAACAAGGCTCACCGTCGAGGTTCAGTTCGGTGGCTCCAATCCATCCAGAAGTTGAGCCCCCCCCCCCCCCCCTCGACGGATTCCTGGCTCCGCCTCTGGCTGTCACCCGTGAGCATGGCAGTCCTAATGCCCATTGATTTAAGCTCTGTAATGGCATCTGCAACCCCTAATCGACACGCATCAGAGAGGCTGAATGTCCCAATCAAAACTCCACCGGAATACACATAACCTATAGTTCTTCCATCATCAGAAGTGGTTGCAATCCGTTGGCCTAACAATTCATCATTCAAATAAATTGCAATCAGATTCAATCTTCAAGTGAATTCGGAATGTCAAAGAGCTTCTCATAAGCGTATTATTTTTCAATCACGTTCTACCACAAAAGGTTACACCATCATATAGAATGAGTTGTGACAACTCAAACTTGAAACAATTAGAAGGAAAAAAAAGGGAAAAAAAAGGATTTTTTTTATCGCTACTGAAGCCTGCTATAAGAATTAAGAACGCTGCTTCCATGTGATATTTTTGCACCAGATTCCATCTTACTAACCAGCCAACAAACCCCTAGCAATAAAGGCAATAGTAACAAAAACAGGGTAATAAAACTGTATGTTCAGAAATAGATGATAGAGGATTAGATTAAAAAAAAGATTAGCCATTTCCAATTATGATGAGACCTTCTAAACACCTAAAGCTACAAAAGATCTGAGAAACATGCCCAACCTGACAAACTGAAATGGATGAATAGATTTGAGACTCAAAATACAAGACCTGATAGAATAAAGAGAGAAAAAAGATTCATCACAATTCAATGGATGAGTTTTTCCGTATGGCATGGCATGATAATGCTCGTAAACACATTTAACATTTTCACAACCTAACAAGCAAAAAATGATCATCAAGAAAGAACTTTCACATTGTAATATAAGCAACAACAATGAATTCATTGTAAAATCAAGTTTAGGGGAGTCCAATGGGGAAATGGATCAGCTGATGTCAAATTATCAGATAGGACAAGTGCATGGCCTTCAACGTCTTCAGCTGTCTATCCACCATAAAAATATGTAATCCCTAGCCAATGCAACCAATAATTTTGTACAAGGAGTCAAGGCAATCCAAACTTATAACCCATGAACAAATAGAAGGAATAAGATCTTTTTCACTACTGAATCATCAGATAAGAATGCTTTCATGTGGGCTAGGATAGTGTTTCCATATCAGATGGCCTCCTACATGACCAGTCAACCAAGCACCTGGTAACAAAGATAGTTGTCATCAAGATGGTGTTGAGATCGAAATCAATCCAGATTCTTTATAGGCCACGAATCAAATCAGCCATAGAGGCATCAATAATCATTAAGGACTCGGAGTCATAATTAACACTTCAATTCAATCCAAACGAGAGCCAAAGATAGTTGTCATCAAGGTGATGTTGGTCGTGAAAGGGAAGGGGAGGAGAAGAGTAGGAGAAGCAATGGAGTAACTATGGTATTTTAATATGGTATTTGAGTTTGATTTGGCCTGAAAAATCCGGGTTTCGAAACATTTCATTTTTTGACCATTTGGCCCCGACATATATTTTGGGCAATTTCAGATTAATGAATAAAGTGTCATCTCTATTTCTCCGAAAGGGCCGATACTTTTTGGGTAGGTTTGGTATAACCAATAACGTCGGAAAATGCTAAAAGACAGGAATTTGGAGGCCAGTGCGATCCACTTACCAGTGAGATTTGCAATAGGGCCTAACGTGACGGACCCCTAAAACTCGACCCCAAGAGGCTCCAAATGATCTAGTATTCGTTGTCCATGTTTAATATGTTATTTGAGGTTGATTTGACTGAAAAAAATCCGGATTGAAGAGCATTATTTATAACCATTTAGGAATAAAAGTTAGATTATGAAGCATGCTTGTATAGAGATTGGTTGCTAGAAATTTTAAGGGGTTATATTACGAAGGATTTTAAAACCATCTAAATTTATAACCATTGTTGATAGTAACACATGATAGTAACAATAGAGAGAAATTGAGATTACATTGCAGTTGTTTATTTTCCCATCAAATTCCACTTCGTGCGTCTGATCGAATATGCAGCGTCTCTTGACAACTCTTCAACCTCCAAGTCTTTCGGCTCAAACTCAATCCCAGTCAGAGCCTGAGCCACTTCTGACAAAAGATTGACGAGCATTGCACTATTGTATTCCTTGTTGAAGCTGTCACTCAAATGTCGCATGCAAAACCCATGAAAAGCCGTTCACTTCTACTCCTTTTGCCTGTCAAGTAGGTTACGGAGCTCAGATATAAACCACATCCAGCTTTCATCAGTTTCCTCATCAACCATGCCGAATGCCAGTGGACAGAGAGCACCATCTCCATCAAAACTTGTGGCTAGGAGCTAAGTACCAAGATAATTGCTCTTCAGATTGGTTCTGTCAATCACCTGAAGGGGGCGACATGCATTTAGAAATTCGAATATTGATGCTTGGAATGAAATAAACAGCTGCTGGAAGCAGCTGTCGGAAGTATTACCATAAACAGAGGCAATGCTACCTGGATTTGTATGCAGCAGTAGTCGTTACCCTTCTTCAAAAGATCCACGCATAGCAGGCATGATCCATCCAGTGCTTCTAGGGCAGACTTGGATAGATCGCCTATCAGTTGTCCAAGAGACAGCCATCCGGCAACTGGTGTCAATTTCTCCTTTGTTTGCTGTTCTTGGACGCCAGTACCCGAGGACTTCTGCTGCATTGCATGTCAAAAGAAGATCGATTATCACAAGGAACTGACCAAATTCAGTAGAGAAGCGACAGAAGAGCTAATGCCACTGAACAACAGTTCAGTAAGACTTTTCGGCATTCTCACCATCACCAAAGGAAGGTATGTTACTATGGTCCATGTGGAATATCGATGATGAGGCCCAACTCTTAAGGGAATTCAAATAATTTCGCTTGATAAAAGAACACAGCTACAGTAAGGGAAATAACGAAAATATTGGATGGATGGGGTAAAAACAAAGACTCACTGTTGCTGGAAGGAAGGAGGGGCTTAGTCCCTGCTGAAATATGCACAAAATATATCCGACTACGATGGCTCCAATGCCCATGACGATATCTGCCAATGCAAGAAAGAAGCATCATAATACTAATTGAAGCAAGGACATTTACATGATAAAATGACTGAAATTTTGACTGAGAATGCAGGTTTGCTGTCATACGTGATAACATGTGATGTGGCACTCTAACCTGATACTGAAATTGAGCTACTATGGTAGTCACAGTCCTCCTGATTGAGAGCAATTTCCCGCAGTGCAGCACTCCCCTGGTCGATAACTAACAGCGAGCAAGTAGGACGAATGTACACGACATCAAAATCAGCAGAAAACCGCGCATCCTCACTCGGACCATCACTGTACCCAGCAATATTGGATTTCCCCCCAGCAATCGTTGTTACTTCTGCACGAATTTCCCAGATTAGTATCACATGGATAATCTAAGAAACCACACCTTGCTTCCTTTTCAAGGTATAATCACATTCCAATAGGTCTAATACCAAATGTACAAATACAAAAGTCTAACATCCATACCTGTCTCTCCAATTTTCCTGATGGCAAGATTTGCAGTATCGGCAACATAAAATTTCATTTATCATCCATTGTGACTCCTTTAGGACCATTGAAACGGGCATCACTTGGTTTCCCGTCTATATGCCCAGTCTTACCCTGAAACGATCCTGCCCGGACATCAAATCATAATTAGCCATTGGATTGAATTAACATCACCTCATACTCCATCGAAAGGTGATTCCTAGATTTTCTAAGCTCAAAACATTTAGTTTTTTTAAAGTTCGAATCAATACTAAACCAGAAATTTTTTGCACTTAAGATTAATTGTTACCTCACATAACAAGTGCATTTACTTTCATGTCTCCACAACTACACATGCTTGGATTAATATACTGATTTATGTAGTGAGAAAAAAGTTACCTTCCAAGATGATTGAAGAAAATAGTTGAACACGACTTTGCACTTACTCTCCAGTGAAATGACTAAATTGGTATCCATCCATGAGCCATCCCTATGAGTTCCATGTAAAGGTAAGCATCGTAGTGATAAAAACAGCAATGCAAAGTGCCAAAGCCTAAAAAATGGAGGCTAGAGAAGTTCATATGAAAGAACTACCTGTTCATCATGTTGGGATAAACGAAAGCATAGAATGATTTAGATTCAAATCTATTTATACCATCTGCAGCTGCTGTTGTACTTGATTCACATCTTTGGATGCTAAGTTTCTAGTAAATCTATTTAGGAGCTAAATGCAAGTCAGGCCATATGATTATTTAAGGTACTTTGTATTTTTTGAGGTTTGATTAGATGATATCTGCCCAAGTCAATTAAAATTTCATCCAAGGCTGATGCCTTAAACAATGTGAGCAATGGACTACTAATTGAGTACGAAAGAACTGCAAACAAGAATTAAAAAATAAATGAATAAATGAATGCACAGACCTATATATGTATGTTTCTTGAGGTCAATCTTTAGGACAAGGAAATAGTGTAGGATGTGTCTAGCAGTTTAAATCTTCATATATTTAATTATTTATGACATCAGAAAACCACCTGCTTAATCTCGAAACTTTCAACTCACTACTCTTTAATCTCAACACTTTCAACTCATTACTCTTTCATCTCAACACTTTCAACTCACTACTCTTTAATCTCAAAATATTGCTGATAGTATTGTGATTTCTAATTACATAAGCACATTTCAACGAGTTAGTTCAGTAGAGGGGTTCTAACTATTAACAATCAAGCTAATATACACAAATATATTTTAGCACAATCAGCTGACCAAAAATATACTAAAATTTCGCCCCTCTCCAAATAAAAAACACAAACTACAATTTTTCCACCATGTATCAACAGCCCACAGACCACAATACTGCAATAGTACATTATATTGCAAGAAGCGCAAACATATTTTACAGTACTGTCAACATCCACTTGCCACACAAATCTCCAATGTGGACATACAGGGAAAAAGAATCCAATTTCTTATATTCTTTCATGTTCATTCCTTGTATGTATTAGTAATCATCCCCAAATCCACCTAAATATGTAATTGGCAAGATAATCATGAGCTTAACTGTTTAACCACTTTAATCCAATCAAAAGATTTAGTTGATGCACCAATAAAAGAAATAAACAGAAAATAAGTAACGATTATAAATGCACATCATATACACACACAAAGTATCTCCAAAGGTATCTTATTTTTAGATGTATATACATACTAATGTAGAGTCTGTATTTTATGTCAGGGTATATAGTTTGATGGACAGGACAGTGCAAAATAAGAATTTGATTCCAGAAGCATTACCAGGAACAGCGTAGCTATTGTCTCCTTTCAACTTCCAAAGCAATCTCATTGCGACGCGAAAATGGTAGTGTGAATGGAGGGTTGTACTGCAAAATCATTCACTGAAAGTTATAATCATATTTAACCCAAGTTAAAAGATTTTCCTCCCAGTTTATCAGGCAGGTGGAATAAGAATGAGAGGACTCATATACCTGTGCAACTTCCACTTCAGCTCCTTTAACTTGGAACTCTCTGTCACTCTTCAGTGCCTTTCTCAGAGTAGACTCTCTTCGTTTCACATCTTCATCTGTAACAAAACCTGGTTTTACATGAAAACATAATGCATATTGTGAGGCAAGTTTTGAATAGAAGTAAATATATACTTTATATCTTGGCACGCCACGTAATATCTTCAGAAGAATTACCTGAAAAGGCAGCAACTGCCACTATTTTCTTTGGCACCTCAGTGATCCTCACAGATGGATTGCTTGGCAATGGTAAATCAGCACCATATATGGAAGGCAAGATAAAAGACATCTGCCAATTTTCTTGATCCGTTGTCTGCAATGTTCATGAGAGATATTGTAGTATTATAACGCGACAAGACTACAATCAATAATATATTGCACAATAAGCACTTGAGCTTGAAATGAGTTTGAATGGATGGACAAGATAGTGAAGAGAAGGAGAAGAGTTCGTTTATGAGTTCTCACCAAATAAGATGCTTGTTGAGTTCTCCAAGCTGGTCAGAACATGAAATAGAAAAATTCCATCGATAGAGAGCAGGATCTTATTAAGTGAGCTGACAAGGCTGCAAATTTTCAACAGTCACAAGCCCTGTAGTTAGAATCCATATACATGAACAAAATCTCTTAACAACCAACGAGCTAATATACATTTTAATAAACTACATGTTTCAGAGAGACCCAGATTGTGGTGATGACTAATTTAAATCATGTGAGTTTTCAGACAGGCGGTTTTCGAGTGAGAAAAATCTGGTGTGACAACGTACCTATATGTGGCGGCCCCCGTCCGATGAAGAAACCACATAGAAGTGAAGCTGATGGCCAACCCTAAGAATCCACTATTGCATTATTCACATGAAAAAGTGCTTTTCAAACCAAAGAGAAAGGAGTAAAATTTGATGGCACTGCCCGAAGAAAAGGTCTACTCATGTCTCTAATAGATAATCAACCTCGTTAAATATGACAGCAAGCACCAGACCGTTATTTGGTCTAAATTTCCTCAGTAACGGTGAATATTGAAATCATATTCAACCAAGCAATCAGATTATATTGGGTACCCCATATTGAGCTCATTCTTGTATCAAACCCACCTCACAACTGACATGAAAAGTGCAGAAACTTGAACCTAGTATGCACTTTGTGGTAATCATTATCATAAAAGGGTGATGCCTAACGGGAACTTACCAATGTAGCAAGTGTAAGTACGGTTTCTAAGTCGGGGTGACTGCTATCAACTGTTGCCTTTTTTGCTTGAACTTTGCCTTATTTTGAATACAAGTTGTATAGAACATAACTACACAAGTGCTGACCTTCATAATAGTCAACTCTTTATCCGCCCAGGTATAAGAACTCTAACATATCCCAAAACGCCAAATATAATGCTTCCAACACAGTGACACCTCCTGCAAGATAAAAACAGAAATGCTTAAAAATCAAAAGGCTGCTAAAACTCTGAAATGAAAATGCATTATGCAAGCACTTGAAATAAAAAAAATGAGAGAGGACAATTAATGGTGATTTTGTGGTTGGTGACAACATTAAATTTATGTTATGTACTACAAGCTGCCTAACAGCAGGAAAATTCATGACTAATGGAACATTGAGGTTATATGACATTTTAAATAAGAATATAATTGGGAGCATGAAAGATGAAAGCCGTTCATCAGAAGCACGCAAAGAGTAGGACTAAGCCAGTAAGAAACCAGGGGTTGTGCAGGTACACTGTCAAAGGAAGCACAAAGAAGACAACATGGGCACTGACAAATCCAATTGAGATTGAAAGATGTGCACGACATATATAAAGGAAGCACAGGTGTAGATTCAACAGATACATCATGAGTATAAATTTTTTTAAAAATAATAATAATTAAGAGACAATTTATGACTAAACAAGCAACACACAGCAATCCAGAAGGCACGAGGACCTTAAATTTACTGCCCAAAAACAAAATTGAGGTAAAAAAAACTCTCAAATGAAGGCAAAAACTTGACAACATCAGTTCAGGGAATGGATCATAGCTCACCATGCCAAAATCTACTCCCAAACTTGCGAGTAGTACAAGGCAATCTTTTCGTTTGTACTTCGAGCAGATCATCAGAGCTGTTTCACCTGAGTCAGTTACCGAGTTCATATCACATCTGGCTTGAATCAGGCGGTGGAGGATCACAGGTAACCCAAGCCGGGCAGCAATGTGGATTGGGCGGAACTCAGTCTTAGAGGTTGTCTTGACCGGGGATTCAACGTCAGCTTCCGAGTTGAGGAGGATATCAACGGCTCCAGGGTTAGCACACAGAATTACATGGTGGAGAAGAGTTCTTCCAAAGTGCAGCTTGTTCTGTGGGAGTTTCCTTGGAAGCATTTGCAGGATGGGCCCTGAGATTTCGAAGTATTCAACGGCACACCAGGTTAGCGCATATGGTTCGCCTAGTCCTGCTCCTACTCGGATCTCTTCACCGGTTGCAGTGTCCCATGACCACATTCCCAATCTCACCTCACTATCCACACCTGCGCCAGCCTAATGAAAATTAAACAAAGGCGTAAATTAGTATACATGTAATTGTTTTTATAGTGGAGGTCTTTTTAGAATAATATGTAGTGTCACACAATTTATCAACTGCATAGCTAAATGCAAAGTAAATGACATATTTGAGCTATAGATCGAGCAGCAAACAGCCGTGATTTTAGCTGATGTGAAAAGATTAAATTGGGTTCAAAAATCCTAGAATTTTCTTTTGTTCATCTCACAAGGCTTTTTGTTATTTTTTGTGACAGAAATCGTTTATATAGAACAAAGTTGACACTGATATAGATTGCATAAATAAATGTCAGAAATAATGCTCCTCTCAACCTTTTAAAGGAAAAGGGAAAAGTAGGAAAATTGAAATGATCACTATAAACAAATCCTCCATGTGCATCAAGGGATGGGGAACCTACTCCAATTACTCATCTGCTGAAGCCGGCTGAAGCCGGCTTCAGCAGATATATCTGTGTTCCCACATAATTGTTGCTGAAGCCGGCTTCAGCAACAATTATGTGGGAATCCTCCATGAGCGACATAGAATCCGGCTGGATACAGACACTATATTAACAAACAAAGAGAGACCTAACAGTGAGAAGTTTCCCATGACCGGGTCCATGTATTATTCGTGTCAGAGTTCCCATATATCTGTGTTCTTAGACTTCTTTCAACAATGATTTTTTTAAAGCATGATATAACTATGAAGTGTAGAGTTAGGAGTTGCTGAAGCGGTGCTTCGAGAAGTAGGTGGTGGAAGAATGAGACAGAGACGAAATAGTTAAAGATGGAGAACGGTGGAAAGGAAGCAGCCTAACAAAATTGAAACCCCTAGGTCCAATGACAGATCCCCAGCTAGCAAAAATATCCAGTAATAACCTACAATTTATTCAAGTTATGTGATGCAAAATGGAAAGAACTAAGCAAAATGCAAAGAGATAATCATAACGGTTGTCCAGCACAAGCAAAAGCAATGCCACCTGCAGACTCACCTCATCCTCATAAAAATAAAATCACAGAACAGAAATAATGTTAACTAAGTATTAATTACATAATCTGCAAAAAACTTGTTCACATACTGCTAGGCCGCTCTCTCAAATACCTTCTAACTTCACAATTATTGTTTTCATTGAATTGATCTCCTGGAGTTGTCCATCCATCAGACTCATGAATCGTTCAAATAATTGCTTCTCTACAATGTTTAAATGCACACCATCGGTGACTCGTAACAACCAATGGAAATGAAGAGCAAAAGAGAACTGGATGGATTATGCCAGCTGATTTCCGCAAATAGCTGCGTTCTTTTCTATTTCTTTTTTTTTCTTATTTTTTTTATGAGGGAGAAAAATAAAAACAGAAAATAAAACTGAAAAGAATAGGACTTACCTTCACTTTTCAATTTTCATAATCACCATCTCCTGACTTGCCTTTGCTGCAGCAGCGGCAACTTTTGCACCAGCTGCAGCTTCTTCATTCCAGCTTGGTTTTGAGTCATTCTCATTAAGACCATCGGTATCATCTTCAGAAATCACCTTACGTATCCAAGACCTCAGTCTTGGGATTATACTATACAGTCATGCAAAAGTTTCGCAATCACGACGGAAAACCAACTAAAAATTTCTCACAAAATAGCGGAACATGGGCTTAACAAAAAAACCTTTTCAAGAATGAATAATTACAGAAATCTCATTGTCTTCAAGACACCTAGATATGAATCCCATATTATACCTTAAAGATAACGATTGTGTAGGACAAAATTTTCAATACGGTAGCAACTAGTGGAAAAATGCAAGAATCCTATAGAAAAGATAAATATTCAGTAGATTAGTAGAACACCCATTCTAAGATGGGTGAATTTCAGGATCTTCATTTTTTTAGATGACTTTAACAAAATATATAGCACTTGATGTTTCTGCTATTTAAAGAAGTGAGCAAGCCACTCTACTTCATTACAGGTGCAAAAGCTTTTCCTCGCCAAATCTACAGCTAGTTCATTTGTACAGCTTTAGATGCTAATCTCATAGATTGCCTCTCTAATTTAACCAACCTCCTAAGCAGTTCTTGCATCAGGGTTCAGGAGACCCTGCATTTTCACAAGCATGCTCCAAAGCAGCTACAATTAACGCTCTTGCTTGGACCAGCTCACACGATCTTTCTCCACCGTCCTTTGATTCCTCTACTTCTCTTTCAATCTGCACATACAGCTCCTTCAGGGAGTCTACCATCATGTCAAGCTTTTCCCATGGAGTGCCTTCTTGCCTTATCAGCTTCACAAAAATGAAGTTCAGAATACCAAGAAATAAATCAAAGTCCTTTCTCTCCAACCCACCAGCTGCCACTTTAAGAAAAATGTTTCCAATAGCATCCAATACATCTGTGTTTGTTATCAGTAGTGGGATCATCATCTCAGTAAGCTTCTTGAATGCTGGGAATTCTTCTTGCACCTTTGTTCTGTCAGCCTCTTCTTCTGAGCCAGCGTCTGTTGGCCCATTGAGCTCTATCTTAGCCAAGACTTTGAGCCATGAGGGAACATGGGTTCTGTAATCAACTGCGTGTTTCAACATTGAATTAGATCCCAGCCCCAAAATTAGATCAGGTAGCCATTGCTTTGCCGCAGTGACTAATCTTGATGCATATGCAGAGCCACAATATACTTCAATACTAGAAATTAAATTTAGAAGATCATTGCCCAGGTTGTGCATCTCTGCAGGAGATGAAGAATCTTCAGAGAAATTTGCCAGTGATATATTAAGCAACTTGGCTCCATAACTGAATGAACTCTTCAGACATGCATGTATTTCTTCAAACTGTTCTCCTTGGAATTCAAATTCATCATGGGAACACCGTTTCAAGCAAGAGATTATGTTCTTGATGTATGTCGAGGCATAACTCAGGCATCTCTGCTGATTGTGAGACAGAAGATCCAGTGTTGCAGCATCAGCAACGAATTTGAAGATAGCTGTGAAAATCTTCATGAAATTTGATATCCTTTTACTACAAATATGTACTTGACCTGCAGAATTAGTGGATTATACAATTATACTAAGCAAACTTGTATGATACAAAGTATAGTAGCCAGTAGCCACTGAGATTTTCGCAAACAGAGTCACAGCCAGCATATTTGCATTCATAAGTTAGCTAATGACTTGTGAAAAATAACATGCATACCGTCACTATTTGCACTTGAGGCATCCACTACAGAGTCCATGCGCTTTTGTACGTGTGTACGTACATTCGTGGCAGCACAAGATCTACATTCAGGAGGCAAAAACCCAGGTTTTGTCAAGCCACTACCCTGAAATATCTTTTCCGAGCAGAAGAGCAAGTGTTCCATTGTTGAGTCCAGAATACTCTGTTGCAAACAATGAAAAAAAATTATAATGGTATTAAGGGAAGTTGTTACTCATAATAAATCAACAAGCAACGTGAACTGAATGATATTTTCAGTGATGCAGTATTAATCGTGAAAGACTGAAAGGTATTGACTGCAATATAAGCTCTAAACTCAGCGTCATCTACTTACAATGAATAGTAGTGAATATTTCATTCTAAACTAAAAACACAAGCATACATTACTGCATTAATGGGCATAAAAGGTTTCTCAGGAGACACAAGTCTCAAATTGAATAACATAGTTGTTTTGTTACTTATCATATGTTACGGAACAATAACATGGTTGTTTTGTTTCTTGTCATATGTTATCGAAGCATGGTTAACATGTATCAGTAACATGCAGGAGAAAAAAAGGATTATTTCTTGCCTTAAAAGATGATACATTGGAACCAGGCCTGGTTTTCTTCCTAGAATTTTGGGCATCAATGCTGATATTATGGAGAGTGATGTGCAAAGAGAGAGTTCCATATGCTGTGACTACAAATGAATCCAGAAAATCATAGCAGAGGCAATGAGTGATGCTGACTTCTGATATAGCCTTCAAAGAAAAAAAAGCCACATCAAGAACTTCAGATCCCAGGATAGCTTTTTCCCCATGTTCAGATGATAGCAGGTCCTTTATCTGCCAAGCTATTCCTCCAGCAGTGAGATAATCATCTTGGAATACAGAGGCTCTTTTTCCACATTTCAGTGAAGTTTTGCCTTTCTTCCTTGTAGCAGAGGGAACAATTTTGTCACGTATCTCTACACCAAAAATGTTATGACAACGCAGGGCAGCATTCTGCAAAAGCGTCACCAGAGATGCAAAAACATCTTCAAATTTACTACAGGAGAGTGCCAACTTGTGTGCAGACCTTATTTGTGCATGCCTTTCTGTACTCTCGGATAAATTACTACAATTTCTAACCATGACCTTGCATTCTTCGATGATTCCAGCTATTTCAGAAGGGGAGATGGCAGAAACAATATTAAACAGAGAGGACTTTGCATGTTCAGTATTTGCAACGGCCAACAAACGCTTCAGGTTTTCACATGACAATAGCTTCCTAAGGGCATCCGTGAAAAATGCCTCGTTTTCCAACTTGTTGCAAAGGGAAGATGATGCAGCAAGTATGCCACCAACCTGATCTATCTTCAGGTCACTGGGTGATAATATTGTGACCAGAAGAGCTTTTGCTAGTTCAGTGAGTGACTTTTGAGAAGCCCCTTCTGAAGAAACAAACTCACAGAACCTGGCTCCAGCCTTGGGTGATCTTTTAACAAGGGTGAGACAACGATTGCAAGCTTCAAGAATAGCAACTTTTGATGGGAAGTATGATGGGATTAGTAGCTGCGTGATCTTTTGAGCAACTAGTGATTCATCATCAGCAAGTGCATTCAGCAACATACCCAAGTCCACCACCTGAAGACGAGACATAAAACAATCAAATCAGCAGATATAGTAGAAGAAACTGTAGACCAAAGTCTAGCATCAATTTTCTGTACCTTGTTGAACTGGAATCCTGGAATATCCCTCACAATCAGAAGCAAATCAATTGTAGCAACTCGGACGGAGAGGACTGGATCCGAAATCATGTGCCCTAGTCTAGGCAGGAGAACCTTCAGAATTTCATGAGACAGGGGGTTCCCCAACAAATATATGATGCCATTCAATGTTGAAAGTCTAACATCGCTAGAAATATCATGTGACATATCATCAAAAGTTTTGGTAAGGAACTTTGTGATAGTTGAGGACGGAATGAGTTCCCAAAATAAATGGAGGATGCGACAACAACCTTCTACAGCAACTACCCTTATTTCTGGGCAGTCATCTGTAGATAATCTTTCCAGTAAGAAAAATTGCTTCTCAAGCAATGTGTCTTTGACCTCTTTGGTAGAATCGGGGTCTTCAAGGGGAAACAAATCCAAAAGTAAGTGAAGTGCATTTTGTCGAACATTTGAGTTTGCCACCTGCCAAAAATCAGTGTTAGGACCTAGCCTCTGTCCATCTAGCTAAAAGAATATTGCACTTTTTATCAGTCTTTTAACAATCTATTAACTACAGAAAATGATCAACGATATACAAAATGCACCCTCAAAATTCAAAGAAAAAATCGCATCAAACAACATAAACTTTTAAGCGTGTGTGCAATCAAATGAACACTTGAGGTTTATCACGTTCTATGTTCTATTACAAAATCTAGGACAGTAAAATTAATGTCAATGAATCTTTAGTTCAATAACGCACCTGAAGAGAACGAAAGATAACAGGCTCAGAAAGGCGGAAAAGAAGCTTCTCCACTCCATCAGTAGTTCTATTGTTTACAAACCCGCCCAGAACCCGCCTAATAGCCGCGGCCAATGTAGCAGAACTGGCATGTATTGCTCCATCTACCAAACCCAGCAAGAACCCCTCTTCGATTTCCACCTTCAAATCACCATCCACATTCTTCCAGCCCCTGAAAACAATCTCCCCATATGCCTCAAGCATCGATTTCTTTCCAAATGGAATCTGAGACTTGATCATTGCCAAGATCTCCTTCAGGAGCTGAAGGCTTAGCCCAAAAGAGAATGCAATAAACTTCCGCCCATCTTCATTCTTGAAGTACAAGGGCGAAATCACACACCGAACAAGCAACAATTTCAAGTCCTCTATACTCTCATCCTCGAAATCAAACAGCGAGAACGCATCCCTGAGGGCATAAACCCTATGCAAATCCACTTTCTTCTTCAGCGTCAGCGACCTTGAGAGCAGAAACGGGATGAACTGAGAAATGAGCATCTCCCTCCCCTCCAACTCCCCCTTCCACCACTCCTCACACAAATTCGAAACCTCGGACAACAACACCGAATCGGACTCGAAAAGCACCAAATTGTCATGCAATTCCCTCAGACAAGGAAGCAAATCCTCAGAAGAGAACGCTCCACTGGGGTGCGTGGCGCACATATGTGTAATGCAGGCGTAGATCTGCAACTTCTGGAGGTTGCGCTTCTTTTCCGTTTCAGGGGTCCCTTCTCCTTCTCGTGAGGACTCTTTACGGGGCCTTGCGCTTCGCGAGGACCTTCGGGGACGCTTGGAGGGAGGAGAAAGGGGAGAACTGGGAGGTTCCCGGCCATGGAGGGATTCCTTGAAAGAGTCAATGGAATTGGAGATGGAGGTGAGGAGAGAGAGTGGGAGAGAAGTAGAGAGGTTGGAATCGGGACTGATTTTGTGGATTAGGGTTTTGAGGGAGGATTTGGCGGATTTCAGGGAGAGCTTTGTGGCGGATGAGAGGAAGGATTCGGCTGACGATTGGAGCGATGAACGCAGTCGTTTCTCCATTGCTGTATGGGAGAGAGAGAGAGGGAGAGAGGAGGACGACGAAATACGATTTGAATTTGTGTAAAAATTGAAAATTGAAAATGGCGCTTTTTGTTGTGATATTTGGGACGGGACGGGACGGGACTGGGGTAATCTCGCCTCCCATCCCACGTATTTTTTACGGGACGGGATTGAAATGTTTTTTTTTAATCTCACTAGGTCTTATCCCTCGCGGGACGGGACTTGTCCCTTGTAAAAAAATCTGAAATAATCCAATAAAAAAGGTTTTTTATCTTTTAATATTGATAGAAATCAAATTTATTTAATATTTAAATATATACTACTGAGTATATATAAGTGTATCTATATATCTAATATCTAATTCTAATATTCTAATTCTTTTTTTTGATCCATTCTAATATTTTAATTCTAATATAATACTAAAACACTTGCAAAATGGGACACATGGCGGTCATACATTTAAAGTTATAAATTTAAGATATATCCCCATTGCTTATCTTAATGTTTAAAAATCTTCTCTTATTTAGTTTTTTTTTAGTATTTGTTTCTTTTTTTCTTTTCCTACTTTTCTTTAATTATTTTTTCAATTTTCCGTAATTATTTTTTAATTTCCATTTTTTATTTCCTACGCCGCCAGATTTTAGTATTTCTTTCTTTTTTTCACTACTTTTCTTTAATTTTCAAATTTGATTCGGATATCTTCAGCCGGTTGGTGCGCTCAATCCGAAATTTTTTCATATTTCCACTGCACAATCCGATTTTTTCAAATACTGATTTCATCTAACTTGATGAGAAGATTATTTCAACTCATCCCTCCCAGTGCATCGATTATGTATAAATTATATTTGTTCGTTTACTTTGATATATTAGTTTATTCAGTGACTTTTTCGCCTTGCAAGAAAATAAGATTCAACCTTCAATTAAAATATCTGATTCCGACACCATGGATGAAATGGAGGATGGATCAACCTATGAGCTTCAGCAATTTGCTGTCTATCCCAACAATTTGAAGTGAAATTATTGCAAGTGTATTGTGTACTCCTAACCGCATCCTAATGTTCAAAAATACCTCCTACGTAATCATTCAAACAGCCCACTATTTCCTCTTAACATTTATTTTTCTTCAACTTAGGATATCAAAATTGCAATTTTTTTCCCAGATATCCTGGAGGATCACCTTCAGATTCATTTTTCCTTCGGTGTTTATCGGATTTCCGATAATATTTTATAGCTATTTTTTTTTCATATTCTAGATTTTTTTTTACCGATAATATGTTAGATTGTTTATCGGATTTCCGATCATTTTTTGCAGAATGTTTTCATATTTCCCGGAAGATCATCTTTAGATAAGTTTTTTTAGGTTATTTCATATTTCAATGTGTGCTTTCACCATATACTTATAATCGGTAGTATCTTCATCCACTTATGTTTTGTTTTACAACTACGTATCTTGGTTCGTTAAATCAATTTCTGTTTTCTTGAAATTTGCCGTTTATTTGCTAGTTTGTAGATATAGACCAGTGTATAGTAATGATTAATCCCAGTGATATACATTCACAACCATTTATGACCTTCCTTGAAGCTGAACAAAATTAGAATAAAAATCCATATCAACCCCCACCTAATTTGTATCTTCGTATCATTATACGATTATGTAAGTGGGGTAATATTTTGTTTTTGTTTTTTTTTTTGTTGCATTTTTTTTACGCAGACTCATTTTTCCTTCCGTGTTTATCGGATTTCTGATAATATTTTATACCTTTTTTTCCATATTTTCCGATTCGACTGTTATTTGTTTTTTATATAACTGTGCGATGAACCCAGAGCTTTTTCATTTTGAACATATAATTCTGTCGGTTAATTTGTTGATTATAAATGTTATAATGTCTAATTATTTATAAAAAATTAATCATTTATAATTATTTAAAAATAAATAAAGTTAACAAAAGGAGAAAATCAGGAGATTTCATAAATAATATTAAAAAAGTCACAAAAGATACATGTGGTGGCCTCATGTTGAAAGTGTCAAGTGACAACCATTCACTCAACATACCCCATATATATTTAAAATATTGAATTTTTTTATTACTTAAACTATTGAATTTGTTGACCAAATTCTCCAAATTTGCAGATTATTTTTTATCCAAGATTTTTTCAAGTTAGAAAATAATAAATCAATATATTTCCAAGACCTTTTAACCAATGATTTGAAACACATAGCAATGAGATTTGTTTGAATTAATAAATTAATAATATTTAAACAATTTTTTTATTGATTTTTTTGGTCAAGATATTTGAGGATTCCATGATACTCGGATATTTAAAAATTGAAACTAACTAACATAAGTTGGAATGATGTTGTATTTAATAAAATAAAAATACTTGAAGATTTTATTATTGTATTTCATTTATCTGTTGATTTTGTTTTTTTAGTTAAAGTTGTCTAATGATAATTAATTTATACTTTTATATCAATAATCAATAGACTATTAAAAAATCCTTTGGATTACTGGATATGCAAAATCATGCATGATCATATCCTCCTTATCTTAATCAATATATTTGTTTAATCAATAAATTGATGATAAGATCAAGTCGATCTTCTTTAGATGATCCGTGATCTCGGTATATATGTGATCCATTAGTGTAGGAAACTTTAAAGGTTTAATTCGGGTTGATTTTTTTTATTTTTGCAAAATTAAAGGTTTAATTCGGGTTGATTTTTTATATATGTGATTCGTGATCTCGGTATATATGTGAGCCACCTCCGGCCACCCAACCACCGGCATTTGAACCATCTCCCTCCGGTGCACCCACTAAGCCCATAACCCACCCGGCTCATGCCCCGCAGAACCCACCCGGCTCATGCCCCGCAGAACCCACACCGAGCCCTCATCTCCCCTCCCTCGCTGTTCATTTTCTCGCCCTCCCAGCCACGCTCGAGCCCCCCTTGACCCACCAGCCCCCAACCACTCGAACCCCCATCCCTAGCCGTAGCCCACGAGCCCACCTTGACCTAATTCGAGCCCCCACACAGCCACATCGAGTCCACTTTGCCCAACAACCCTACAGGTTACCTGCACATACTGCGTTCAGACGAGAGAGAGAGAGAGAGAGAGAGAGAGAGAGAGAGAGAGAGAGAGAGAGAGATTGAAGGTAGTTGAGAGAGAAGTCATCGAATCACCATTGTTTCCTGAGAAATATTGAAGGCGATTGAAGAAGAACAATCCCCCGCCCATGCAGAAAGCAAGTAAGTACTCATCCTCCCTCTCTTGAACTCGAATTTTTTTTGTAGATTGTCCCATTTTAGATAGTCAGCCAGGTTGGGGAGAAATCGGGTTGAATTTTTTTTGAAACCCTAGCTTTGTGGGAGTTGGAAGGTTTGGGGGAATTAAGGAAGTTGTGATGTTCAAATGGGCATGGAAGTCATCAGGGATGGGAAGACGAAGTTGAAATTGAAGGTCTGAACATGAGTGAATCGAACTGAAAATCTCGATTAATTGGTGGATTTTGTAATGGGGAAATAGTTAATGTCACAGATTTTTTACTGTCATACATTTTTTTGTCACGGATATTTTCTTTACTGGCACATATTTTTTCTTTACTGGCACGAATTTTTGTTTAAGCAGCAACAATTGTGATGTTGTGTCATTTCGTGTGTGTTTTGTTGTCCTGCTGAGATGAGTTTGGAATGATGTTGGATGTGGTAAAGAGGAAGGTGAATGGTAGATGGAATGGGTGCATATTATTTTGGAAATTGAGAACTTTTTGTGGATTTCGAGATCAGGGGTGTTTGGTGACTAGTTGCCTTCAAAATATAATGGTAACAATGGGTTATACTTGTACATCGTTGTAAGTTTGTTTCTATGATTTGAAGTATGTTCTGATTGAAACCATTAATGTTACACTAGACGATGTCATTTGAGAGTAATGTAGGTTTGTTTATAGGGTTGTCATATGTATATTACATAAGTTTTTTTTATGGTTGACACTATTGTGTAGTTGTGTATGTGTGGTGTTTGCTTCATTATTTACTTGAGTCAGTTACCATTTTGAGATTATTTGAACATGTGTATCTCTCGGACATATGAATATGTGAACATTTGTATTCATGACATTTGTGTAGTTGTGTCATTTGTGTAATGTTATATGTTTTGTCAAAAACATTATTTTGACTGGCTAGACATATGTATATACTGGCAAGAATTATTGTTAAAATGCGGCAAAAAAAAAAGCAATTCCTTTCCTTTATCACTTATCACTTTATCAGTTATCAACAACCAGGTCGTATATCTTTTACGTTTTCTATATCTTTTTCCTTTTTAAAATATCTTTTACGCCTTTCAATCAAATTAATAAATCTGAATTCTTTATAAGAAGCAAAACCAACCAACAGATGATGACACTCAAAAAAATGAAAAAGGAGGGAATCTCCACAGTTTTGGCTTGCAATTAGGGCCTTTTCCTTCGAATTCGTTGTGTGAGGATCAAGAACTGGCTGATTACGACCGTGGGAAGCTATTTGTCGGTGGAGTTTCACGGGACACCACTGAAATTGACCTGAGAGACTACTTTAGTCAGTACGGCGAGATTTCATTCTCAACCATCCCTAAAGATCGTATAACTGGAACCCCCAGAGGTTTTGGTTTTGTAAACTTCACTAATCCGTCCTCCTCTGACGGAGCATTGTCCGACCACCATTAAATTTTAGGCAAGAGGGTATATTTATTTGTTTATCTCCATTCCTTCTAAAACCCTAGCCCCAATTTCCGTTAAAAGACGAAATTCTGAATCATTGTTGTTTAATTGAAGTGCTTTGTATGCAGAAAAAGATATTTGCTTTTGCTTGGATTATGAATTGTTTTTCGATTCCACCACTTGTGTGTATAGGTAGAAGTGAAAAGAGCGCTTCCAAGAAGCGAGCAACAGCAATTTCACCCAATCCACCGAGGAAGTAGTGTTGGTAGCACGAGTACTAACAGTGACGACAATCAGTTTAGGCCTAATGTTGGTAGCACGAGTACTAACAGTGGCAATCAGTTTAGGCCTAAGAAGATTTTCGTAGGAGGTTTATCTGATAATCTAACCGAGGAGGAGTTCAAGGGCTACTTTGAAAAGTTTGGTATGATTATTGATGCAATTGTGATGCACAACAGCATGACAAACAGGCCAAGAGGTTTTGGTTTCATAACTTTCGACTTTGAAGATGTCGTTGAAGAGATTTTGAAGAACCGCTTCCATGAAATAGGTGGGAAGTTTGTGGAGGTGAAGCGGGCGATTCAAAAAGACCCAATTAACCGTGGAAATAATGATCAGAGCTCAAGGATGGGTGGAAGGGACTATGATAATTTCTATCTTAACAATGACTTCATGTCTCCGTATGGCTACAATGGTGTTTACAATGCTGGATATCACATGCCTGGGTACGGGTTTCCTGGCTTTGGGATGCCAATGGTTGCTGCTGTCAATCCCTGAAACGGCTTACATATGTCGAGATATAGACCTTTACTCTATGCTTTGGCTCCTGTTTACCACATGAACAATGTTTTTGGTGTTTTATCTGTTGGTACAAGTGATGGTGTTGGTGATATTAAGGTGGCAGCTAGGCATTGATTCCACAATGATAAACAAATGGGAGCGTGTCTTGCATCTTGATCAACTTGTAAAATACCCCCATTCTAAAGTCTTATCTATCCAACTACCCCTCTCTCGTTTTTAAGGTAAATATTTCCTCATGTGTCATATTGCTTGAAAGCTTTTTTCAATAGTGTTTGGATTTTTTATTGAGTATAGAAGCAATTGGTGATGCTTTCCAATCCATTATTATATTTTTTCTTTAGTTTTTGTTGTTTTTGATATTGAAATGGTTGTTCTTTATTCATGGGCAATGAGTTTCGATGTATTGGGGCTATCTTTTTCATAAGCCTAGATGTAATTTCTCAACATTGACTTGTTTGTTGAATCACCTGCTTGTGACTGTGATGCATCAGTGAAGAAATTTTCATATTGTTGCTGAAAAGTTGACACATATACAGTATATATATAAAGAATACAATGTTTCCATATATTCCATCGGTTGTTGACACTGACCATGATGAAAAAGACAATTAACTTGATGAATAATACCTTCACTACATGTGTAGGAGCAGATATCGTCTCCAATCCCGACTCAACTTTATGAAATCTGACATCTCTTATGTCTTCGATCCATAAGGGATCTCACCTTTGTTCACATGTAAATGGCAAGACATCAAAATTGAAAATGTAGCAATTATGCAAAGCTATTAGAATATGCATGCTCAACTCGCCATGTATACATCTTGAATATTGTTGTCCCTAGCACGGTCATAAAAAAAAAAGTTAGGAGGAAGTGGTTAAAGCTGCTACAAGGAGATGAAAAGAAAGAAAGAAAGAAAATAAACTTGCTAACTAGTCAAAGAGAAGCTTAGAGATCTCAACATAATGAAATGGTAGTGGCTGAAATTCTCTTGGTGATTCCCTCTCGGCCTCCACAACTTGTCATATCACAGCTAAATATTGTAACAATTTTGATTGGATTGACACTGAGTAGTTGAAGAGAGAACAACTAAAAGGAAGAACTGAGAAAGTATGTTGTACTGTGATTAAATTGATTAGGGGGTTCATTCATTATTGAGAATATGAAATTGAGGGTATGAGTATTCCTGCAATTTGGAACCGAAATGTTACTTTCTCCTGATAATGGAAAATACAATGTTGTGTATACCGGAACTGAGAAAGTATGTTGTACTGTTGTGCATACCGGAACTTCTTTTGTTTTCCGGTTGGTTATTAGTGTTTACCTTCCCTGGTGCATGGTAATGGAAAATACAATGTTTCGACATCTAATCACAGATGGAAGGGAAGCATATACTTGTATTGTATTATTGTAGGTGGCCATGGGAATCACATTTTTTCGATTGCTTATTATGTAACAATATATCTGTGACCACACTTGTGGTAACTTACCACGTACCAACCACAAACCGACTATGTTGGTAACCACACTTGTGGTAACCAACATGGTGGTAACCATCGTGGTGGTAACCACGTGAAGGTGGTACGGTAATGGTAATGTAATTTGAATACCATGGTTACCGAGTATATATATTATTATTTTTTATTTAATGTTTTATTGTTATTACCTTTGAGTTTTAAGTTTTTAATTTATATTTTGTACTTTGATTGTGAAATGAAAAATGGGATGTGTCAAACATCACCACTACTAGATGTCGACGTCGATGGTGTGTCCAGTATCTTTACAGAGGTATTCTGTTGAGGAATACGCTGACATCGGTTGCCAGTCTCGGTGTTGAGGCTGTCGACTTCGACTTCTAGTGAAACAAGGGATTCTTCTTTTGTTTTTCGGCCGGTTCTTAGTGTTTGCCTTCACTGGTGCATGGTAATGGAAGATACGATATTCCGGCACTGGATCCCAGATGGAAGGGAAGCATATACTTGTATCGTATTATTGTAAGTGGCCATGGGCAAACACATTTGTTCCGTTGCTTAGTATGTAATAATATATGTGTGAGTCTCGTAATTGGCCAAGAGTCGAATGGAATTAATGAAACAGGACCCTTTTCAAGTTGAAGAAGGAGGCAGGAACTATTAGTTGGGTCGTGCAAAAGCCCACTTGAGTGTGATTACTTTAATGGGCCATGCGGCAAAACAAAAAGCAATTCATTTCCTTTATCACTTATCACTTTATCAGTTATCAACAACTAGGTCGTCTATCTTTTACGTTTTCTATATCGTTTTCCTTTTTAAAATATGTTTTACACCTTTCAATCGAATTAATAAATCTGAATTCTTTATAAGGAGCAAAACCAACCAACAGATGACGACACTAAAAAATTTGAAAAAGGAGGGAATCTCCACAGTTCTGGCTTGCAATTAAGGCTTTTTCCTTCGAATTCGTTGTGTGAGGATCAAGAACATAGGCTGATTAAGACTGTCGGAAGCTATTTGTCGATGGAATTTCATGGGACACTACTGAAATTGACCTGAGAGACTACTTTAGTCAGTACGGAAAGATTTCATTCTCAACCATCCCTAAAGATCGTATAACTAGAACCCCTAGAGGTTTCGGTTTTGTAAACTTCACTGATTCGTCCTTATCTGACAGAGCATTGTCCGACCACCATTAAATTTTAGTCAAGAGGGTATGTTTATTTGTTTATCTCCATTCCTTATAAAATCCTAGCCCCAATTTCTGTTAAAAGACGAAATTCTGAATCATTGTTGTTTAATTGAAGTGCTTTGTATGCAGAAAAAGATATTTGCTTTTGCTTGGATTATGAATTGTTTTTCGATTCCACCACTTGTGTGTATAGGTAGAAGTGAAAAGAGCGCTTCCACGAAGCGAGTAACAACAATTTCACCCAATCCACCGAGGAAGTAGTGTTGGTAGCACGAGTACTAACAGTGACGACAATCAGCTTAGGCCTAATGTTGGTAGCACGAGTACTAACAGTGGCAATCAGTTTAGGCCTAAGAAGATTTTCGTAGGAGGTTTATCTGATAATCTAACCGAGGAGGAGTTCAAGGGCTACTTTGAAAAGTTTGGTACGATTATTAATGAAGTTGTGATGCACAACAACATGAATAACAGGCCTAGAGGTTTTAGTTTCATAACTTTCGGCTCTGAAGATGTCGTTGAAGAGATTTTGAAGAACCGCTTCCATGAATTAGGCGGGAAGTTTGTGGAGGTGAAGCGGGCGATTCCAAAAGACCCAATTAACTGTACAATGGTCAGAGCTCAAGGATGGGTGGAAGGGAATATGATAATTTCTATCTTAACAATGACTTCATGTCTCCGTATGGCTACAATGGTGTTTACAATGCTGGATATCACATGCCTGGGTACGTGTTTCCTGGCTTTGGGATGCCGATGGTTGCTGCTGTCAATCTATGCTTTGGCTTCTGTTTACCACATGAATAGTGTTTTTGGTGCTGTATCTGTTGGTGCAAGTGATGGTGTTGGTGATATTAAGGTGGCAGCTAGACATTGATTCCACAATGATAAACAAATAGGGGCTTTATTGCATCTGAATCAACTTGTAAAATACCCCCATTCTAAAGTATCATCTATCCAACTACCCCTCTCTCGTTTTTAAGGTAAATATTTTCTCATATGTCATATTGATTGAAACCTTTTTTCAATAGTGTTTGGATTTTTTATCGAGTATAGAAGCAATTGGTGATACTTTCCGATCCATTATTATATTTTTTTCTTTAGTTTTTATTGTTTTTGATATTGAAATGGTTGTTCTTTATTCATGGGCAATGAGTTTCGATGTATTGGGGCTATCCTTTTCATAAGCCTAGATGTTTCTCAACATTGACTTGTTTGTGGAATCAATTGCTTGTGACTGTGCTGCATCAGTGAAGAAATTTTCATATTGTTGCTGTAAAGTTGACACATATACAGTATATATATAAAGCATACAATGTTTCCATATATTCCATCAGCTTTTGTCACTGACCATGATGAAAAAGATAATTAACTTGATGAATAATACCTTCACTACATGTGTAGGAGCAGATATCGTCTCCAATCCCGACTCAACTTTATGAAATCTAACATCTCTTATGTCTTCGATCCATAAGGGATCTCACCTTTGTTCACATGTAAATGGCAAGACATCAAAATTTAAAATGTAGCAATTACGCAAAGCTATTAGAATATGCATGCTCAACTCGCCATGTATACATCTTGAATATTGTTGTCCCTGGCACGGTCATAAAAAAAAAGGTAGGAGGAAGTGGTTAAAGCTGCTACAAGGAGATGAAAAGAAAGAAAGAAAGAAAATAAACTTGCTAACTAGTCAAAGAGAAGCTTAGAGATCTCAACATAATGAAATGGTAGTGGCTGGAATTCTCTTGGTGATTCCCTCTCGGCCTCCACAACTTGTCATATCACAGTTAAATATTGTACCAATTTTGATTGGATTGACACTAAGTATTTGAAGAGAGAACAACTAAAAGGAAGAACTGAGAAAGTATGTTGTACTGTGATTAAATTGATTAGGGGGTTCATTCATTATTGAGAATATGAAATTGAGGGTATGAGTATTCCTGCAATGTTACTTTCTCCTGATAATGGAAAATACAATGTTGTGTATACCGGAACTGAGAAAGTATGTTGTACTGTTGTGCATACCGTTACTTCTTTATTGTGCTTCTTTCTTCTTCTTTTGTTTTCCGGTCGGTTCTTAGTGTTTACCTTCCCTGGTGCATGGTAATGGAAAATACAATGTTTTGACATCTGATCCCTGATGGAAGGGAAGCATATACTTGTATTGTATTATTGTAGGTGGCCATGGGCAATCACATTTTTTCGATTGCTTATTATGTAACAATATATCTGTGACTCTGGTAATTGGCCAAAAGTCGAATTGGATTAATGAAACTAGGGCTGGCAAAAGGTATGGAAATTACCATACCAACCACGTACCAACCATAAACCGACTATGTTGGTAACCACACTTGTGGTAACCAACATGTTGGTAACCATCGACCATGGTGGTGGTAACCACGTGAAGGTGATATGGTAATGGTAATGTAATTTGAATACCATGGTTACCGAGTATATATATTATTATTTTTTATTTAATGTTTTATTGTTATTACCTTTGAGTTTTGAGTTTTAAGTTTTTAATTTATATTTTGTACTTTGATTGTGAAATGAAAAATGGGATGTCTCAAGCATCACCACTACTAGATGTCGACGTCGATAGTGTGTCCAATATCTTTACAGAGGTATTCTGTTCAGGAATACGCTGACATCGGTTGCTAGTCTCGGTGTTGAGGCTGTCGACTTCAACTTCTAGTGAAACAAGGGATTCTTCTTTTGTTTTTCGGTCGGTTCTTAGTGTTTGCCTTCACTGGTGCATGGTAATGGAAGATACGATATTCTGGCCCTGGATCCCAGATGGAAGGGAAGCATATACTTGTATCGTATTATTGTAAGTGGCCATGGGCAAACACATTTGTTCCGTTGCTTAGTATGTAACAATATATATGTGAGTCTCGTAATTGGCCAAGAGTCGAATGGAATTAATGAAACAGGACCCTTTTCAAGTTGAAGAAGGAGGCGGGAACTATTAGTTGGGCCGTGCAAAAGCCCACTTGAGTGTGATTACATTAATGGGCGATGCGGCAAAACAAAAAGCAATTCCTTTCCTTTATCACTTATCACTTTATCAGTTATCAACAACCAGGCCGTCTATCTTTTACCACTTACCACTTTATCAGTTATCAATTTAGGCCTAATGTTGGCAGCACAAGTACTAACAGTGGCAATCAGTTTAGGTCTAAGAAGATTTTCGTATAAGGTTTATCTGATAATCTAACCGAGGAGGAGTTCAAGGGCTACTTTGAAAAGTTTGGTAAGATTATTGATGGAGTTGTGATGCACAACAGCATGACTAACATGCCTAGAGGTTTTGGATACATAACTTTCGACTCTGAAGATGTCGTTGAAGAGATTTTGAAGAACCGCTTCCATGAATTAGGTGGGAAGTTTGTGGAGGTGAAGTGGGCGATTCCAAAAGACTCAATTAACGGTGGAAGTAATGGTCAGAGCTCAAGGATAGGTGGAAGGGACTATGATAATTTATATCTTAACAATGACTTCATGTCTCCGTATGGCTACAATTGTGTTTACAATGTTGGATATCACATGCTTGGGTAATGGAAGATACGATATTCCGGCCCTGGATCCCAGATGGAAGGGAAGCATATACTTGTATCGTATTATTGTAGGTGGCCATGTGCAAACACATTTATTCCGTTGCTTAGTATGTAACAATATATATGTGTGTATCGTAATTGGCCAAGAGTCGAATCAAATTAATGGAACATGACCCTTTTCAAGTTGAAGAAGGAGGCGTGAACTATTAGTTGGGCCGTGCGAAAGCCCATTTGAATGTGATTACTTTAATGGGCAATGCGGCAAAACAAAAAGCAATTCCTTTCCTTTATCACTTATCACTTTATCAGTTATAAACAACTAGGCCGTCTATCTTTTACGTTTTCTATATCTTTTTCCTTTTTAAAATATCTCTTACGCCTTTCAATCGAGTTAATAAATCTGAATTCTTTATAAGAAGCAAAACCAACAGATGACGACACTAAAAAATTTGAAAAATGAGGGAATCTCCACAGTTTTGGCTTGCAATTAGGGCCTTTTCCTTCGAATTCGTTGTGTGAGGATAAAGAACATGGCAGATTACGACTGTGGGAAGCTATTTGTCGGTGGAATTTCACGGGACACCACTAAAATTGACCTGAGAGACTACTTCAGTCAGTACGGTGAGATTTCATTCTCAACCACCCCTAAAGATCATATAACTGGAACCCCTAGAGGTTTCGGTTTTGTAAACTTCACTGATCCGTCCTCCTCTGATAGAGCATTGTCCGACCACCATTAAATTTTAGGCAAGAGGGTATGTTTATTTGTTTATCTCCATTCCTTCTAATATCCTAGCCCCAATTTCCGTTAAAAGACGAAATTCTGAATCATTGTTGTTTAATTGAAGTGCTTTGAATGCAGAAAAAGATATTTGCTTTTGGTTGGATTATGAATTGTTTTTCGATTCCACCACTTTTGTGTATAGGTAGAAGTGAAAAGAGCGCTTCTAAGAAGCGAGCAACAACAATTTCACCCAATCCACCGAGGAAGTAGTGTTGGTAGCACGAGTACTAACAGTGACGACAATAAGTTTAGGCCTAATGTTGGTAGCATGAGTACTAACAGTGGCAACCAGTTTAGGTCTAAGAAGATTTTCGTATGAGGTTTATCTGATAATCTAACCGAGGAGGAGTTCAAGGGCCACTTTGAAAAGTTTGGTAAGATTATTGATGCAGTTGTGATGCACAACAGCATGACTAACAGGCCTAGAGGTTTTGGTTTCATAACTTTCGACTATGAAGATGTCGTTGAAGAGATTTTGAAGAACCGCTTCCATGAATTAGGTGGGAAGTTTGTGGAGGTGAAGCGGGCGATTCCAAAAGACTCAATTAACAGTGGAAGTAATGATCAGAGCTCAAGGATAGGTGGAAGGGACTACGATAATTTATATCTTAACAATGACTTAATGTCTCCGTATGGCTACAATGGTGTTTACAATGCTGGATATCACATGCTTTGGTAATGGAAGATACGATATTCCGGCACTGGATCCCAGATGGAAGGGAAGCATATACTTTTGTCGTTTAATTGAAGTGCTTTGTATGCAAAAAAAGATATTTGCTTTTGGTTGGATTATGAATTGTTTTTCGATTCCACCACTTTTGTATATAGGTAGAAGTGAAAAGAGCGCTTCCAAGAAGCGAGCAACAGCAATTTCACCCAATCCACCGAGGAAGTAGTGTTGGTAGCACGAGTACTAACAGTGACGACAATCAGTTTAGGCCTAATGTTGGTAGCACGAGTACTAACAGTGGCAATCAGTTTAGGTCTAAGAAGATTTTCGTATGAGGTTTATCTGATAATCTAACCAAGGAGGAGTTCAAGGGCTACTTTGAAAAGTTTTGTAAGATTATTGATGCAGTTGTGATACATAACAGCATGACTAACATGCCTAGAGGTTTTGGTTTCATAACTTTCGACTCTGAAGATGTCGTTGAAGAGATTTTGAAGAACCGCTTCCATGAATTAGGTGGGAAGTTTGTGGAGGTGAAGCGGGCGATTCCAAAAGACTCAATTAACAGTGGAAGTAATGATCAGAGCTCAAGGATAGGTGGAAGGGACTACGATAATTTATATCTTAACAATGACTTAATGTCTCCGTATGGCTACAATGGTGTTTACAATGCTGGATATCACATGCTTTGGTAATGGAAGATACGATATTCCGGCACTGGATCCCAGATGGAAGGGAAGCATATACTTTTATCGTTTAATTGAAGTGCTTTGTATGCAAAAAAAGATATTTGCCTTTGGTTGGATTATGAATTGTTTTTCGATTCCACCACTTTTGTATATAGTTAGAAGTGAAAAGAGCGCTTCCAAGAAGCGAGCAACAGCAATTTCACCCAATCCACCGAGGAAGTAGTGTTGGTAGCACGAGTACTAACAGTGACGACAATCAGTTTAGGCCTAATGTTGGTAGCACGAGTACTAACAGTGGCAATCAGTTTAGGTCTAAGAAGATTTTCGTATGAGGTTTATCTGATAATCTAACCGAGGAGGAGTTCAAGGGCTACTTTGAAAAGTTTTGTAAGATTATTGATGCAGTTGTGATGCATAACAGCCTGACTAACATGCCTAGAGGTTTTGGTTTCATAACTTTCGACTCTGAAGATGTCGTTGAAGAGATTTTGAAGAACCGCTTCCATGAATTAGGCGGGAAGTTTGTGGAGATGAAGCGGGCGATTCCAAAAGACTCAATTAATAGTGGAAGTAATGGTCAGAGTTCAAGGATAGGTGGAAGGGACTATGATAATTTATATCTTAACAATGACTTCATGTCTCCGTATGGCTACAATGGTTTTTACAATTCTGGATATCACATCCTTTGGTAATGGAAGATACGATATTCTGGCACTGGATCCCAGATGGAAGGGAAGCATATACTTGTATCGTATTATTGTAGGTGGCCATGTGCAAACACATTTGTTCCGTTGCTTAGTATGTAACAATATATATGTGAGTCTCGTAATTGGCCAAGAGTCGAATGAAATTAATGGAAAAGGACCCTTTTCAAGTTGAAGAATGAGGCGTGAACTATTAGTTGGGCCGTGCAAAAGCCCACTTGAGCGTGATTACTTTAATGGGCCCTGCGGCAAAACAAAAAGCAATTTCTTTCCTTTATCACTTATCACTTTATCAGTTATCAACAAACAGGCCGTCTATCTTTTACGTTTTCTATATCTTTTTCCTTTTTAAAATATCTTTTACGCCTTTCAATCGAATTAATAAATCTGAATTCTTTATAAGGAGCAAAACCAACCAACAGATGACGACACTAAAAAATTTGAAAAAGGAGGGAATCTCCACAGTTCTAGCTTGAAATTAGGGCATTTTCCTTCGAATTCGTTGTGTGAGGATAAAGAACATGGCTGATTACGACTGTGGGAAGCTATTTGTTGGTGGAATTTCACGGGACACCACTGAAATTGACCCGAGAGATTACTTCAGTCAGTACGGCGAGATTTCATTCTCAACCACCCCCAAAGATCGTATAACTAGAACCCCTAGAGGTTCCGGTTTTGTAAACTTCACTGATCCGTCCTCCTCTGACAGAGCATTGTCCGACCGCCATTAAATTTTAGGCAAGAGGGTATGTTTATTTGTTTATCTCCATTCCTTCTAAAACCCTAGCCCCAATTTCCGTTAAAAGACGAAATTCTGAATCATTGTTGTTTAATTGAAGTGCTTTGTATGCAGAAAAATATATTTTCTTTTGCTTGGATTATGAATTGTTTTTCGATTCCACCACTTTTGTGTATAGGTAGAAGTGAAAAGAGCGCTTCCAAGAAGCGAGCAACAACAATTTCACCCAATCCACCGAGGAAGTAGTGTTGGTAGCACGAGTACTAACAGTGACGACAATCAGTTTAGGCCTAATGTTGGTAGCACGAGTACTAACAGTGGCAATCAATTTTGGCCTAAGAAGATTTTCGTAGGAGGTTTATCTGATAAGCTAACCGAGGAGGAGTTCAAGGGCTACTTTAAAAAGTTTGGTACGATTATTGATGCAGTTGTGATGCACAACAGCATGACTAACATGCCTAGAGATTTTGGTTTCATAACTTTCAACTCTGAAGATGTCGTTGAAGAGATTTTGAAGAACCGGTTCCATGAATTAGGCGGGAAGTTTGTGGAGGTGAAGTGGGCGATTCCAAAAGACCCAATTAACAGTGGAAGTAATGGTCAGAGCTCAAGGATAGGTGGAAGGACAATGATAATTTATATCTTATCAATGACTTCATGTCTCCGTATGGCTACAATGGTGTTTACAATGCTGGATATCACATGCTTGGGTAATGGAAGATACGATATTCCGGCACTGGATCCCAGATGGAAGGGAAGCATATACTTGTATCGTATTATTGTAGGTGGCAATGTGCAAACACATTTGTTCCGTTGCTTAGTATGTAACAATATATATGTGTGTCTCGTAATTGGCCAAGAGTCGAATGAAATTAATGGAACAGGACCCTTTTCAAGTTGAAGAAGGAGGCGTGAACCATTAGTTGGGCCGTGTGAAAGCCCACTTGAGTGTGATTACTTTAATGGGCCATGCGGCAAAACAAGAAGCAATTTCTTTCCTTTATCACTTATCACTTTATCAGTTATCAACAACCAGGCCGTCTATCTTTTACGTTTTCTATATCTTTTTCCTTTTTAAAATATCTTTTACTTCTTTCAATCGAATTAATAAATCTGAATTCTTTAGGGGTGGGCACGGGACGGGACGGGACGGGATTGAGCCGGGACAGGACTCGTCCCGCGAAATTTTTACGGGACGGGATCGGGACGGGATTGACACTTTTTTTCCGGGACGGGATGGTGTCTGGATGGGACGGGATCGGGACGGGACGGGCCTTGTCCCGCAAATAAAAATAATAAAATATTATATAAATTTGCAAAATGAAAAATACTTTCATAATTCATTAATTTGTATAATATGTTGAATACGGTATTCTTCTCAACTATATTTTCAATATTATTATTATTATTACTATTATTATTATAATACTATTATTAATTCATACAATGATTGTATAATTAATTATAATGTTCAAAATATTTGGCTACATTATCTTACTAGATCAGGACGGAAAGGGATTGAGACGAGATTCGCCAGATATTATCTCATTATCGATTGATAGTTGGGAAAAATACCGTATTTAGCTATTTGCCTCTTGTAGCTCTAAATGGGTATAATAATAATAATAATAATAATAATAATAATAATAATAATAATAATAATAATAATAATAATATTATTATTATTATTATTATTATTATTATTATTATTATTATTATTACTTATTTTTATTGTTATTATTATAAAATAAGTATACTTTACAAGAATAATAATAATAAATAATTATATAAAATAATTATTTTTATTGATATGTTGAATAATAATAAAATAATAATAAATAGTGATGCACAACAGCATGACTAACATGCCTAGAGGTTTTGGTTTCATAACTTTCGACTCTGAAGATGTCGTTGAAAAGATTTTGAAGAACCGCTTCCATGAATTAGGCGGGAAGTTTGTGGAGGTGAAGCGGGCGATTCCAAAAGACCCAATTAACAGTGGAAGTAATGGTCATAGCTCAAGGATGGGTGGAAGGGACTATGATAATTTATATCTTAACAATGACTTCATGTCTCCGTATGGCTACAATGTTGTTTACAATGCTGGATATCACATGCTTGGGTACGGGTTTCCTGGCTTTGGGATGCCGATGGTTGCTACTGCCAATCCTTGGAACGGCTTACATATGTCGAGATATGGACCTTTACTCTATGCTTTGGCTCCTGTTTACCACATGAATAGTGTTTTTGGTGCTGTATCTGTTGGTGCAAGTGATGGTGTTGGGGATATTAAGGTGGCAGTTAGACATTGATTCCACACTGATAAACAAATGGGAGCTTGTCTTGCATCTGGATCAACTTGTAAAATACCCCCATTCTAAAGTCTCATCTATCCAACTACCCCTCTCGTTTTTAAGGTAAATATTTCCTCATGTGTCATATTGATTGAAACCTTTTTTTCAATAGTGTTTGGATTTTTTATTGAGTATAGAAGCAATTGGTGATGCTTTCCAATCCATTATTATATGTTTTCTTTAGTTTTTGTTGTTTTTGATATTGAAATGGTTGTTCTTTATTAATCATAATGCACTCTTTTGCAATGATTTTTTTTTGTTGCAAAAGGTGAGATCTATAGCAACCAAAATTTATTGTTTTCAAAGGTTAGATCTATATCAACGACAGTAATCATTGCAAAAGAATGATGACAATTGCAACAACATGTTTTGTTGCTACAATGTGTTGGTATTTTTCAAGATTCAATGGTTTAGAAACGAAAAATGTATTGCAATGACAAAATGTTGTTGTATTAGGTTTATTTTTCGCGACGACCAATGTCGTTGCAATACCCTTTAGCTATGCCTTGACGCGCGATGACCCTGCAACGATAAATGTCGTTGCAAAAGGTGTCTATTGCAACGACAATCCCTATATTGCAACGACTTTTGTTGTTGCAATATCCCTATAAAGTAATGTGTATTTGCATTCAATGGTAGAAATGAATATGTTAGGAACCTACAGGAATAATGTGTATTGATACAGGGAATTGAGAAAACCTCATCCCTTGCAACAAAAAAATGTTGCTAAATACAACATTTATCTTTCACAATGTTTTTTTTGTTTCGAAATATTTTATTTATTGCAATATAGAGCCTATGGCAACAACATTTGTTGTTGCAAAAGATTTTATTAATCATAATGCACTCTTTTGCAATGACTTTTTTTGTTGCAAAAGGTGAGATCTATAGCAATGACAATTGGTTGTTTCCAAAGGTTAGATCTATATCAGCGACAATAGTCATTGCAAAAGAATGATGATAATTGCAACGACATGTTTTTTTGCTACAATGTGTTGGTATTTTACAAGATTCGATGGTTTAGCAACGACAAATGTATTACAATGACAAAATGTTGTTGCATTAGGTTTATTTTTCGCAACGACCAGTGTCGTTGCAATACCCTTTAGCTATGCCTTGACGCGCAACGGCCCTGCAACGATAAATGTCATTGCAAAAGGTGTCTATTGCAATGACAATCCCTATATTGCAACAACTTTTGCTGTTGCGATATGCTATTTTTCTTGTAGTGTGCTAAGCAAAACAAATGTTGTCACCAAACGAAAACTCTAGGATAAGGGAAAGTGTTTTTAGTACTGTCACGACGATAAAAAAAATTGTAATCATTGTTGTCACCAAATAAAAACCTAGGACCACCGAAACCTCTTTTGCCACTATTTTTCTGTTGATGACACTATTGTTTACGCTCTTCAATTCGTTTTTCAAATGAGTATTGAACAGTACATGTCGTTTGCTTAGTTTTAGCCCCCTAGGGTTTATGTTCTTCTTTTCCTAGGGTTTTCTTTTGGTGGTGACACTCGATCACCTCGTTAAAATAGTGTCACCAAAGATGGCTACACTGACCTTGTAAAAAAAATATAAAAAAAAGGTGGTGAAAGTGATAAGGGTGGTTACAGTGATAAATGTGGTGACAACGATAAGGGTGGTGACAGTGCCCACTCATAAGCGTGGTGACAACGATAAGGGTGGTGACAGCGATAAGGATGGTGACAGTGAACCCGTAAAAAAACTCTAAAAACTAAGTTGTCTCCAAAACAAATTGTCACCACTGATAAAGGTGGTGAAACTAATCTCGTAAAAAAAACTCTAAAAACTAAGCTGTCCCAAAAAAAAATTCACCACGTGTGTCACTACCGATAAAGGTAGTGACACTAATCTCGTTTTTTTTTTAAAAAAAAAAACTAAAAACCTAGCTGTCACAAAAAAATTGTCATCACATGTTTCACTATTGATAAAGATGGTGACATTAATCTCGTAATAAAAATCTAAAACATAAGCTGTCCCAAAAAAAAATTGCCACCGTTGATAAAAGTGGTAACAATAATCTCGTTAAAAAAACACTAAAATCTAAGTTGTCACAAAAAAAAATTGTCACCACATGTGACACCACTGGCTAATCTCTTTAAAAAAACTGTCACAAAAAACTGTCACCAAAATCATTCACCTTGACTGGTCATAATCAAAATGGGCACTTAGCAAAAATTTCCATTTATTTTCAAGGTTTAATTAACTAAATGTCTAAAATAATAAATGAGAGTGGTTTATTAGGAGTTTATTATTATCTGATAAATAAAAATATTTTTTGGTAGTTAAGTGAAATATCTGAATAATGAGCTCAAATATTTCTTAGTAATTGTTGTAGTACCTTTATCTCTCTCAATGATTATCTTTACTTTTTTTTTTCCATACGAGTTGGAACTCACGTGCTTCGCACGTGGCAACTTTACCGCAATGTATATGCCAAGTTAGGATAAAGAAATAATGTCTTTAATTCTGTAGGAACTATACCGCAATGTATATGCCAAGTTAGGATAAAGAAATAATGTCTTGAATCCTAAAGTCAATTACATTCATAGGCAAAGTGTCCAATAATAAAGAATGCAATGTTGGGTGCTAAATGAAATTAGGAAGTGAATTCGAGGATTTGGTATAATAAATCTGTAATGGGTTGAGAACAAGCAAACAAAACAGAAAATTATATAAATGTAGACATGAAATGAGTAGATACCTATTCCGTCATTCACATTATACTGCAAAATCATACAATATCCAACATGTGAGAAATATAGCTTGTCTACGCAAATGGAGTGTTGCAATTCACACCATTCAATCTACCATCTATGCAGAAGATCACAAAATTAAGCACGAAATCGAGCATTAAGTTGTATGGCAATCCTTTTCAGCTAGCTCCAACTACGTTTGAGAAGGCTGATTATTTGTATTGCAACTTCTCAAGTCTTTCACAAAATAATTGAGCTGATGAAGTTTTTATATCCGCTTCAATTAGCTCCTCAAAATGTGCACAATATGTTGTGCTTGGCAATGAGAACATCAGGTTGTAGGACAAGGCTAGAAGCATCCAATTATTGCCACATCAACACATGTGTTGGATGTTCTCGAAGAATAAAAAGTCATTCACAAAACTGTTCGTTTATCAAAAAAGCATTTTCTTCACACCGGAGTATAATTCAAGGTCATTCAGAAATTATATCCGTTTAACAGGCATATTTTGTAATTTTTTTTTCAAAATTGAGTCAATGCCTTTTAGGCTTATCTGGCCTTTTGCAAATGGTGGTCATTCTTGCCAATTACAAATAGTTAAATAATACAGTAGTAACTGTCAATGCACTTTTAATAGCTTAATTAAGCATGTAGTCAATATATATAACTGATTCAGTATTAGAGACTATACCTATAACCCTATCCTAAGCTGAAATTTGGGCTCTAGTTTTAGCAGTTAATTAGGCAACAATCATATGAATCAATTCTTGCAAACATATGCATTTGATTGCATACTTCTTTCAGGGTTGTTTCCATACTATTAGTGTGTTATTTTATGTACACTTCACTCCATAGGATTAACTTGTTCAACAACACATAGTGTGGTTCATTATTATAATTCTAAATTTCTATCTTATAAGTTTGAGAGAATCAAAAGAAACCTTCAAAAAATTAGACATGCTATTTGAGATTCAAGGTAAATATATCTATATCAAATTTAAACTCGTCAACGAAAACCCCAAATTTTTTGAAACTCAACAGAGATAAAGATTTAATATCAATTTAGTAAAATAGAATAAACAATAGTGTATATAGTCTATTCATGCACATTGCAAATATGGTTTTACATATAGTAAAAAGTCCTTTAAATTATCGCTTATAAGAGGAATTTTAACAAACAATTGGTATATGCAGAGCCGTTCACGGATTTAGGACCCAATCAAATTCATCAAGAAACAAAAAACGCCACTTATAACTGCCTACCCAGTGGAAACCCGCTGAGAGCAGGTCTTGAGGGTCGAGTTGTACTCATTTTTCCCCAACTACATTGAGAGGGTGATTCTAAGAATGGTTCTCATTAGTGTACATGTCAAAATTAATTATATGTGATAGGAGCATAGATGTCAGATAGGATGCAAATATATATCCATGTTAATTATAATTTCAGAAAAGGAGAGAGAGCAAGAATCGGAAAACTAACTGCGTACCATTGGAGCAAGCTCAGCCTCTAAAAGCGATTTAGCCGACTAATGGTTAGTTTAGTTCATTGGCTTCCTAGCTAAAGTGTGAATGGTTAGTTTAGTTTCACTGATAAGCATAGTGCATCAACACAACAAAGAGAAAGACAACTGCTACTTCTATACAAAAAAAATATATATATATTGAGCCACCAAATGACTTGATCACAAAGGATAATGAATCTTTTGGAGTCTATACAATTAGGAACTGTACATATAATCAATAATCATCTTTTTCTTCGACTACTAAGCTACCCATCGAACTACTAACTCATATCAATACAATCCAATATAAAAAATCCTAAATTTATATTTATATAAAAAATCAAACCTTTCCAAATAACTCATTGAATCTCAGGGCTTTGGCGATCCCGAACATGACAGATTTGCGGATTGAACCTATGGTTACCAAGATTCAGAATCCAATTGGAATTTGTCATTTACCGAAGAAGAGTTTTTAGGCGATGCCTTGCAAACAATCGCAATCAATTTTTATCCAAGACAGATGAAAGAAGTGAATCAAGAAACCCTAGAAATAAAATCACCGGGATGAGAATTGAGAAAGGGATCAAACCTTTAAATTGTGGGAGGCGATTTCCGACTGATGCACTTAGAGGGCGTTTTGAAGATGAAGGGATGGGATACGGTGAGGACCGGCTGAGCCTGAAGGATGGGGGCGAAGATGATGGCTGATGATGGGAGGCGGCACCAGTGGTACGGTCTGTAGTCAGAGAAGTGAAGGCAGGCATGGGATGGCAATTTTATAAATATAAAAGCGCAAGGTGAACGATCAACGGCAAAACAGTAGATACATTGAAATCTAAGGGTAAAATAGGAAAACAAAATGTGACTATTCATTCTAAAGTGTCTCTTTTATACATGTACTAGCCTTGAATAGGTAAATAAAGAGCGGTCATTCCGGGTATCGAACCGGGGACCAATGGGTACTACCCACAAATCCTTTTCGGTGAGCCATTCCGGAATTGTTATATATGTACTAGCCGTAATCGCGTGCTTTGCACGCGGATTCCGACATTTTCCACGTTGTAATGATTTTATAGATACATAATATTTATATATAGGTAAAAAAAATATAATAATATACTACAATAATATATATATATATATATATATATATATATATAACTTTGATAATATAAATACAATAAAATTGTGTATTACACAATTGAAAATTACTACCAAAAAAAATAGAATAAGATACATAATGTTTTTGCTTGATCTTGAATCTTTTCTTCCAAGCCTATTGAACCAATCCTGCATATGTAAATCAATATTGTAATTAGTTACTTAACGGTAAATAAAAAATTAATTTTAAAGAAATCTATAATATAAATAAATCTAAATACGAATATTTATACCTGCTTTATATGATATGGGCTCGTTTTAATATTTCAAAAGTAACAACATTTCGTATTAAATTTTTATTGTCTTGTTGTTCCAAAGATGATGTTGTAAATATTCTAACATGGCTTCGTTTATGGACTCTTGAAGGTGCAACATATAATTGTCCATGTGAAAAGCAAGGTTGATGTAGACCTATTATTACCTGTTCTAATGTTTGACCTTGTGCTTTGTTTATTTTCATTGCAAAACATAACTTAATGGGAAATTGCTTTCTTTGAAAATTGAATGGATATTTCATTGAAGGTGGTTTTAATGTAATTCTTGGAATGAAAACTTGTTCACCTTTATAATACACTGTTGCTATTTCACATTGAATTAAATTTTAAAAAAAATTTATGCAAATTAACCTTGTTCCATTGCATAATTCTGACGGTGGATCTAAATTTCGTAATAATATTACAGGACAATTTTTTTTAAGGATAAGTTTATGAGGACTCATACCAGTTGGACATAATGTGTTTAGAAATTTAGTAGGATAAGTATTACAATGATCTTCTATTACAGAGTCAAAGCTTGTATAAGTAACAGGTGTTCCGTTAAACTCATTAATTAACATTTTATTAATATGATCTACATCATCGTTTTTTGGTGCCAATATAGCTCTCTCACTGAAAATGTGTGAATCAAAATGAGAATTAGTTATTTATGAGAAAATAGTATGTGATAAGCTATATAAATAATCATTTTGGTTATCAAAACATTTGACAATATTATGTGGTATATGAATTAAACTTGATTCTTCTTTTTGTAATGAGTCATTACCTAATTGAAGAAGAAAATTTGCAAATTCTAGGTCATCTTTTGCTCTCATGTTTTTCGTTAATCTAAATTTGATTAGACGAGACCATATGTATGAGCTTACTAAGCTAGCATCAACTGCTTCTTGTTGTGTTTTATTTGTTAGTACAGGTAGAACTTGACGAAAATCACCTCCAAAAACAATTATTTTTCCACCAAAAATTTCTTTATTTCCACAAATATCCTGTAAAAGTACATCAAGGGCTTCAATGTTTGTTTTTTTTGTCACTGATGCTTCATCCCAAATAAATAGAGTAATTTGTTTCAGTAATTCGGCTATACTACTTTGCTTGGAAATCTTACATGTAAACGAAGTATCATCTTTCATTGGTATTTTAAATCTAGAATGTGCAGTTCTTCCAGTAGGAATATTTGATGCAGCAATTCCAGATGTGGCAGTTGGGAGAACTATTTTTCCCATTGATCTTACCTTTGCATATAAAGCACAATATAAAAATGTTTTTCCAGTACCTCCGGGACCATCTATGAAGAAAGCACCCGATTTCTTTTCCTTTACATGTTGAATTATACATTTGTAGGCAGTACGTTGATCATTATTTAATAATTTTGAAGCTTTTTTTTTAGATTGAAGGAATAGGAGCATTCAATGCATCATTAATATTTCTTGTTATTTTAAGTGTATTATTTTCTTGTTCTATGAGATTTACAAGATTATAAAATTAGCATCAAATTTACCGCGGTTTCGTATAATTTCGTGGTAAATTTTCAAAGTTGACAACTACACCACGGTTTCTTGGAGAACCGTGGTAAATTAACCTCATATTTACCACGGTTCCTTTTCATTTCGTGGTAAATTTTGGAGATTAGAATAACCTCTGCCCTTTTCCCATTCCCGAACATTTCTCCATCGCTCGCCTCCCAAGCTCTCTCTATGCTCCTCCTCTCTCATCCAGCACTTCCTCCTCCTCTCCTCTTCTCCTCCTTCGCTGTCGCCGGTTGTGGTCTTGCGCCATCGAATCTCCTCGCCGTTAATCAACCAACGCGACCCCGTCCATCGCCATCACCCTTGTTCTTGATATCTTCCCCCTACTTCTCTCCATCACCGTCGACCTCTCTCCATCGCCATCGATTTTCGGTTCCGCCTGTGTCAGAGCTCCCCTTGATTTTGCCTGAGTGCGTCTCAACTCGATGTGCCTGCTGGTTCGCGCTCGAGAATAAGGACCGTTCCTTCTGTCTCTCTTCCTCAGATCTCTCGTGTTCTCTCCAACTTCAGGTAACCTCGTTCAACCCTTTTCTCTTCAATTTTGGAGCTTGATAGTGTTTGGTTAGGGTTTGATTTGGGGAAATAGGGAATTGGGAAGAGCAAGAACCAGATTAGGGTTTGATTTTGCGAAAATGGGAAAGTCTAATTTTTTGGTCGAATTTGTCGATTAAGTCATCTAAACTACTCAGCCTTGCTACTGTGTTTCCTTTATTATAATCGGATTGCTGTTGTTTGTTGTTGTGAGTTTGATTCTCCTGCATTCAAGTATTATAATAATTGGTTCATTTGTTTGTGATTTCTTCTGTTACCGATTGGATTGTTGTTGTTTGTGTTGTGTATTTTGGCCGATGAGTAAGGAATAAGGAGTTCGCTGGGTACAAAGGAGGAATCGGATTGTATTGTGTGCGTGTCAGCGTGTGTGTTTGAATATTCCTTTTTCCAGTTTAGAAATGTGGGAGATCAGAGGCTGACAACGTGATTCCTTGTCCACTTATAAGCGTATTTCTAGGGAGAATCTGGATTCTGACCTTGAAGAGAGTGTACCTGGTGTGTTAATTGATTCGTTATTATCATTACACTTGTAATTGTGGTCGGTTTTGTGATTTTAGGGGTTTGAGATGACTTACTGTAGATTTCTACTGGTTTGTTTTAGTTCTTTCACACAGCCATGGAAAAGAAGCTGTAAATCCATCATGGGTGCTTTCATTGCCTCATGTAGTTGTATTTAAGTTTGAGAACAAGTAGTGTCAAGATGCCAGATGGTTCCTCTCAAAACACAGGTGAGGCTGACTGATTCATTTAAGTTTGAGAAATTTGACTCAATTTAATTCTCGGTCTTGTGTGTCTTTCCTTTTACCATTGCAAATCTCTGCAGTTCACTTTTTTTGCTGAAAATACTTTGTGTATTTTTCCGACATATCCATCTAATAGTATGTCATATTCTTTCTTGTTTAATATTGTTTTGTCTAACATTGATTGCAGTCTATGGGATATTTCGTGGTGCTGTGGTATTGGTAGTGGCTTATAACGTTTCGGGGGGGTAGTGGCTTATAATGTTTTCTCGACTCTTGTTTTTAACCAATAAATAAATAAATATATGCATACAGCATACATCCTCTTTCATTCTGAAGTCATCTACTTAGTATGGTGATGTAAATTATTGTTTTTTCAGGCCGCTTCATCTAATAGCTTGGATTCTAGTAACCAGAATCCACCAGCAATTAAGCAAGAGACTTCTTTGATTGATTTTGATGCTGATATTCAGACACCAGTAACTGCAGCTATTTCACAACCACTACAATCATCCGATTTAACTACTGGTGCTATATGGTCTTTCGACAATGCTCCTCATATAAAAGCTCCTCAACCACCACCGAATTCAAACCCATTGGATTCTGTCTTGACTCAACTCTCACTTCCAGATCCTGCACCAGAATTTCCAACTTCTAACGGTTCTTCTGCAGCAGCTTCTTCAACCACTGCATCAACGCCATCAACTGCTGTTGATTCCCTCTTTTCACCTGCAGTACTGGTTTCACTAACACCTTTGACTGGGGCTGTAAATGTTGCAAGCAATGCATCATTCCTCCTCCCTGATGGCGTTTATTCTACTGGACCAGGCGACATACTTACCAGCAGTCAGGTAGGTTTATAAGATGCTGAAATTTATTATGCTGCTATTTTTTAGAGGACTCAGTTTCATTGTTTGCCTAATCTTTTAGGGCCTTGTCACAATAAACTGCTTAGAAGTTTGTCATGTTAAATTTAGTAAGTTAAATTTTGTTATAGTTTAGATGTTTGTCATGTTAGAATTGAAGTAATTTATTAAGTTTAGAATTAAATTCCTTTATTGATTGTGCTATTTGTTCTGGCATAAACCAAAATGAAATGAAATTTGGGAATTTCTTTTTTCACGGCATAGAAATAGGAATTTATTTTGCCTTCTCAGGGTGGCTTGGAAGCTCTCCTTTGTAATATAAAGGAATTTTTACTTGTATGCTGTTAAATTTGGGAATTTATTTTTACTAATCTCTTTGGAAAAGCTTGGTAATTTTTACGTGTACGCTTAGTTTTCACTAGAATCGGCAGAGGTTTAATAGTTCAATTTTCACTCATATACTTTACTTTTTGTGAAATTGCAGTGGTGATGAAGATCATGCACATGAGAGAATAAACAAGTTAGCTAAATGACAATATTGAAGCAAAACTCAAGTAAGAATGTTGGTTTTGTTTCTACTGTGAAATTTTCTTGCTAGGTTATCTGATCTTATTATGTTTTCTTATTAATTACTTTCACCATAAATTATAAGTGTTTTACGTGGTGGTTTCAATATGTCGGGCAGAAGATGTTTAAAGGTCTTACATTTACTGGATTAAATCTGCATTAGAGTAAGATGGATCTTAAGCAGATGTTTAAAGGGCATGTGGAATGCTTTATAATCTCTTGAACATATCTATTCATGGTTGATTGTGCTATTTCATGGTTGATTATCCTATCTCTTGAACATATCCATTCTTCCTCTCATGGTATGTGTTACCTATGGATGCTTCCTTCCTTCAGCTTCTGTAATGGAATGTTTTTTCTCAACTTCTCATTTCAACTTCGTTGCAGAAATCCATTCTATATTTTGCATGATTTTCGTTGGCTACCTTGTTTAGAAAGCTCTATGGGTGCAACGTACTAGACATATCAACTTCGTTGCAGAAATCTATTCTATAGTGTTCAGGTAAATTTTTCATAAAACCCATTTTAAAATTATACTATTATTTTATTTAAGCCTATTAGCTCAAATGGTAGAGCGATGTGTTTATACACAAAGATGTGGGTTCAAATCCCGCATAGGCTACTATATATAATAATCCGGCAACAATTGCCACAATACATATTTACTTCGGTTCAACAATTTACCACAGTTCAAATCACAATTACCACACGACCTATTTACCACGGTTCACAAGCCCTGAGACTATGGATAGATTTACCATGGGTGGACAAATTTACCATAGCCACTTTTACCTCGGTTCAGAACCGTGGTAAAGCTTGCACACGGAACCGAGGTAAAACCGGCTTTCTGTACTAGTGAAAGGTGACAAACGACGGAATCGGACAATTGGTGAGCGAGTCAAGCTTTCCCACGCCTACAATGGTGGTTTTTAGACATACACATAGAAGGAGGTGAGTGTTGGTACGAACCGGTGACCTGTGCGGCGACGACGATGTGTGGTGGGTGGGGCAACAACGACTCGGTTCCCTTCCTCCTTTGCACTGACAGCTTGTTCAAAGAGAGGAATTAACTACCCATTCTTGTATTTAACTTAAGGGTAAAATGGTAATTCTACAAGATTTAACAGCTAATTGACCAAAAACCTAATAAAGTTAAGTAATAGGTGGCTTTTCGCTAACAGAGTGTATCTAGTGGGTGGTTTACTGCAATTTCGAATATATGGGGTGGTTTTGAGCAAAGTCGCGTATTTTAGGGGTGGTTTCCTGCTATTTACCCTCATATTAATTACACTTCAGACTTTTACATTTGTCTTTAATCACACTAACCAATACGAAGTACATTAGTTGATGATAAATAAAAAAATTATTTAAAGAAGCAAATATCTAGAAAAGAGGGAAAAGGTACAAAAGTTAAAAAAAGTTATGATTACAAAATATTAATAAAATGTACTTTAAAGTGTAAAACATCTAATATTAGTGACCAAAATTTTAAACTCAAAACATTAATAATGATAGGATGGAGTATATAGCAAAAGAGTTGTGGTCTTAAAAGGTGTCAACTCATATCAAATATGTCTTTTAGGTCTGTTGTCCTCAGTTGAAGCATGAAAAAGAAGAGCACTTTTGACATGCGTAAAGTTTCAATCACTTATAAATCACTCCGAACATCTTTATTATACATGATGTTTGATAGGGTGTTACAACATGTTATCCATGGACGTTAATTTACAGTGTATATAAAATCGAATCTCAAATCAAAGATAGATAATATTAACATTAAAATATATTGAATTGGCGTGAAACAAGTAAAAACAGCTAGCTACTTACCTTTTTATGATCTGTGAAGCTGACAACATATGGATTGATAATCAGCATGATGGGTGACTTTAAAATCGCTTGTTTCATGGCTACCTCGTCGAAAGGATCGATTCTTTTCCAATACTTAATAGCGCGAACCTTAGGTTCTCTGATTTTGTCTGGAGTGTGCACCCCCTTCTTAACTGTTTTGTAAGGAGGATAATTATCCGAGGTAGTTAACCAAGGAAAATTTTCAAAGTAAGCTTTCACACCCTCTATGGATGATTTATCAACTTCATCGATCAGTTGTTGATTGGATAGCACTAAGTCTCTAATAGCTTATCAATGCGTAAGAAATGTACACCGTCATTATAACTGCCACCACTGCATTTAAGATACAAGTAGGTCATGTAAAGTAATTGAAGAAGATAAACTCATCAGAGACAAATGAAAAAGAAAGTTTGATTCGCACGCACACACACATATAACAATCAATGATTATATTATTTAAAATAGGATAAAGGCAACAACTCAGCCCAATCTATTATTTCCTATTAATGCAAACATCTCCCTTGTTTGTTTGTATGTTTTACAAATTTACATTGCCCTCCAATCCTTTTAAAAATCCTTTATAACTAATCAAGGTAAGAATTCATGAGAAACCTTAAGAAATTAACGTTTCCACCTTTATCTCAAGGTAATAGCTCAACTAAGTGGGGTTGTTGCATGCATGGATCATATCTATGCATGAATGGCCACCTATGAGTTTCTCATGGATCAAGCTAGACCTTCAGATATCAACTTCCGTTGAATCTCAATTAAAGCCCCTTGTTGCAAGGTATAATCTGATGATTTATTCAACATAGACAACTACTTCCACTTAATACATCACATATCTAGCAACCTAGCTCCTATTTCTACTTCAAACCTTCTGGATGTAATGCAAGTACTTTCTCTGCACACAAGGGGGAAATAAATTAAAGGGTATATACCAGTTTTTTGATCCCTAACTGAAGTGGACAACCCTTTTTTTTGCTCCAATCCAAGTCACAAACTAGATGGGGTTCCTCGGAAGAGTACCACCTGAGAATATTTTTGACAAATCATTGGTTATTTTATTTTAAACTATGGTTATTATTTTTAGAAATTTCTGTTGTAATTAAATAGGAATTAAAATGCTTGAAAAAAAATACTAATAATGAAGGTTGAATATGATTACTTGTATTGTTGGGATAAAATAGGATGATTTTTTATCCTTGTTTTATCCACCTTGTCAAACCCTCTCATTAGCCTATCTATCCATGGCATGGCTGAACTGCATATATTACACATATATAAGTGTGTAGTTAATTAAGTGTTTAATTACAATATAAAAAAACAATAAAAAAATTATTAATGAAATTTAATGGAACATTTACTGTAAGCTTGGGAAGAAGACGGTAGTCGATCACGATCAAATATATTGGTTCGCCGTCTGTTGATGCAAAATGATCGGTGATGGTGAATTTGCACCGCTTGAGAATAAGGAGGAAAAAGTTTTTTAAGTTTAGATTAGGAAGAAACTAACAGAGTTAGAGATTGGTGGATTCATACCTCATCAACACTCCGACCCTCATCATCTTCTTAGCTGCAACAGTTATATGTGATGATAATGTACGGAGGGAGCTGGGTAATACATGAATCCAACAATCATTACATTACAAATTAGTCCTTAACATTTGACATTAGTTTTAAAAGTTATAAATAGATAGATTGTTAATACTGCTTTAAATATTTAATAAATGATATAAGGCTTGGAGAAGAAGCTAGGTTAATTTAACGCAATGTCCGAATCCCAAACTACACCTAATGTCCGAATCCCATAAGGTTTGGAGAAGAAACTAGGTTAATTTAACGCAAAACCTGAAACAATCCCACCACCACCATCAACAAAAAGACCTATAAAGGACAAAAGAGAACCACATTTCACACACATAGGTTGCGTTTGGCACAACTAGAGGTTCAAAGTTGTTCGTGTAGTTGAAGCGTTTGAAGTAGCATGTTATGTACATATAATGAAGCATTTACAATAAGCTTGAGGAGGAGACAATAGTCAATCACCATCAAACGTACTAGTTCGACGTCCGTTGGTGCAAAATTGGGGATGGTAGTGGTGGATTTGCATCGCTTGAGAACAAGGAGAAATAAGGTTTTTTTAAGATTTAGATTAGCAAGAAACTAACAAAGAGCTAGATATTATTGGATTTTAATACCTCATCAACACTCCTAACTTCATCACAATTCTTAGCTGCATCTGCTAGTTGTAGGTGATGATAATGGAGGGAGTCGAATGATATGGGATACACATATAACAGATTGAAAAATGGAGTTCATCGGTGTAGGCTCTGATACCATCTATAAGATTTGGGGTTTTAAGAGGCGCCAGTCCATGACACCGCCTCTCAGGTTCATTATCCTCACTTGGAGCCTGAAAAGGAAGAGCTCTTGGGACATGAGTAGGTCGTATGATTTGAATTACTTATTAATCACTCCGAACATCCTTATTATATTTGATGTTGGATTGGGTGTTAAAAACCTTACATATATGCCACCAAAAACATCCTCCCCTTCTTTGATGCAAACTTGGAGTTTTGACTTTGTTAATTAGGGAAAAAATGATGAAAACAAATAAACATAAGTTTGCTCTTTTGTTATATATATCCCTTCCTCAAGCTATATGATAGTATATAACAAATAAATAATACACATACGCTGTCTAATAAGTACCCCATATAAATACAAAAATTAGCGAACCTAATGAAAACAATTTTGATATACATCTTGTCGTACAAAAGTGTATCCGTTAACACAACCACTAGAGAATTGTTCACTGTCGTATCCAGAAAACAGCTTCCTCCAATAACAGATATTGATCTAAAAAAACAATAGCAACAGTTATTTATGGAACAATATTGACCTGATAACAACATGTAAATGATATATACACATGTGACCCAACATCAGACTAGCCTCACTAAATGATACTCTGTGTATACCTTAATACAAACTGTAAGCAGATGAAAAACCAAGAAACACAATGGTGATAGAACAGTTGAGCTTATATACAACAAGATAACTCAATATAGTTAGATACCAAGGATCGGTGGGGGAGCTGAATAACCAATAGTATTGATTTATTTTATCATTCAAGAACTTTAACACAAATAAATAAACTAGTCATAGCCTCAGCAAGCTGAAAGTCATGTTTCATCATTTTCTAAAATATATTTTACACCTATTATTATCATACAAATATGTAAACTTTATGAGATAGAACAATACGTGTAAAGTATATGCAAGAGCACTATAAGCACATATTTCAAATAAAAGATCTAGAAATATAAGTTTACCTTATCATCAGGGTGGAAACCCAACAAGTTGAAATCCGGAGCCACTCTCATAGTAGAAACAAGCTGCGTTATGTTAAGCACAAGAGTATAAGGATTATGGATAAGCATGTTGCTCTTTCAGCTAGCTTGTTATGTAAAACAATCATTGGAAGGAGGCCCTAGCTCTTGTAATGTAAAACAATCATTGGAATAAATATAAAACACGTTAGATATTAAAATCCTAGCAAGTACTAGGAAACTATATGCAGTCCTAAATATTTTTTAAGAAAAGAAAGAAGGAAACGAACTGAGGGGAGTGCTGACTAAAGTGTTTGAAGGATAAAGGCACAAGCATTTATGCAAGGGTTCAACAATTAACAAGTTGTTTATCAGGAAAAAAGTCATCACTATATTCAAAGAGAAATTTTTATCAATATAAATAAGCTTAGGTGTCTCTCCCAAGTACAACTAAGTTTTTTCTTTTATGCTAATTATTTACCAGTTGAAGAAATGAAGGAACGATGCCTTAAATATTTCAACTTCCTGGACAAAAGACATTAGAAAAATAAGAAGTAAAAAGAGATTCATATACCTGCAGATGTACAACATCAATAAGAACACTCATAGACCCTTCTTCATATTTATGAACCACGGAATGATCAGTGCACTGAAGGTAATAAAAACCTCATTAATTCAGCAATCCTCAAACATTCCAAAGATGATTCACAATGAATTCAAGACATCATTGCAGTAAAATTGATCGACATATTGAAATTGAAACAAAAATGGACATGTAAATATAGAGAATATAACTTATAACTAGTCTCACAATCAAATCAGACCTTGATAGATGGCAAAGGACACAAGTACAAAGGCAAGAAACCCAATTGTATCCTTATAGTTACCATGTAGAAAGTGTTCATAGTTTAAACAAGTAACTTTTATGCTGTTTGTAATAGAAATAACAACATTCAGAGCAGAGAATAGTCAAAGAAGATGACTAAAGGTAGCCAAGAAGCAACTTTTCAAGAAATAATGGCTACAATTCTGCAGTTCAAGAAAACAAAAAAAATCGAATTACAGATTCAGAAAGGGAGATATTCTTCAAATTGAAGTTCGTCGAATTCAAAATACATAGAAGGACAATGATTGGAATCCAAATCCACCACAAGTATAAAAGAAATTGGGGGAAAAAACTCTAATCCTGAATTCATTGTCAAAAGTTGGCGAAAATTAACGGAATAGTGACCTAAATCCACCAAAAGTACAAAATTGTGAGAGATAAGGAGAATAATAAGAAATCATACCTGAAATTGAACGGAAGAAAGTACGTAGACCTGAGAAGACACAAAGAACTTGAATATAGAAGGAGATTTTCGAATGATAAGAGCTAGAAAAAAAAAAGTTCAATATCTTCAAGTGTAGAAGTCGAAGAAGGTGAAGGACAACCTGAGTTCGGGGGTTTGACCGTTCCGCTTGGCCATTGTAGAAACGGAAAATCAAGGAGGTGGCCGGCGAAATCGAAGGAGAACGGGAGCCAAGGGTTTCTATTTGTGAGGGTTTTCGGGGAGAGAGATCTGTTGAAAAAAAAAAGGCTCGCCTCTTTTTATTTATTTTTCATTTTCCGACGTTTAAAAGCGTCGAGAATGGTTAAAGTGACAACGCAACCTAAAAATTGCCCCGATAGTTTCCACAAGCGTCGAAGACAAAACGTCAAAAAGGGACGTGCTTTCTAGTAGTGTCCAATTATAAATTTGGTTTGTGATAAAGGTTGTTGTTGTTGTTGTAGGATTAGGATTAATGTGTCAAAAATCGCCTTGTTGATACTCTACCAGGAGAAAGAAAGAGTGGAGAAGTCATGGTTTCCAAGGTCAGGTCTAAGGGTGGTCAGTGTTTCTATTATATTGTTTGAGTTAGCATATATCGATTTGATCGACTTTTTGTGGCGATTTTGGTGAAAGGAGTTGGATAGTAGCTTGGGAGATAGGGCAGTTAAACAGTAGGTATTCAATGTCCTCAAAGTTCATATCACAGAGCGGACAGTTTGTCGGGGTGCCCATATACCGATGAGCCAGTTTGACAATGGTAAGAAGGTCATCTTTAGTGTTACGTATGCCAGATGAATTCCTTGATCTTAGACAAGGAATCTAATTTCCAAATCCATTGGAAGTCAGATCGTGTATGATGTTTATTGTTTTGGATCATTTCGATGGTAGAAGCAGTAGAGAACCAACCATTTCTACTCCATCTCCAGTATTATCTGTTCTGGTTCATGTATCTTGGAATGAAAGTTTGGATAATGGGAGTTTACAATGACAAATTCTTTAAAAAAAAAATATAAGTTTCTTTCAATATTTTTTAAAAAAGTCTATAATCATGCTATACACACGTATATATAATTTATTAAATTATTGTATGAATTTTTGTAATAAATTAAAATATCATATTTATTCCAAAAGTTATTGTTGTCTTTCAATATATTTTAAAAAAAAATCTTATTATATATATACCGTGAAAAAAAAATTCTCAAACAAAAATTCCGCCCCCTCTCTGGCAATTCCCGTCGCCACTGATTATTGGTACATAAGAGAGAGATGGATATAGAGAGGAAGAAGTAATTAAGAAGAAGCACATGGTGACATATATTGGGCTTGAAACAGTACAGTTGTAGACAAATTGGGCTGAGGGAGGTGGTCATCATTGATCAATTTTCAAGCTAATTAACCTGGAGCGATCGATCTACTTACTACGGAATACGGATCAGTATATATACAGGTGTCCACAAAATGCATGCGATGGACAAAACAAGCACATCAAGATCAGGTAGGGTAAAATTTGATGCTGACAGGGGAATATTGTCCCAATTCAATTAGGGTTCACGGACCCGAATTTATATGAAGAAACGACGGAAACAGATGGATGCAAATTGCAGACCCCGTTGTTATGTATACGTCCATGTGATCCATCTATTCCACATGCATCTGATTTTATCGACTATAAACAGGATATTCGAGTTTAAATATTTGACCAAAAAAAAAATCTGATTATCGAAAAATAATCTTGATTTCAAAAAAAAAAAACTTCCCAACTATTTGGTGTGTGATATGATTTAACAACTTCCCAACTTTTTTTCCAGCTTACCCAACTCCCCCTATCTATCTATTTATATGTATGGTTTCTACACATCACCATTACTCCATTTTCATCTTTCTTTCCAATCTTCTGGGTTTACGGGCTTCGCAATGAAACAGGGCATTGCTCTATTCTTCTTCATCGGCATAATCCTTTTCTCCGAAGCAGTCGACAATCACGTAAGTTTCGTCGAAACATCACACTTCAATTCTTTTGAATTTGACAACAAGCATGTCGTTACATATACACACTCACCCGCTCCACAACCGCAGCCTCCCACAAGTCTTCCCATGGTGAGAACTTACATACATTGTTTTTCTTTTTAAAAAAGAATGTTTGAAATCAGTGATGACACATTTTATGTGATCGAATCTTGCAGCATGGAACGACAGAGGGCAGTCTGAAGCCTCAGGGTAAGTCATATATATATATGTAATATGTAGACCATCTTAAAGACAGAGAAAAAGAGCTACTTGGTTTGTAAGATCAATTCAAGATTGATGGAACTAACGATGATGGGGATGTGAATGGTGCAACAGAGTGCGGACCACGGTGTGGGGCTCGATGCTCGAACACGCAGTACAAGAAGCCGTGCTTGTTCTTCTGCAACAAGTGCTGCGCAAAGTGCTTGTGCGTGCCGGCGGGGACTTACGGCAACAAGCAGTTTTGCCCTTGCTACAATCACTGGAAGACCAAGCGTGGTGGCCCCAAATGCCCTTAATATCTTTTTTTTTGAATAATTAATTTGCCAATATTATGAATTTGTTTATTTTAGTTTTCTTATATCATGTCATATTGTAATGTCATGTATATTGTTAATTTGTTACCCCAAATAAATAAATAAATAAAATGTTAAATAACTTAAGAAATGAAAGTATTCATAAAAAGTTAAAAATCATTTTCTCTTAGATCATTAATGTTCGGTTTTTAGTATCAATTGTTTCTATTTTAGCTTATTTCTTGTTTATTTTGGTTGGCTTTTTCTGTAATGTTTGAACAAATTCAAGCTGATAACAACGAAAGTAATCAAAACTTCACAAAAAAAAAAACCAAAAAATGGAGGATGAAGAAGCTGAGTATAAATGAGAGCTCAAGAGGGTTTTCTTTCTTTCCATTTAATTTCAAAAACTAAAATGTGTTTGGCAGAGTTAGTTACAACTGAATTAGATTCGACTTTATTTATAGTCTCGAAACAAACAAGAAAACAATCAAAACGACATCACTTTGCTAGTCTGCTGGCCTGCTTTGCCCTGTGTTGTCTTCATTTAGAACAACGATTAAATGTCATAGATTAAACTATCAATTTACTTGATCCAAACAAAATTTAAGGCTCCTTTAGCAGACGTCCAAATGAGGATGAGATCCATTTGTTACCGAATGCTCCTTTAGCAGACGTCATTCCCTTCAAACACCAGCGATATATATCATGCTCTAAAAGGTGAAACCGCTCACCCCAGGCCCGACGGAGATTGTGAAAGGAAGTAAATCATGATGACTCAACCGGTAACAAAAATCTGGGACCAGTGCTCACTGCACATAAGGAGCCCCTCATTTGAGAGGTTGCTCTCACACTGACACTTGTGAGACTCGATCCTTGATGCATGCTTCAAATGCCACCCTTGTGACCGGTTGGCTAGCCATATCAAATGCTCTTACAAACCACTATTACTCCTATAGAGATAAAGATATATATTAGGAAGGTCTTAATAGACCTTGGGGAAATACTCTAGGAGGAAATTAAAAAATAACATTTCAAATGAATAATTGGGTTGATAACTTTTGGGCCAAGAGAATGATAGAATTGGGCAGCCCAAGTTCAAGAATAATCTAGAGTAGTAAAGAGCTAAGGGTAAACGGGAGAAAATCACCCTTAAATAGGGTCATTTGCCCAAAACCACCCCTTAAATACTTAATTACGGTACCGGAAACCACCATTTATATACATTCCGTTAACAATTGACCACCTTTCCGAGGTTTCCGTCAAAGACTCTGTTAAACATGTGAAATTATGAATTTGCCCCTGATTTTTTAAATATATCCTAATGTAAATGAATAAATTATAAGGGAAAAAAAAGGAAGTCAGACCAAAAAAAAAAAATCGTAAGTCTCCAATACCCCTTCTTCTTCCTTCTTCCATGGGTATGGTTCTGCAGCTCTGCTACTCGATTTCAAAAGGTGGATGTGGGGATTAAGGTGAAGGAGCATAAATCTTTGCAATATTTTTGTGCAGTTGAAGAAGAAAGTGAAGATTAGCCTCGGTGAAGGAGCATAGATCTCTGCGATTTGGTCGATGCCCACATTTAGGTTTTATTTTTATTTTTTTTTCAATTTAAGGGGGAGGGAAATGGTTAATCTATAGATTCGTACGGTTCGTACAGTACGAAAGTGGAGTTTCGATTTATCCATTAACAAGTGAGGATCATTTCTTTTTTTCTTCCTTCAAGCAGATCTAGATCCCCAAAAATCCAAGATTCAAAAACAAACCTAACCTTGAATTCTTGAAATCAATCTGGATCAAAAGCCTAAATTTTGGGGAAAAACCTAAACTTGGAATCCATGTCCAGGTTAAACCTAACTTTGAAAACCTAATCTTTGATTTATCCATTAACAAGTGGGATTTGTAACTGATTTGGAGATTTGATTCATTTTCTTGTTTGATTTTTTTTTTCAATTTATTGTTTAATTTAGAGATAATGGGCTTTATTGACCCATTTCATTACTTTTTTAAGTTTATAAACCCCATAATAAATTCTTTGATTAGATAGACCTTTCCATATATATTGTTCCATTTATATACCCTTCAATGGGTTTCATTTATTTAAAAGTTAACATCTTTTAATAATAAATTTGAAAAATGGGTATAAAAAATCTTCAAATTAAATATAATATATTACAAGGAAAAAATTAATAGTTTGTTATATTCAATTCCTAATAAAATACCTAAGTACGTACATTGCAATTAACATTATTAATTATTGTAACACAATAACTTGTGTATTGTAATACAATATTACTACCGTAGAGATTCCATATTGTAATACGATGAATAATTTAGTGTAATTATTCATGTATTACAATAAATACAATTTTTATTGTAAATGTATTGTAATTAATTAGTCTAATCGCATATGTAAATATTGCAAACAAAGCTAATGTCAATATATAGTTTTCAATTTTAGTCTAATCGCATAAGTAAATTTATAATTATCGAAATTATTTTTAAATATAGTTTTCAATTTTATTATTAAAGTATATTAACTTTTTATTAAACTAAAGCAATTAAGAGTAAATAAGTAATAACACCAACAAAGGGTCTATATACTTAAAAGATTTATTATGAGGCCGGTCTATTAACTAAACAAATTATGAAAGAGGGTCCAAATCCTCTAATTATCTCTTTAGAATAATTTATTTCATTTTTTTAAATATAAAAAATCACAACATGTTATTTTATTTAAAGGAAACAATAAAATAATGAATTTGGGCCAAGGGTTGACGGTTCTGTGAATTGAGAGAGTCATGGGTGGCTTTTGGCAAACTAAATCACTTTAAAGGTGGTTTTCTATAAATACGAATATAAGGTGTGGTTATCAGCAATGTACCATATATTAGGGGTGGTTTGCTGCAGTTTAGCATCTAAGGAGATTTCTAGGCAAATGTCCTCATTAAGTAGAGATTTCTAGACAATTGGAGAAAATAAATGCCAATTAGCTTCTAGAAATTTCTAGGCAAATGTACTCATTAAGTAGAGATTTCTTGACAATTGGAGAAAATAAAGGCCAATTAGCTACTAGAAATTTCTAGGCAAATGTACTCATTAAGTACTCGTTTGTTTATATACGAGGAGAATGGAAAGGAAAGATATTAAATTTTACATTTAAAATGTATATGATTATCATTTTCTGTGAGTTTAGAGAAGAGGGTGGGAGAAATGATTAGACCATCCTAGAGGTAATAGTTATCCTCTTTAAAATTAGGGAATAGAATGTGGAAAAAGGTAACAAATTTTGTATGAAAAATGGGAGAAGAAGATGAATGATTAGAATAGTGATCAAAGAATCTTAACATAAATATGAACTATATTTATAAAGATAATCGTTACTTTTCTCCACACAAAAACAAACGGGGGGTAAATATAGGGAAGGTCGGTGATGGTGGCCTCTATCAATAGGCAATGTGTAGTGAGTTCTTTTGTGTGTGTAAGGAGTAACGAGAGTCAACTCAAGTGCAAGAGTGTATGAGTGACAGTTGGTTAGGCGAGGGGTTCATCTCGAATAAAGTGTGTGAGAGTCTTGTATTTTGTGAAGTCCTCGTTTGTAAGGAGAGTTTGTCCATCCGAGTCACACGCGATCGAGTGTTAGCTATCCGTTTTTCCCCACAAAGACGGATCATCTTTAGAGTCAGGGGTGGCAGTCCCCCCACCCCCAACAAATCGAAAATAAAATTTAACATACGTATTCTTCTCGTCGATAGCTTCGATTTGATATTATAAGCTCAAATCCGATATCTGAGCAAAAAATTATAAGCGTTTCAATTTTCAGCATTGAACATATGTAAATTAATTATTTCCTACATCATTTGCCAAATTGATATACTTTTATCGTAATTATCATTTGTTCAACTTCATATCTTAATACTCTCTCCGTTAATTAAAACTTGACGTTTTACTATTCACACACGCTATTTTAGGTGTTAAAAACTATATAAAATATTAATTTTTTCAATCATTTTTTAAAATAATTTCATACTTATTACAATTAAGTATGAATTTATAAAAACAGATTTAAAAAAATGTTAATATTTATATAGTTTTTATCATTCTAAAAAAACATGCATAAATAGTAAACAACAAGTTTTAATTAACGGATGGAGTAATATAATTATATCCGAGAACTTCAAATTAGGAGGTTATATTGAAATATTTGAAAACCATAAAATAAAGTAAGCATTCAAGATTTTGTTTTTATTCTAGTTCTTATAAAAAAAATGTTTTTTTTTTATGACAAGAAACCCACCTTCGGTGGCAAACCCCGAGCACGTGACCCAGCCGGCAAGAGCCACGTACCAGGTAAACCGGCTTGCGCCGACCGACTCGACCCAGTGGTAGAGAGCAAGGTAAACCTTGGATTTTCACCCAAGGAAAGAGGCGGAGGCAGGGATCGAACCCGGGACCTCCTTACCCATCCCCTTGCTCCTTATCACTAGGCCACCCCGACTGGGGCAAAAAAAAATGTTTTTATTCTAGTTACACATTCATATAATATTGATGATCATTCGGAAAATAAAAAATTAGGGTTTAGTTTTATCTACAAATTTTTTTGTACCGTAATGTTTCGCCCCCTCAATCAACAATTTCAATATCCACCATTGTTTCCCCAACAATGGTATTAGTGTCGAAGGTTGCGAAAGTCATCGGAGTCGAAAATTGGGGTAGCACTTGTTGGTGGAAGGATTCCGTGTAGACGTGATGGCATCAAGTGTGATAAAGACGTTCGAGATCACACTCTTTGATGGTAAGACCAACTTCACGATACGGTAGAGTACGATTCAAGATGTAATGGTGCGGCAAGGTCTTGATCAAGCCCTTGAGGAGGAGAAACCCACATCCATGTGCGAGAGAGAAGTAGACTCCAAAAGAAGGCGGTGAGTACCATTCGGTTGACGCTTGCTCCCGAGATCAAGTCCAGCGTGATGAAGGAAACCACGCCAAAGGCGTTATGGGAGAAGCTCGAGAGCATTTATACGTCGAAGTCGTTGATGAACCGGTTGTGCTTGAAGATGGAGTTATACTCGCTTAGGATGGAGGAAGAAGGTAACCTTCATGACCACATTAACTCATTTAATCAACTAGTATGACAATTGATGAATGTAGATGATAATATTAAAGATGATGAGCAAGCATTATTGTTGTTAGCGTCATTGTCAAGGTCCTACAAGCCTTTGGCGCATACGTTGTTTGTAGGAAGCATAACTCTCACTCTAAATGAGGCAACAACTGCGTTACGAGAGAGTGAGAGGATGATGAAGAATGGAGCTCCCAACACAGGAGGGGATAGCATACTAGTTGCGGAGAATAGAGAGCGAGGGAGGAGCCAGTCAAGGGGGAATGATCACCAGAGGTGGAAATCCTGATCACGTCCGTGTCGTGACCCGAATAATGTAGAGGCGGGGTACCGTAACCCGAGAAGGAGATCACAATCACACCAATGTCGGGATTTTAGTGATGTGGTGTGTTATTATTGCGGGAGAGAAGGGTCACATACAAGTGAGGTGTCCGCAATTTAGGGAGGATGTGAAAACGTTGAGAAAGACGTCATTGAGAAAGAATGACGATGACTCCCAAACAAATGTGGTCAGTGTGGTTGATGGTGAAGTTGGAGGTTATGAAGAAATATACTTAGCAATGAGTGAAGAGGTTGCTAAGTCAGAGTGGGTGATGGACAATGCAGTGTCGATGCATATTTGCAGGGATCAAGCTTTATTTGACACCTTGAAGACTGAAGGTACATTTGGGCATTGCAACCTAGTGAGCGGAAAGAAGTTGAAAGTGAAAGGCATTGGGAGCGCGACTGCGCGAGGATGAGGCTCCATGACGATACGCGTCATACACTTCATAACGTGAGGTATGTGCCTTCAAGTAAGGTTAATTTATTATCACTCGGAAGGATGACATTAGAGGGATACGAGTATGTTGGAACTAGGGCTGTTCATTTTCGGTTCGAACCGAAATTTTGAGCCGAACCGAACCGAAAAAAAACTGAACCTAACCGAGCCGATATGATTCGGTTTAGGTTTTCGGTTTAGAGAATTTTTATTTTCGGTTTTAGGTTCGGTTTAGACTCGGTTCGGTTAAACCGATTGAAAACCGATTTTTTTTTTTTAATTTAGCCTTCCCAGTACGGCAGTCCCACTTTCCCAACCCAATTCGTCTTCGTCCCTTCCCTGGCTTAGGGTTAGGTCTGAAATCTCCCATCAGCCGTCTGAGTCTCAGACTCTCCGTCTAGCCTCGCAGCCTCGCTTGTCGCTTCCCAGCCGCGGCCGGTGGCCGGCTCCGCCGCTCCGGTAAGTTCGTCTTCTCTCTCTCACTCTTGTCTCGTCTCTCCTTCTCTCCCGTTATCGATTTATTGTGTGTGACCACCGGGCACCGGCTGCTGCTTCTCTGCTTCTTCAGGCTTCACCGCTTCAGTTTATCGCTTCCGACCAGTCTTCGCTTGTCGCTTCCCAGCCGCGACCGGTGGCCGACTCCGCCGCTCTGGTAAGTTCGTCCTCCCTCTCTCTCACTCTTGTCTTGTCTCTCATTCTCTCCCGTTCTCGATTTCTTGTGCGTGACCACCGGCTGCTGTTTCCCTGCTTCTTCAGGCACGTCCTGTTTTCGATTTCTCTTGTCTCATTCATCATCATCACGACTTCAGTTCAGGCTTCAGTTCAGGACATTTGGTAGCCCAAAATTCAATTTTAAAAGGGTCATGTGTAATTGCTAATTTGCTATGTGCTACTGCCGATGAACACTGAACAACACAACAGTCCCAGCATTGCAGCCATTGTTGTACATGTACAGTGTACATGTTTTTTTTTTAATGCTAAAATAAAATTGATAAAAAATGGTCAAATAAAATCGGTTCACTTAGGTTTATAACCGAACCGAACCTAAACCAAACCGGTCGAAAACCGAACCAAACCTATGAGCTTAGGTTCGGCTTTCGGTTTACTTTTTTGAAATTTCGGTTTTCGGTTCGGTTCGGTTTGGCCAGGTTCGGATCGGTTTTGAGCCGATGAACATCCCTAGTTGGAACTGCTAACCGGTGCAACCATGCAGGTTAATTTATTATCACTCGGAATGATTACATCAGAGGGATACGAGTATGTTGGAATTGGTAACCGGTGCAAGGTGTTTAAAAAGAGACGCTTGATCCTGCAAGGCATGAAGAACGGGAAGAACATTTACTTCTTTGAAGGACAAGTAATGCAGAGAAGATGTGATGATATTAAAATTAGAATGCAGAAGAAAGTGCGATTCAAGGATGATGCAGAGATATTTAAAATTAGAAATCAAGGGAGGAATTGTTGGAGTTAATTTCTAATTTCAAATGAATAATTGGGTTGATAACTTTTATGCCAAGAGAATGATAGAATTGGGTAGCCTAAGTTGAAGAATAATCTTGATTTCAAAAAAAAAAAACTTCCCAACTATTTGGTGTGTGATATGATTTAACAACTTCCCAACTTTTTTTCCAGCTTACCCAACTCCCCCTATCTATCTATTTATATGTATGGTTTCTACACATCACCATTACTCCATTTTCATCTTTCTTTCCAATCTTCTGGGTTTACGGGCTTCGCAATGAAACAGGGCATTGCTCTATTCTTCTTCATCGGCATAATCCTTTTCTCCGAAGCAGTCGACAATCACGTAAGTTTCGTCGAAACATCACACTTCTTTTGAATTTGACAACAAAATTGAGCGCTCAATTTTGTTGAGAAGCATGTCGTTACATATACACACTCGCCCGCTCCCCAACCGCAGCCTCCCACAATTTTGTTGAGATGCATGTCCTTAAATAACTTGAGAAATGTAAGTTTTTTTTTGATGCGATGAGAAATGTAAGTATTCATAGAGTTAAAATTTTTTTTCTCTTAGATCTTAATATTAAGTTTATTAACAAACTTGACATAGAAAGTAGAGGTGTTATGTAAACACGAGTAGCTCGAATTCGACTCGCACTCGCTCGATAAAAACTCGATTTGAGCTCGTTTATTTTCTAACCGAGCCGAGTATGAGCACATTTTTAAGCTCAGTCTAAAGCTCGGCTCGTTCAAATTAAAATTGAATAGCTCGAGATTTCCTTTAAACTACTGTAAAAATGAGCAAGCATAATTGTCTAAAGCTCAAAAAAATTTCAGCTCGAGTTCGCTCATTTTCTAAACAATCCGAATATGAGCACATTTTCAAGCTCGAGTCAAAATTTAGGCTCGGCTCGAGCTCTTTTATATTCTAAATGAACTGAATATGAACAAATTATACTCGGCTCGTTCGGCTCGACCCTATTAGAAAGTCACTCCTTCAAAATCAAATGTTGTTGGTTCGGAAAACGTGATTGTTGATCAAATTGCACACTTTTGCCACCTGACCCACAAATAAAATTGGAAGAATAGCAAAATATACCTAATTTTTATTTTTTTTTGAAAACGGAAAGAGATTAGGAAGGACTATAAGCAATTTGTAGTCCATCTTAGAGCATCCTTTCGGATGAGAACTTGCAATTCTAAATCAGTGTCAGAGTTGGTGATAGTGGTTGAATGACCTAGGAGGGTCAGTCTGTCCGCTACGCTATTAATTTCTCTAAACACGTGTCGAATGTAGACTGTCTGAAATCGACAGAGGTCAATCAGGGAGTCGGAAATGATCATTTCGACTTCCCAGGGGCATTTCCAAATACCTTTAAGTGCATTGATTATGCAAAGGTTGTCACCTTCTATTTCGATGTTCTGAATGTTAAGTTCTAATGCTTTAAGAATTCCCTCTCTCAGAGCTGTAGCCTCGGCTCTGATAACTGAGCACGATGGGATGATGGCACCCTTCATCGAGACCCAATTGGCTTCGTGATCCCGAATCACAAAGCCGATTGCGGAATCCCCGTTATCCCGGAAGGACCCGTCGAAATTTAGCTTGAAGCTTGAGTTTTTTGGGTTTTCCCATCTAATAACTTTTTTCCTTTTGTTTTCACACCCAGTTGAGTTGTTAGAATAAATAGGTGTAAGCCCGTTTGTCTATTCATCGTCAATTTTAGTCGTGTTCCAATTGAGGATTTGTTGTTTGATAAATTTGATAATGTTGTTAGCATTACTGGCCTCGTTTTTTAAAACCATTTGGTTTATATAGTACCAGATACTCCACCAGATGGTTGCCATTATACCTATTTTCTCATTGCCGATTGTTTGTTTTAGTATTGTTTAGGATGGAGTATTCGTCTCTCACATTTCTATCCCATTTATCGATAACTTTAAAAATTTTAGCATCTATCTTTTGGATAATGTTTTTGACGAATTTGCAATCCATGAATAGATGGAAGAAATCTTCTCTATGGTGGTGATAGAACTCATATTGCATAGGAACTGCGATTCTACGTTCTTCCAATTTTCCTTTTGTTGGTGTTCCTCCCTGGGATGCCCTCCACAAGAAGTGTTTAATTCTAGGGGTGCAATCTAAGTCTCATATCCAATTTAGATCGGATTTACAATAATCTTTTTTATTTTGAAGGAGATTGATAGATGATTTTGTTGAAAACCACTCATCTGGGTTTGGTCTCCAATAAAGTCTATCCGTGATATTATTACTTAGGATTGGAATGTTTGTCATTTTGTCAAGGGTATCTTGGTTTAATTGGGGCTATATACACCCCAAATCATGCACGTCCTTAAGGACGTGCATTTTCATCCTTTGAATTTGTGGTGTATATAACCACATCCTTTCCGAGTTCTCTCATGCCCAAAATTTGGGGAACAACAAAGGTTTAGTGGACCTCATAATCATTTCCATTTTATTTAAAAAAAAAAGAGTATGTAATAATATATTTTTCTTATTCAGATGTAATAATACGAGTATTATATACGGAGTATCATCTACCGCCTATATTTGAAGTCCTTTTTTCCCAAGAAATATAAATAAATTCAGTTTCCTTTTTTCGTTGTACAGTTTAATCCTCTGAAGCAAACCCCGATTAATCCGTTTTCCCCCTTTCCACTCCTTGATTGATTTCCATTTTCACATTGTATCGTTTTCTTCGAATCCTTAGATTCAAATTCCTGTTCTGCAATCCATTTCAACGCCGATTTCCAATTCCAAACCTCTACACTGATCAAGCAACCCTCCCGTTTTCCCCTGCTCTCTCTCATTCTGGGGACTGGTGAGAGAGAAATTGCCTCTAATTCCTTGATTATCCGCCCGGTTTGATCATGATCTCATCACCGACGTCAGCTGATCTCCATTGTTTACCTTCTTCGAACATCTCAAATTACAGAATGATGTAATTTCAGCTTGTGTAAGTGTGCAACGATGATACAGTTTTCTCCCAATTGCGCGTTAACATTTCTATTTTCTAGGGTTTCTGCCAGTTCTCGTCCAAGGCCTGATCCTGATCTCGACGACTTCACCTCATCACCATATCGGAATGATACGATTTCAGCTTACTCCGATCGCGCGTAAACGTTGAGCTTAGTATTCTATTTGGCTGGTATGATTCTTCTTTTCCGACTCAGAGATCACAAGGAAATCGAAACCTTCCATTCAGTTTCAAGGTCTGCGTTAATCTGATTCTTTTACTTACCTGATTTTTAGTTTATGATTGATTGGGATTGTGATTAGAACATATCGATTACCTACCTTTTTTTTTTTTTCCTTCTGCAGAAAATGAAATTCAGTTTGTCTTTTAGGTTTTCCTTACCCTAGGAACCAACCGAAATTGCTGGAGGAATTATTGAACTCATATCAAGAAATGGATATAAGCAATGAGGCAAACGTTGATTTGTTCCCAATTGGTCCTGATTCAGTGGTTGGTAGAACAATTGCATATAGAGTACTATTCTTCAAGTCCATGGCACACTTGAGGAAGCAGCTCTTTACTGTGGTTTTGAGGTTCATTTATAGATCAAGAAGTTTCTTAGAACCAATCTTGTCATGGTTCCATCCCCGAAATCCACAGGGTATATTGGCCTTGGTGACTCTAATGGCATTTGTTTTGAAGCGGTATACGAGTTTTAAGACTAGGGCAAAGATGGCTTATAGAAGGAAGTTTTGGGGGAATTTGATGAGAGCTGCATTGACATATGAGGAGTGGTCTCATGCTGCCAAGATGCTTGAGAAGGAGACCCCGAAAATGAATGAAGCTGAGTTCTATGACGAGGAGCTTGTGAGGAACAAGCTTCAAGAGCTCAGGCTTCGTCGTCAAGATCACTCTCTAAGGGACATCATTTTTTGTATGCGAGCGGACTTGATTAGAAATCTTGGTAATATGTGCAACCCGGAGCTGCACCAGGGAAGGCTTCAAGTGCCCCTGCTTATAAAGGATTACATTGATGAGGTTACCACCCAGCTGAGAATGGTGTGTGATTCGGATTCAGAAGATCTTTTGTTGGAAGAGAAGCTTGCTTTTATGCATGAAACAAGGCATGCATTTGGGAGGACTGCTTTGCTTCTGAGCGGTGGTGCTTCTCTTGGTGCATTCCACGTTGGTGTTGTGAAAACACTCGTAGAGCATAAGCTTATGCCAAGAGTCATAGCTGGTTCCAGTGTGGGATCTATAATGTGTTCTGTTGTCGCCACAAGATCATGGCCTGAGCTTCAGAGTTTCTTTGAAGACTCGTGGCATTCCTTAAAGTTCTTTGATCAGATGGGTGGAATTTTTACAGTTTTCAAGAGGGTTGCAACTTTAGGAGCAGTTCATGAGATCAGGCAGTTGCAAGTGATGCTAAGGCATCTCACCAGCAATCTGACATTCCAGGAGGCTTACGATATGACTGGCCGAATCCTTTCCATAACAGTTTGTTCTCCTAGGAAGCACGAGCCACCCCGTTGCCTTAACTACTTGACTTCACCCCACGTTGTCATATGGAGTGCAGTGACGGCTTCTTGTGCATTTCCCGGTCTCTTTGAGGCTCAAGAACTGATGGCTAAAGATAGGACTGGAGACATTGTACCTTATCACCCACCTTTCCATCTTGTCCCTGAAAAAGGTAGCACTCCTGCACGTAGGTGGAGGGATGGTAGCTTAGAGAGTGACTTGCCTATGATGCAGTTGAAGGAGCTTTTCAATGTCAATCATTTTATTGTAAGTCAAGCGAACCCTCATATTGCCCCTTTGTTGAGGCTGAAGGCATTTGTAAGAGCCTGTGGAGGAAATTTTGCTGCCAAGGTATGTGTGTCATCTCCTATGAATTTGTTGTGTGAAAAGTCTATGCAATTTATCTATCCGGGAACAATAAAGTACAGGCAATTTTACTGCTAATGAAAGAATACAAAAACTCTCAAAATATGCATAAAGAAGGAAAATAATTCATCTCAGGAACATATACTTTTGGTGCAAATATGTGAAGTACTGCAGGCATATGCATATTCAACCTTTTTGTTGTATGTTTTCCCCTTCTTTATGCACATATTGTTCGTGGAATTAAATAGAAGGATCCTGTCATTTTGCACTGCAGCTGGCTGAATTAGCCGAGATGGAAGTGAAGCACCGGTGTCACCAGATATTGGCACTGGGTTTCCCATTTGGAGGGCTTCCTAAGTTATTTGCTCAGGATTGGGAGGGTCATGTGACTGTCGTAATGCCCGCCACACTAGGCCAGGTATGATGATTGCATCAGGACTTAGCTTCTTTTGTCTTATCTTTCTATATTGTCAACGGGTCTCCCAAAGAATTTCCATGAATAATTTGCATCTTGATTTTCAGGTCCAAGTTGATTGTAATCTTTACATTCTTGGTCCATGAAAACTCATTTTCGCCTCATGCTGTTGCATTTGATTCTCTTACAGTACTTGAAAATCATACAGAACCCGTCACATGGGGAACTACAAAAGGCAGCTAACCAGGGTAGGAGGTGCACTTGGGAGAAGCTATCTGCAATAAAAGCAAATTGTGCAATCGAGCTTGCTCTTGATGAGTGTGTTTCGATCCTCAACCACATGCGGAGGCTCAAAAGAAGCGCAGAGAAAGCTGCTGCTGCAGCCGCAGCTGCTTCTCCTAACTCGATACCACCCAGCCGAAGATTCAGCGCTTCAAAGAGGATCCCCTCTTGGAACCGCCTAGCACGAGAAAGTTCCATTGGCTCGGTTGAAGAGGATTTAATCTCTGAAGTTGTAGCCTTGCACCAAGGCGCAATGGCCTCCACTGACCGGAATCACAGGGTAGGCCGAAGTACACATGATGGAAGTGATAGCGAATCCGATAATGTTGATCTTAATGCATGGACGCGAATCGGTGGACCCTTGATGAGGACCAATTCAGCTTCTGCATTTGTAGACTTCATCCAGAACTTGGATATGGACTCAGAGAACAACAGAAGCTTGGTAGGTGAAGTCAATTCTGCATTGATGCGAACCATTAGCAGGGAGCATCCGGGTCAGGCATCCAACAGAAGCTCAGAGAACGAGTCCGAGCACGAGCACAGACAGTCAAGCATCAGAACATCCATGAGCAATGCGAGCATCACTGTCAGCGAGGGCGAGCTCTTGCAGCCGGAGAGGACGCAAGACGGGATCGTTCTGAATGTTGTGAAGAGGGATGCACTTTCATTCTCACCGAGGAGTACCGATTCAGTGAGCCACCATGAGTTTACCATGCCAGGTGCTGAGTGCGTGAACCTGGAGCGCCCCCCGGATAGGGAAATCGACACCAGCTCTGCATCCGAGTGTGGTGATGATGACGCCGAGATCTTGCCCTTAGACAACCCAGATGGGCAGTAGAGCAATCGAGAGTGTTGGTGTCGAGAAAGAAGCAACTTGAATTGTAGAGTTTATGTACAAAGTACATGGGTGAGCTACATGGGGTCACATCTGAGCAAAACATATGTACTCGTGTGTATATGTGCAAATGATAATTAGGATAACTATACCGACTCCAAAAAGAACTGATCTATCAGATAAGCGTTTGATCACCCCAGACCCAAGTGGATTAAAGATCCTATTCAAATAAGACCGTAATCTATGCTCCCTTTGTCACATTATAATTTGTTTGGGTTAATATTAGCAGCTTAATTTTACCTTCAAGTCTTATTAGATTCTTACTTTCTTGGCCCATATTGTCAATTTTTATTCCTATTTGTAAGGATGATTTAGGTTGGATCTATATCTATACTAATACTAAAAACAGAAGCATATCCCGCCTACTTGGTTTTAATTAGGAAGGATGAGAAGATCTTGAATCGACATTTTGGGAGATAGGAGATTTGGAGGCCTGAGATTTAGAGTCGAGAGAAAGAGATGGTGATGAATTCGACGTCCACAAGCAGCATTGCTGATTCCAAACTCGGAAAATCAGTAATGTGGATTCTGTTTGTCATCGCCACTTCCTTTTAACATCGAGATTTGGAGGCCGTTTTCTGCAGCTCCCTCGCTCCTCTCCTTCTTCATTCTCTTCGCCTGGTATTTCCTTCTACCGTTTCATCACTTCTGTTTTTGCTTCTTTTAACTCAATTGTTATCGATTCTGTGATTGAATCACTTTTTTACTCTTCGTATTGATTGGAATTTGGCGGTTTTTCAGATTTGATTTCTTGGATAATAGCTCAACTGCTTTGAAACAATGGTCTCGGTTTTATTGAATAGTTATTTGCTGTACATGCAACAGGATTTATATCATCTTTCCTTTTCAAAACAAGATTCATCCGTCCAAATATAGGGGAGGTTGGTTTGGATGAATTTTTTTGTGGACTTCATTCATACTTGTATGTATTTCTATTTCATGTTCAAGTGTGTAAATTTTAATTTTACTTTACTCTAATTTTAATTTTTCACCTTTACAACCACCATAAACCACTCCAATCGATTCACATTCAAGTTCCTTATTTGCACAATATATATTAATCTATTTATGGTGCTATAGCCACTGGCGGAGTCAGGATTCTCGGCTGGAGGTGCTAAAAAAAAATGAGTGTTTTTGCTAAATAGCTTATTTTGAACCTTTAATTAAATAATTAGCACCCAAATTAATTTTATTATGTAGGCTAGCACCCTTCCCAATTGGTCAACATTGACCGTTGACTGGTCAACGTTGACCGTTGACTTTTTCGTTTTTTTTTTTTTTAATAAACCAATTGATGCCATTTTTAATAGTGTTTTGATGCCAAATTTTTAATTACATTTTTTTTCTTTAATGTGATGCCACTTTTTAAAGTAGCGTTTTTTATGTTATGTGATGCCACTTTTTTCAAACTTTGATGACATTTTTGTTTACTGTGATGTCATGTGGACCATTGATGTCTTTTTTTCACTATTGACTACTGATGACACTTTTTTATGTCAATGTTTGATGATATGTTTTTTTACCATGATGCCATATTTTTTCAAAGTGGTATTTTGATGACATTTTTTTTCTTTAATGTGATGCAAGTTTTTCAAATTAGTGTTTTGATACCATTTTTCTAATGTAATTATTTTATCTCACTTTTTTTAATCAAATCGTTTGATGCCATATTTTTTTTCAAGGTACTGTTTTCGTGGTGCCATATTTTTTCAAGGTAATGTTTAGATGACATTTTTTTCTTTAATGTGATGCAACTTTTTCAAAGCAGTGTTTTGATGCCATTTTTCTAGTGTAATTATTTGATGATATTTTTTTAATCAAATCGTTTGATTTTATAATAAAATGGATTGATGACACTTTTTTAATGCCACTTTTTTCAAATCTTGCTGATATTTTTTTGTTTACTTTGATGCCACATTGACCATTGATGCCATTTTTTTTACCGTTGACTACTGATGACACTTTTTTGATATCAATTTTTTGATGATATTTTTTTTCGTGATGCCATATTTTTTCAATGTAATGTTTTTGTGATGCCATTTTTTTCAAGGTAATGTTTTGATGACATTTTTTTCTTTTAATGTGATGCAAATTTTTTAAATCAGTGTTTTGATGCAATTTTTCTAATGTAATTATTTGATGCCATTTTTTTAATCAAATCGTTTGATGCCACTTTTTTTTTTTAATTTAATCAATTGTATATCGATATATTTTCATCGATTCTACTTTTATTTACTGATGACACGTTTGTGATTACACTTCATTGATGACATTAGTTATTACACTTTATTGATCTCAATCATTTATGATGACATTGTTTGTTGATGACATTTTTATTGATAATATTTTTTGTTTACAAGTCATTGGTGACATCTTTTTATTAATTAAATCCCCAAGTAAGAACACCACACTAAAGCTATATTGCCACAAAAGTACAACTACACATCGTCCTCCTTGCTTACCCACAAAAGATATAAATATACCACTAATTAAATCCCCAAGTAAGAACACCACACTACACGTCAATCTCACACACAAAGGTCAAACTAGTAACCCAAAGCAAGAAGAAAAAGCTGCAAAAGTAGCAACTTTTAATTAATGCTAAAGGAAAAAGGAGACCAAGGAAGAGCATCAACAGCACGCTACCTCCATCTACACCACAGGCCATGCGCCAACAACAACCACAAGCTCACGCGCCACATCCTTCCAACACCAAACAGCTCGAAGAACAACTGCCAGTCGGGAAGCACGACTGAACACACCTTGGCATCTCGCCGGAGACCACCACCCGAGACCGAGGACAATACCGGAGACCACAAGCTCCACCAACCCACCACCAACGCTCATAACATGTTCAGCCCTTTTATAAAAAATCGTACAAGGCCAGCAGCAAAGAAAGATGGAAGGCCCCAAGCACCAGCGCCTCCGTCACGACGCTGGTGCATCATCTTCACGCAACCTCCACCACCGGGGCCAAGCACCGCCACCAGCGCCAACAGAAACAGCCCTCCACACCAGATCCGGCGCCTCCACACCAGATCCGGCGCTCCCTCACCAGATCCGCCCTCCTTGGCCACGTACCGCCCTCCCCGACGCACCAGCAGCCTCCTCCTTCCCCTTCACGGCCAAGATCCGCCATTACCGAGCACTAAAACTCCCAATTTTCGGCCTTCATTCCACCAATTCCGGTCATCCCGAGCCCAAATCCAGCCGCTCCGACACCCAGCCCCCTCCGACGAAGCCTCGCAAACACCCTCCCGTTCTTGCACCCATTCCGGCCACCTCTCACCACGGCAATTTTCTGGGGAGAAGGAAATGTAAGAGTAAAGCTGCTAAGGGGCTAATAAATGTTAATTGGGTGTTAGAACGGCAAATTATAAAAGTTATTATGCTATTAACCTAATTAGATTAAGAAATGGTGATATTTCAGCAAATTTTCTCAAAAAAAATTCGTGATTTTTCTTTTTTTTTGGTGCATACTTTTTAAGAATATTTTTTGAAAGAAAATATTCAAAAATTACTAAAATTTTTATTTTTTAAAAGTTTTCTTTGTATTTACATAGTTGAGAGTAATAACAAAAAAAAAAAAAGAGAAACAAAAAATAAAGGAAAAAATCACGAAAAATTATTTTTAAAACAATATTGAAAGAAAAGGTTAAATGCATAATTTAAACATAAATATGACATTCTTTTAATGAAATAGTTGGTAGAAACAAAAAATATAGAGAAATTAAGAAAAATTAATGATATGGTAAAATAAATAAAAAGTGAAAGAGTTGGAGATTTGAACCCAAGACCTTTTAACTTTATATTTTCTTCCTTCCTTTACCACTTGAGCTAATTAGCACTATTGTCTCAAATACCATTTAAATATCTTATATTACCTTAAAAATACTAAATATATGCAAAAAAAAAAATTGTATTTTTTTTTCCGCCAGGGGGTGCTCGAGCACCCCCAAGCATCCCTTGGCTCCGCCACTGGCTATAGCGGAGCTAGGTATATATAGTTTGAGTTTTACAAAGAAATCAAATCTCACATTTTCGGTGAAGATTTGACAAAGAGGTATGTATAAATCGGTTTTGTAGCTTAAAGTATTAGTTTTAAAGTTTGGACCGATTTGAATGTAAACATGTTTGAATCTTATAAAATAGTAATAAGTTTATATATGAAATCTTCTTATTTGTTGGATGAATGTTTTTATTTTACCACCATTTGGTAGAAGATTTCACTTATTAATTTGTATTCTACTATTTGAAAACTTTGATTTTCAAAAGTAGATTCAAAGTTTTATTAATTTATGTTGTAAAAGATCTCTAATGATCGAAAGACAACTATATAGAGCACACTTCTCAGAATTTTTTTTTCTTCAAAATATTCACTAAAAACTAATTAATCAACAAAATATTCAAACTTTTAAAATATTTACATAAATATTCATTTTTTGCAGACTGGACAGAAAAATGCGGTTTGAGACCGTGTTTTATTCGTAAGGTAAGAAATCGAAAATTGGGTGAAAAGGGGGGACGAAAATCAACAAAAGAAACGCGGTCTCTGCAACCAACGTCTCTTGTATTTTTTTTATTTTTTTTGCTGAAAAGTGAAACATGCAGAGAGGAGGCAGGAGGAGAGAGGAAGCCGAAGGGGCGCGGGGAGAGGGAGGCGGAGTGGGTGAGGGTCAGAGAGGGCATTGGGAGGAGGAAGGCGGATATCTGGGGGAGAGAGGAGGCCGGCGCTAGAGATGAACATAAGGTGGAGAAAGAGGCGGAGACAGGGCGTGGAGGTGTTCCGAGCGGCACCGGAGATCCAGGCGGAGATGTCGGAGAACAGAGGGGGAGGTTGGGAAGAAGGACAAGGAGCATGATGCCGGAGATCGAGGCGGAGGCTCCTGCCTACTCCTCCGCTCCGCCTTTGGTTCCTCCCACGGGTGTGTGCCCGCCCCTCATCTTTGCTACCTCCGCCTCCCTCCGGGCCTTACCCGCCAACTCCTCCGGCCTCCCTCTTCGGTCCTAACCCACCAACTCCTCCGCTCCGCCCTCCTCTCCGACCGTCACCTACTTCGCCTCCCTCCGCCCCATCCTCTCTCCTCCGGCATCGATTGTTAGCTTTTCCTCTCTTTCAATTCTTCACCAACCCCTTCCTTTTTCCTCCGCCCCTTCCTCTCTCTCCCATTTTTCCCGTTTCAATTTTTCATGGAGGAAAAAAAAAACAATAGACGCGGTCTGTTAGCTTTTTTTTTAATCCCATTTCTCCCCATTTCAGATTTTCTATATTGCGAATAAAACGCGGTCTGAGACCGCGTTTTTCTGTCAGGTTGAATATTTTGTTAATTAATTATTTTTAGTGAATATTTCAAAAAAAAATTCCACTTCTCATAACCAAATTCTCTACAAAAATAATTAAGCAAAATGATCGTGTTTAATAACATATACAAATTAGCTTTAGTGTTAAACGTGAATAATTTACAACAATCATACCAAAAATGAATGAAAAAATTTGCTCAAATATCCATTTAGGAAATCTAATTAGCTAAATGTCCATATTGAAATGATAATTAAGTAAATGTCCATATATTTTATTTAATCCCCAAACTACCTTGTTATAATCGAATCCCCTTCCTTTCCCTAGCTACCGTCATTAGCAGAGACGCTTATCTCCTTTATCCTTCTCCTTCTCCTCGCTCCAATCGCCGTCCAAACCGCCATAGCCACCGGAGCTCCGACCACAATTCTTTCACCACTGAACCGCCGACGATGATATACAACCAAACTCATGAATTTGAGCAGTGATTCAGCACTAGATCCTTGCCTTCATCGGCGATTTCCTTCCGATTTGTAGGTCTGGTGGGGGCGATCATTGGGGAGTCCATGGGAGGGTGTAAGAGGAGCTGTGTTGATTTCTACCGAAGCCTCGTTGGCCTATTCCTCATATCCTTATCTTCATCGGTAGGTTCCTTCTGATGCCGCTGATTGTTCTTTCCTCTTTACAAATCAATTTAAGGAGAGAACTATAGCATTTCAGGGGATAGCGAGACAGGAATAAGATGACTCAACATCTTTCTTTGTTTGAGATTGTTGGGATTTGAATTTGACTTTTTTTTTGTTTGATTCAACATCTTCGATTATTACTTGTTAGTGAAGCCCATAGTGGTGGATTAATGGGACATTTTGGTAGAGATAAAACTTATCACACTCTTAAAACACACATTTATTGGCCATATATGCTTAGGGATGTAGAACATTGCCTAAAAAGATGTATTGATTGCTTAAAGGCCAAATCTAAGCTTATGCCTCATGGCTTATACACGCCACTACCCACACCCTCAGCCCCTTGGGAAGACATTTCTATGGACTTTATTGTTGGGTTGCCTAGAACTAAGAAGGGGAGGGATTCTATATTTGTAGTGGTTGATCGATTCTCTTAAATGACTCACTTTATTGCATGTCATAAAACTGATGATGCTACCAACGTTGCTAATCTATTCTTTAGAGAAGTAGTTAGGTTGCATGGCGTGCCTAAAACCATTGTTAGTGATAGGGATGTGAAATTCTTAAGTCATTTTTGGCGTACATTATGGAATAAATTGGGAACTAGATTGCTATTCTCTACTTCTAGCCACCCCCAAACTGATGGCCAAACTGAGGTGACTAATAGAACACTTACAACCATCCTACGAGCCATAATTAGGACGAAGTTGAAGCTTTGGGAAGAAGCCTTACCTCATGTGGAGTTTGCTTATAATAGAACTATGCATTCTGCGACGAAAATCACTCCATTTGAATGTGTCTATGGTGTTAATCCACTAACCCCTTTTGATCTTACTCCATATCCTATGAGAGAGAAAGAATCATTTGAGGCAGGTAAGCATGTCGAGCTCGTCAAGGAGCTACATGAACAGACACGTCAGAAGCTTATGCAAAAGGCTGAATACAACGCTAACAAGGCCAATAAGGGACGACGTTTGGTCACATTTCAGCTTGGGGATCTCGTATGGGTGCACCTAAGGAAGGAGCGGTTTCCAGAAGCACGGAAGAGCAAGCTAGCACCAAGAGGCGACGGGCCATTCAAGGTGCTTAGGAGAGTGGGCGACAATGCCTACCAATTAGAGCTTCCTGGAGACATGGGTGTGAGCGCTACATTCAACGTCGCCGATCTAATCCCTTACTTTGTTGTGGATGAAGACTTGGATTCGTGGTCGAATCCTTTTCAAAAAGGGGAGGTTGATGCGGGACCATCTTCTACAGCTCCAGACACACCAATCATCCAAGCTCCAGACACACCAATCATCTTAGGAGAAGGACCTATGACTCGAGCCCGAGCTAAGAAGCTTCAGAGAGACTCATTCAATTTTGTGAGTCATGCTTTGTTCTCGAGCACGGTTCAACTCCCGGAGCCAACATTGAAGACTTACATGTGCATTGGAATTCAAGAAGAGGCCGAGCCTCCTTAGCTTATGAAGTGCCGATTTTGTCTAAGTGTTGGGACTCCATTATGTTACTATTTTTAGTATTATTCTTACTTAAGTTATTTTAGAAAACTTTAGATGTTATTTTATTAATTTCTTTAAGTAGCTTTTTATCTTCTTTTATCTTCTTTAAATCACTAGAATCGGCCTAAGAACAGCCCTTAAGGCCTATATAAGCTGATTCCCTCTCTTGTAAACAACTTGGATCTTATTGAATAGAAATAGTTCTTCTAAAATTGTGTGAAACACATTGAGTGCAAGTCGATCGATTAGAAGCGGAGCTCATCGATTGCAAATTGGTTATTGTCTCAGCTTGGTTTGCTTTGTGTTCATCAACTTCGCAAGACTTGGTGATCATAGTATCCACGAGCCCCCTCCTTGTGCCTCCAAGTTGTCCGCTTGATTGTGTAGGGTTGTAGAGGCGGGTTATATAGTTATTGGTATTGGTTCCTACCCTCTAAGGAGGCCTGAGGTCTTTATCTTGTTCTATATAGACCGACTCAGTCTTTATAGGTCATGTCTTTCAATTCTTGTTATTCAATTTCGAGTCTTGCCTTCTTTTATCGAGTCTTGGTTTCTTTTGTTTGGTCGAATTCGAGTAAAGCTTTGTTCTTGAATTCTTTGTCGAGTCTTTCTTTAATCTTGATCGATCTTGGCTGTTCTTGGTCGAATCTTGAGTTTCTTGTTGAGTCTTTATTGTTTCTTGCTGCCGTTCTTTAGTTTCTTGTTTGATTGTCGAAGATCAGGCCATCCTACGGCTAATAACCCCGTATCAAGCCTTCTTCTTCCGTTTGAGGATGACATCAATGAGGATGGAAAGGAAGAAGATGGAAGCCATGAGAGAGATAGAATACAAGATGGAGATGGAGAACAAGAGAGTGTAGAAAAATCTTGTTGCACAACAGAAAACAGTTGATATGTTCTTTAGAGCTTTTGATGACAATGTTCCGTGGTTGGTGACAATAGGTTGCTGACATTATTTTATTGTTGGTAACAACAGATTACGATAGTAGGTTAGTGACAATAGGGGTGGTGATAATGTTCTCTATTTAGGGATAATAGTTTGGTGACAATGTTTTGTAGTTGGTAACAATTGGTTTGTGACAATGTTTGGGGACAATGTTTACTTGTTGGTGACAATAAGTTGGTCAAAATAAATTTGATGACAGTGTTTCGTAGTTGTTGACAATAGGTTGGTGATAATATTTTGTAGTTGGTGATAGTATGTAGTTAGTGAAAATTGGTGGTGACGATATTTTATAGTAGGTGACAAAAAGTTGGTGACAATGTTTTGTAGTTGATGACAATGTTCTGTAATTGATGCCAATAGGTTGGTGACAGTGTTCACTAGTACCAGAAAAAAAAAATTCCGTTAAATGTCATCCTAAAAAAATAAAATGTCACCAAAAAAGTCAGTTGTCACTAAAATAATTGTCACAAACGACTGTCATCAGATAAATATATGCAACTGTCACCAAAAAATTGTCATCAAATGTAGGCCTTGACCGAAATCTGTCACCGGAAAAATTGTCACCAAGAAAAAAAAATCAATTGTTACCGGAAAAAATTTACTCCAATTGTCACTAGAAAAAAAAATGTCACCAAAAAAGACGATTGTCACCAAAAAAAATTATCAGAAACAGTTGTCATCGAAAATAATTGTCATCAAATCTAGGCATTGATTTAATTGATCAATATTGACTAGTCAATGTCAAAATTAAAAATAGTCAAAGAGGAAAGGGTAGGGTAAGGGATGAGAAAGAATATGATAAAAATGTCAAATATGGACATTTACCTAATTTTTTTTAAAAAAAGTGGACATTTACTTAATTATGTCCCTTTTTTTGGCCATCCACTAAATTAAACCTTTTTAATAATTTTATACTCGTTAATAATAAAATTATTAAAATTATTATATAAAATTATTTTAAAAGATTATAAAAATAAAATTTTATATCATTAAAAAGAATATCATACTAATCACACTAAGTTGGAATATTTGTAGGAGAAAATAAATCTGGGGTATATAGATTATAGATAATAGAAAAAACAGACGCGTGATGCACACGCGAGAGAGCGATGACAATGTCGGTGCATCACCTAAAAGAGAGACACTCGAGATGCGATGGCGTCGTTCTTCACGTCTTCGTCGTCCTCGCTCTCGACATCCCTCCCTCCCTCTCTCCAGATTTTCTGTAGCCATCTTTCAGCAATCTCTTTCTCTGGTCGGCCGGCAGTAGATCGAAATCAAACACAGTCAAGCTCTTCAACCTCTTCGCAGGGGAGAGAGAGATTTCGATGTCGACAAGCAACATGGCTGATTCCAAACTCGGTAAATCGGTATTGTTGATTCTCTTTGTCATGGCCACTTCCTTTTACATCGGCACTCTCTTCGGCAACAATGGCCCTTTCCTCCAGGCCCCTCGCTCCTCTCCTTCTTCCTTTTCCCCCGATTCTTCGCCAGGTATTTCCTTCTTCCGCTTCGCTCATCTGCTTTTGCTTCTTATAACTCAATTGCTTGAATCAATTCGACATCGATTGCTTGAATTTGTTGCATTGTGTGATTGAATCAATTTTTTTTATTATGCGCATTGGAATTTGGCGGTTTTCAGATTTGATTTGATGGATGATAGCTCAATTGCTTTGAAACAATGGTATCGGTTAAATTGAATAGTTGCTTGCAGTATAACTTCATGTGATGTGCTTATGTGTTACAAATATAGGAACATGAAATTTAGAAATTTCTGTATGAATGGTCAGTTCAGCTTCTTGATCCATTTCAATTTGCTGCCTGTAGGCCAAATATGTCCTGTCGTTTTGAATTGAATACGCTTTTCTTTCAGTCATCATACTGTTTCTTTAGGTTTTGGATTTCACTCACACACATATTTACTGTAATGCTACTGACTAGATGTATTATGGTCGACTATTGTTTATATATCGTTAGAATCCCTGATGGTCAGTACAATAATGTATGGTTTCACTATTTTTTCTTTCTTGTTCCCTGTCTTCGTTTCAACCAGAACTTCTGAAGCATTATTTATGATGTAGGTTTGGCAGTGTTCACGAACAAGGTTGATCTATCTTATAGGAGAGACATGGCTATCCCAGATATAGGGATGAATGTATGCCCTCTGGAGTATAATGAGTATATTCCGTGTCATAATCCAGCGTATATAAAAGAATTGCTTCCAAGTCTCAATTTGTCCGTGAAGGAAGAACTTGAAAGACACTGCCCTCCACTTGAAAAACGTTTGTTCTGCTTAGTGCCACCACCAGTAGATTATAAGATCCCCATCCAGTGGCCAACCAGTAGAGATTATGTTTGGCGAAGCAATGTAAATCATACTCGGCTTGCTATGGTTAAAGGCGGTCAGAATTGGGTGCATGAAAAGGGTCAGTTTTGGTGGTTCCCTGGTGGTGGCACTCATTTCAAACATGGAGCAGATGAGTATATTCAGAGGTGACCTTCTTATACTCCCAAAACTTAGATTCAGTTAAATTATATTGGTGTGTTTTAAGTAGGTAGCCTAGCTGAAGTTTCAAATATTAAGTTTCTAAACATAGGTCTAGATTTAGGATGAAGTTTAGATGCCAGAAGTTCCGTTTCACTGTTCTGCATTTTACCTCAATAAATCCATTTAGAGATTGTGTGCGATTACATACTAAATATTGGTCAGCTTGCCAGTCTGTCTGATGGAGTTAAAGAAAACACACATAGAACGTAGTCAGATATCCATGCACAAACATAGGGATCCTTGTCCAAAAAAATCCATTGAGATCCCACAAGACCTAAACCACATTTTGGCCAAAGGAAGACTAAAGATGCGATGACTCAGAATTCACAGCGTACCCAATGTAGAGGCTAATCATCGTAATTATAATGGACTGAATCTCTTGGTCACCAGGCTGGTACTCTAAAACAGCCCTCTGATTATTTAGTTTTGTCCCCCCACTCACTTCCCTGTATATTTTCAGTATACATATAATTTACTTGCTGATTATTTGTCCTAAAAGTGTCTTAGTTTCATAGACAGACAAGATATTTGTTGCGATATTAATTTTCTTTACTTCATGCAGGTTGGGAAACATGATAACAAATGATACAGGAGATCTGCGTTCTGCAGGGGTCTTTCAGGTTCTGGATGTTGGCTGTGGTGTTGCTAGCTTTGCAGCTTACCTACTTGCATTAGATATACAGACTATGTCCTTTGCCCCTAAAGATGGCCATGAAAATCAGATTCAGTTTGCATTGGAGCGGGGAATTGGAGCAATGATTTCTGCTTTGGCCACCAAACAGTTACCATATCCTGCAAGATCATTTGAGATGGTTCATTGTTCAAGATGTCGTGTTGATTGGCATGCCAATGGTTGGTGCTTTTATCCTAGCTAACCTGTTCATGCTTTGTCCATTTACTCTGACGAGTGACGACAAAACTAAAATGTGCACACTCTGATTATTTTGCATTCTGATGTATGCAGATGGCATCTTGCTAAAAGAGTTAGATAGGCTTCTAACTCCTAATGGCTACTTTGTATACTCAGCCCCTCCTGCCTATCGAAAGGATAAGGATTTCCCAATGATATGGGATACATTGATGAACCTGACATCAGCAATGTGCTGGAAACTGATAGCTCGTAAAGTTCAAACCGCTATCTGGATTAAACCTGGCGATCAGTCGTGTGTCCAGCAGAATGCAGACCAGAATCTGGTAAATTTATGTGATGCTTCAGATGATTCTAAAGCATCATGGAATAGGCCACTCAAGAACTGTGTAACACTACTAAGTAGTGGACAATTAGATCCTCTACGGCTTCCTCCTAGACCAGAACGTCTCTCATTTTATTCTCCAAGTCTTACCAGAGTAGGTATGTTCTCAGTCTACTGCTTTTCTTAATATTCTTGTTAATTTATCTTGTACAACTGTTAAAACATTTTTGGGGATTGCTGAGAAGGGGTTCAGTAATTCCTGCACTCTGCCAACAAGGTCCCCCCACTTTACACTACCATAGAATGAATCAATCTTCTTCTTCTTTTTTCGGAACTGTAATCTGTTAGCATTATTATATAGGTGTCAGTCAAGAGCAGTTTGCTTCAGACACACTGTTTTGGCAACACGAGGTCGAACGTTATTGGGGGCTGATGAATGCTTCCAAGACAGATATACGTAATGTCATGGATATGAATGCCTTATATGGAGGGTTTGCAGTGGCCTTGAATGAATATCCTGTCTGGGTTATGAATGTAGTTCCTTCACACACAAACAATACCTTATCTGCAGTGTATGGCCGAGGCCTTGTGGGCATCTTCCACGATTGGTGAGCCTTTTTAGTGAACCCCCTCTTTGTCCTCAACCCTGGGTTTATTTTATGATGTTATCCACACTTTTATCATGTTCATGTGTAGTAACTAGTAAATCCCTTTGATGGTACCTGATCTGAATGATTTCTGTGTAGGTGCGAGCCTTTCTCCACTTATCCTCGATCATATGATTTGCTGCATGCTAATTATCTGTTCTCCAATTACAACAATCGCGGAGAGGGTTGCTTGTTACAGGATATCATGCTAGAGATGGACCGTATTTTGCGGCCCCAGGTACCCTTTTAGCACTCCAGCTGACATCTCCCCTTGGACCCCTTGAAAAAATGAAAATAGTATTCTTCGGCAGCAAACTAAAAGCTAAAATTCAAACATAGAACAGAAAACCATGCTGATGGTCTGTAACTGCTTTTATTCAGCTAGAGTTTTTATGTGCAGGGATTCATCATTATAAAAGACGAGGAATCAATTACATCAAAAATCAAGGAAATGGCACCCAAGTTTCTTTGGGACATTAACACATACGAGCTAGAGAACAAGGAGAAGAATGTAATGGAACGCACACTCATCTGTAGAAAGAGATTCTGGGCAATTGTCTGAGATCACATACAGCAGCTACAACAAACACAGGTTCCATTGTTCCTCCTTGTCCTCCCTAACATAATTTGTTTGTAAATTCATTTTGTTAAGACTGTAATTTCTTCCTCGTGTGCTCGGGAAAGATAAAAACTAAACTGAATGCTGTAGAAAAAACAGAAAACAGTAAGTTTATTGTTAGGTTTTGATAGGCAAGTGAAGGCATAGTTCATGTAGATTATGGGGAGGTGCTAAGAGGCTGTGTAAGTGCTTGGGTTCTTTCATTTGTTCCTTCGTAAACTTTGATTTATTTAATTAGTTTTCTTCTAGAGCTCAAGCCCATCCCAGCCCATTTACTAGCTCTAATGGGCCCTTTTTATTCATGGGCCCTTATAACATGCAATTTGGAGTGTTTTTTTAGTTCAAAAAAATACAGTATTAAAATGGGAAACAGTTGGTAATAAGAGTGAAACAGTTAGGGGCGGGGCCATGGTGGGGCCGTGAAGGGGGAAAAGCCAAAACTAGAAAGCGAAAGCAAGTGATTTGACAAGACGGACTCACGCTTGTCGGCCCTGGCCTTCGCCATCCATGAATGTCCTTGCCTTCACCAGTCCCATTTGTTACGCCTTATTTGCTCCCCACCTATCCATGTAACCCGCCAAGTGGCGGGAGAAGTGGAACTGACCTGGTCTGTGGGTGGTGGATAGAGATGACAATCGGTCGGGTCGGTTTGAAAATTCAGATTTCATGTAATGTCTTCATTTGGGATGGGTTGAGTTTGGGTTTCGGTTATCTCAATTTTCGATTATCTTGGGTTGTTATTATTTCAACATTCATTTATATATGCTTGAATCAGATTTGGGTCAATTTTGATTATTAGTTATTCGAATCTCTAGTAAACAATGTGTCAGCGGTTTCGGGTTATCAGGTTCAGATTGAGTTTTGTCGGCTCTAATGGTGGGTTTGGTATCCATGGTAGATCAGGTGAAAAGTATTTACTCATTGTCATTGCTAAATATTCTTATTCTTATACTGTGTAGTGTGCATAAGACATTTTTTCCCATTAGATTAAAAAGGAAAAATGCCTTTAGGTTTGTGTTTGAGATATGTATGTATAATGAGAGCGACAGTGATGGCTGGAAAATAAGAAAGGAGCAAGCCAGCTTCAAGTACTGTTGAAAATTAATTGGAATTTCAACTTCATGCGAGTTACGACCATGCACGTCTCCACGTGCATGTTTCAGTCCCCCATTTATTTCTTCTTCCTACCTTCCCCTTTCTTTTTCTTTGCCCTCAAATGATTTCATTTTTCTATAGTTAACTACTGTATTGTTTTGTGTGACTATATAATAATAAAATAAAATTCTTATATATACTAGTTAAGTAAGGCAAACAATTTGTAACATTAGAGAGTGACAATAAAATATGCCTAACCAAAATAATGTTGTGGATTATTGGGGTAAAAGTCATAATCTAGTTGAAAATGGGATGGAAGGCAAAAAAAAAAAGAAGGGGTTGCTTCTTCCATAAGTTAAAGAGAAAGGAATTATATTATATGGATGGACCAATTAAGCTTAATTTGTACAAAATGAGCTTTCCCTTTCAGAAAATCCAATACACACGACTTTTATATCCCCGAAATTATGCAAGTTCGGTCCAATTATATCTCCTCACTTTCCATGTTATATACTCCGCATTCATCCCATCTGTCATTTTCTCAATCATATTATTCTCATTTTTGCACTCTTTATTTGCCCAATGTCGTTACGCTTTGTTTTAAATAAACACAAAGCCGTAACGCTTTGGAACTCGGAATTCCATCCTAATATGGTATTCTTTTTTAGTTACAGTACAAAAAAGATTGTTTGTTCACAAATTAGCTATATCTATTAGTTTCGTTTTTTGGAGTGTGTCCGCAATTCATTTTATTATCCAACCATAAACTAAACCTAATACGGAGTATGAATTATAGAGACGCGTCTCATTACCGCTTCAGAATCTCATCTGTAATAACGATTTCATAGGGACCACGTCTAAAATGGCAACCGAATTCCAACCCTAGCTTACAAGTTGGAAAACGAAGGGGTTAAGGAGTAATGGTTGAATTGAACACCCTGCGTGAAAGGGCAAGAAACGTGTATATATAGATAGATGGCTGGAGAATAATTCTTGGTATGACCAGGGCCGTCCAATGATTTTTGGGGGCCCTGTTCAATCTAGTGTATACTAAATTTTAATTAAATTTTTTACAAAATATGACGTAAACTAGTATTAAAATATTTTTAATTTTTAAAACTATGCCAAAATAAATTTAATACGTATATAGGACTACTTTGTACGGGGTATTAGATTTTAACTCACTTTGTTTATATTGTTACATACACGTTTTATTTTTTCACATTTTTAATCCTAATTGAATAAGTCAAGGTTACAATAATTTACCAATAAATAAAATAAAACTATACTCCGTGGTACACAGTATAATAACTAGGAGTTGCTATCAAAAAAAAATTAACTGGGAGTTTGTTTAAAAAGATAACAAAAAGGGGCAAAAAAAAAATGTTGGAGGCTGTTGTTGGGAATCAAACTCCCACTTGAGCCAAGTCTTTTAAAACTCCTTGGGTCATTTACCACTAGGCTAAGTAAACAAGGTGATTTTTATGGTAATAAATATAATAAGTATAAATAAATTACTGGGGCCCCATAAAATATTGGAGCCCTGTTCTGTTGGGCTGTTTGCACACCCCAATGGACGGGCCTGGGTATGACTACTAGGGGAAGATAGATTAGTACGGCATGTTAGATTGAATAATAGCTAGATAATTCTCCATCTCACCTAGATCTGTCAAAACACAACCCGATCTGAACCCGGAATTTTTTTCCGACCCAAACCCGAAAAATCAAAAATTTCCCGGGTAATCTGGGTTTCGACCCGTTGACCTGATTGATCCAGTAATTTTGACCCGATTTGCCCGATTGACCCGGTGACCCGGTTGATTTATAATTATATATAATTAATTTTTTATATATATAATTAAAATTTATCGCAAAATTATCAAATTATGATTTTTTAAATTTTAAAAAGAAAAATTTGACAAACCCGAAATCGACCCGAAACCCGGTCAAATCCGGGTTCGAATTAACCCAAAAATACCTGGAACCCGTTTTACCCAAAACCCGAAGTGACCCGACCCGAATGACCGTTTGACAAGTCTAAATTCTCACCCATTATTGTACACCAATTAGTACCTTAATTTGAATTATTTTGTTTAATCGGCATTTCAATTTCAAAGAATTCTCTCTTCTCCTCTAAATTAAACTACTCCTCTAAATTAAACTAGTGGTGTACGTTGATCATTTCGTGACGAAATGATCAACGATACATCACTATTAATTTAGTTGTACTTTGTTTCCAAAGATCATTGTCATCTTATCTTGCCTCCTTTCTTTGTACAGATACGGGTGTTGTATGTGTAATTAGGATGATTAAAAGCCGAGTTAAGAATGTAAGTGTATTCATTCATTATATATACATTGTGTTTGTAAATTTATGTATATAAAAACACGCGTCATCGTAAAAAGAAAGATTGAAAACCCAACAATGAATGGTCACCACCAACAAAATAACACTTTCACAACAGGATTTAATGATATTATATTTGCATGGCTCGAATAAGAGATCCGTTCAAGTACTAACGAGTAGCACCATTAGAAGAAATATGGAGGAGTGAAATAGGAAAATATTATATTTATTTATATGTGTGAATAGTATTTTCATGTTAAAATTATTTGTCTGTTGTAACAGGAATATTCGTACTTATTTGTATGAGTTATGTACGAATAAAGACGAATAATTTTACTCTCAAATTTCTCTTTAAATTTCAGTCCTTGATTTTTTCAATCCAATATACTATAGACTTGTTCACAACTGATGTGTATGAGAATTGAAGATGAGATTCTAGGAAAATGGGCTCCGTTTGACAACAGTAAGTTGCTTTTCGGAGTTTATGATTTTTATATGATATAGTTGTAAATGAAATAAATATAAGATTTTAATTTAATTAGCTTTTGAAATCTATGTTTTTCAACAGTTACTCATCCAAGCTTTTCGGAGCTTTTCGTTTTTACTCGCAAATTTTCATCACTTATCCTAACAATTAAGTTTATCAAACAACATAGTAACTTATTAACTCATATTTAACACAAATAATCCATCTTCTTCAGCTACCCTTTTGCCAAACACAACCGTTGACGCGATCCTGAAATTTCACCTATATTTATTACCTCAAGGTGACGACAGATGTCCCTAGTTACCTGCGAGTCTAAGTGAGATGGCGTTATAATTGATTCGTGCGTTAAGGATCCAGGTAATCTTCGCGATCGGTGATTACTGTTCAATCGTCGTCTTTAGAGGAAGTTTGTTTAAGTGATGTTCTTATTCCAGAAACGTTCTTCTCCGATCAAAAGACCTTAAGAACTCGACTCTAAGGGTTTTAGGTCAAGGCGGTTTGCAGAGCTCTATTCCTTCTCTCTTTAATCGGATCCCCTCCTTGAAGGCTCAAGGGGGTATTTATAGGGAGGCTAAGCGAGCAGCTGGCTGGCGACCTCATGGGTGAACAGGGGACACGTGTAACGCATACCCTCATGCCAGAGTCTTGAGTATTTACACGTGGTGGTGTTTAGCGGAGAGGTGCTTGGCCATCGAGCTGCTTACCTTTGTTTGATGGGATGAGAGGTTTGCGGGCCTCGATTGTTCCGGTGGTATGTGATAAGCGATGGGATACTAGTCGCGATGTTCACGTGTTGTCTCATCAGGGAGGGGGTTTGGTCATGATCTAGCTAGGTGCATGACTCGCGATGCCCTCTATAGCGTGCAAGATGCCTTTTGCGCGCATTGGGCGATCTATTTATGACGTTATATCCTTCTTAATTAATGAAGCTATTTTCCAGGGCATCGTAAACCGTAATCTCCCATAAACCAAGTAAACACCCAACAAAGAAACTCAAATAGCTTATTAATTTGTATTTAACTCGAATAATCCAAACTACCCGTTTGTTAAAAATAGTCGTAGTCTCCGAGAATCCAGGTAAACACACAACAAAGAAACTCAAATACTGGTTTTAACGAAAGAAGTCCTAATTAATGACTCCATAGTCCATACTTTGCTACTTTATGAGATGAGATTGTTGGAGGTAACGAAGTAGAAAGAGACTGATCGGGAAATAAGCAGAGTTTTTCAGAGTTCAGACACATACTTTGCAACTTAAAAATCAGTTAAACCGGTCCGGATGAATGGATACGTACTAATGTACTATGATTCAGACTCAGAGGGATGGAATACGGAGTTACAAATACAGACTCGAGTCGAACTCGAAGGCCTATAAAATAATCCAACAGCTAGCGTGCGACGCAACTGGTAGATAGCTTAGACTAAGGGATGACGTGTCGCGATTGTAGACCATTGGATTGGATCTGATCGGGGGTGGGACCCAGATTTGATGGGTAGGCGTGCAGTGCAGTGGAGTGGAACTCTGACGGGAGACTGCCCGACCGATGAAACGTCGCTTCCTACTCCGTCTCCATCCTCGATCGCTTTCCCCGCGTCCTGTCTTCTCATTTCTTTTCCCTTTCTTTCTTTTTTTTACACTACAAAAAAAAACATTTACAGCATTTTTTTAATATCGGGTCAAAATTACTATACTCCGTTTGATTAAAACATGTTGTTTTTTAAATATTTTTTTTATCTGAGCATAAGATAATACAGCATTAATTTGGAAATATTTTATAATTTTTAATTAGTTTAGTTTTTTTTAATAAATTTCTAGGGTTGTTTTTTTAGTTAATCTTTCCCAATTTAGAAAGACTGTTTTTAAAATTTTGGATATTTTAAATAATAGAAATTTACAGAAAATCACCTTTTAAATATGAAGTTTTCACTTAACTATCCTTTCAATTCAAAATTACAGAAAATCACTCTTTAAATGATCTCCATTTACAACTCATCACCCTTTCATCTATTTTCGTTAATTTATCATTAAAAATATTATTTTAATATTTTTAAACTCAAATTTGATTATAAATATATTCACCTTTAAAATATAAGGGCTCAATTATATTTTACTCCCTCCTATTGGAATATTTAATATTTTAGGAGGTGAAATTTGATCAACAATATTTGTTGTTTTAGGAATAATAATTACACTTTTTTTTACTTTTACACTAACAACAATATAATTTGTACTATATTGTTGATGCCAAAAACATCAAATATTTCCGATCGGAGGGAGTATTGATCATTTTATTTATTTTAAAAAAATAATAAATATAGCCTAATTAACTTATTATCTTAATTTATGTTTGAAAATGTATTATATTTTAATAATTCTAGGTTATATTTATTATTCCCTTTGTTAATTAAAATATGTCATTTTCTATTCATGCACTCTTTTTTAAAATGATAAAAACTACAGAGTACATAAAAATCAGGCTTCCTTTTTACATTTGTATTTATAAATTCATAACTAATAGTAATAGTTAATAAGCATGGGAAGTTATTAAAAAAATTTATTTAAAAGTTAATATTTTATATAGTTTTCTAACACCAAAAAAAGCATGCATATATAGTAAAACATCAAGTTTTAATTAATGGAGGAAGTATTATTTTTTAAAATAAATAAAATGATCCCTACAATATAATCAAGCCTTTAAATTCAAAATTTGAATATATTTATAATCAAATTTGAGTTTAAAAATATTAAAATATAATATATTTAATGACAAATTAATGGAAATATATATATGGGTGGTGAGTTGTAAATAGATGCCATTAAAGGGTGGTTTTTTGTAATTTTGAATTTAATGGGTGATAAGTGAAAACTCACATATTTAAAGGGTATTTTTCTGTAAATTTCTATAAAAATTATGTGTATATATAAGAAAAATTTAACCTATTTAATCCATCCAAATTTTAATTATTGGTTTCGTATATATGTGGGAACTTTCTAAACATAAAATAATGGGAACTTTCTAAAAATAATATATATGTGGAGTGACGCCAATATTATTTTTATATATGCACAAGTGCAGATCACACCTATATTGTTTATAAACTATAATATAATAGTTTTATGTCACACCTTAATAAATTAGTTACTTAAAGCTATAGCTTGAAATAGATGATATTAATAGAACTATTTATAAACAATGAAGAATGTTTGTGTCATTTGTGGCTCATTTCGAACAAGATATACTGTTTTTACTATATATATATATATATATTGCATATCTTTGGTGAGTCAAAATTCCCAATGATTTGTTAGCAGGGTCAAAGTCAACCTACTTGTAAAGTAAATTCCAACTCATCATTTAGTGCGAATCGATATAGAATTCAAACAAGCTAGCTAGTGAGTAATGAATAAAGGGAAGAGATCCCAGCCGTTCATTTCATGGGTTTTTTGTACACGTGTCAGCAGATAATTAAGTTTTGATTTGATTTTCTTATATATCATTATACTTTTGTGTAATATTCGCAAATGTTAAGATTTTTTTTCACCTTCTTAATCACTAGTTGTTGAAATGATATATGTTGAACGGGTCATGATCTCGTAGACTTGAATTCCGTGAAGTTTGATAGAATTAACCTATAAAAACCTATCAAACTTAAAAAAATTAAAAATTGCTAATTTAATTTAAATTTAAATTACTTATTTAAAATTGAGTTGTTAAAATTTATCCAACTTTATGTGAAGTTATTTTACCAATTTCATGGGATTTTAAGATCTTGAAATCTTGAGTGATATTGAACATATAAGAAATCACATCAAACCACTCTTCTATATATTACTAGTCCAGGGGCGGATCCTTTAAAGGACCGGGGGTGGCAGTCGCCCCCCAATCAAAAATGAAATTTAATATACATATTCCTCTCGTCGATAGCTTCGATTTGATATATTATAAGCTCAAATCCGATAACTGAGTAAAAAGTTATAAACGTTTCAAGACTGAAGCGATATAAATTATTTTTCACATCATTTACCAAATTAATACACTTCTATCATACTCTCATTTGTTAAACTTCATAACTTAATACTATAATTAAATCCGAAAACTTCAAATATTGATGATTTTTTCGGAAAAAAAAATAGAAATCAATTTTTCGCCCCCTCAACAAAACGTTTCAGGATCCGCCACTATTTACTACGTACTCTGTTGATAGGGTTTGGGATATGTCACGTCAACTATTTACAACCTGTCATTAAATAGATCAATAAGAAAAGATCTCCATGGTAAGCTAATGCATATACTACTATTATCATCTTGCCACATCACCCACTTCATCCCTTTCTCCACGTACAACTCTCAGTATCCTATTAACCAACTCATTGTTGTATCCGCCACTTTATTATTGTAATTGATACACCTCGACTAACCACCCCACCCCGGAGTGGCTTACACTTCTCTCTCTTTTTGCCATCCTTAGAAGCACCCAAATCATAAGTCTTCCGTTTCAAACTAGAGCGCCCCAAAGGGATTTCAAAATCAGCAGTATCGGGGGGGGGGGGGTTTAGAAACACCTTCAGAACCCACACCAGTAGCACCTCCAACATTCAGCATGTAAAAATCCTTCCTAACATGCCTCAAATTATAATGAGGGACTTCCCGTGGTTAGGAAAAAACAGGCTCACCCAAACAGTGAAAACTTCATCAACAACTTCTACAAAATCCATTTCTGTCTTCCTTTGAAAATTCTCCCTACTTTGGATAACAAGGGCTTGTTTACAAAATAAAAAGAATGTTGATAATCAAATGAATGAAACAAATGCTGAAAAATGATCATGACACAAAATACTGTTGACAATCAATGAAAGGTACAAATATATAACAAGTTCACCACTTATCTGCTAAATAATGACACTGCTTGTTCATCACTACTTTTGACATTACACAGCCAATTTAAAGAAGTTGGGTCGTCGTGAACATATTTAAAAGTACACCCCAATTTTTCAGCAATAGAAGGGACCATTTCTAAAATCCAAAATTGTTAAATACACACAACAAAAGCTGATTTTCAACAAAAGGTGACAAATAAAAATAATTAGTAAAATCCAAAAGGAAGTAAAAAAAATCACCACCCTAGAATGTTAAAGGATATCCAAACAACTCATATATCCCACTAGCTTTGACACCCTTCTCAACAGAAGAAACCTTTCTCAATTAACATTTAAACATGACACGATAACATTCGCGGCCCCAATTAAATCTTTCAAATTTTCAACATCACATGCAAGCGCTAGATGATCCAAGCTCAAAACCTCAAAAAGTTTAAATAACAACACCTTCCCAATAATCAAAAGTGTAGCCATCGCTAACTTTTTTGGAGATTTTTAAGGTTGAGATTTGAAAATCTTAAGTATATCTACATAAGAGATCATGATTTTGCCAAAAAAAAAAACTCTTTAAATATAACAACCTTGAGAGGAGAAATATCATATTCAATAACTAGAAGACCAATTATGATATGAAACTCAAGTAAAGAAAAACGAGCAACCAGCCCGTGAACTTTAACCACATTTCGATCTCTTTATTTGTTACAGTTTCATGCATTACCATCTGATGTACTAATTGAACATTAAAACGCAATTTTGACTCTTGAAGAAAGACTAACCCTACACAACTATTCTTAAACTGCTGAATAGCAGAAGCTGATAACCCATCCTTGATGATTTCGCATACTTCAGGGTATGAATAAAGATTACTCTGTGAAGGAAAACCTCTCTTTAGCAAATAACCAATATCTTATTTCCTACAAACATAAACATGAACACATAATACATAGATAAACACCGAGAAAGACAAAAACACATCGGACAAAAATAAAAATTGGAAAAATCAAAAGCATGATACTCACATTGAACTACCTTTTATAGGATTCTAGCTAAACCTGAAAAGAAAGATCATACGTACACATGATAGAAAACAAATACAGGATTAACGAAGAAACTCTAACAATGAAATCACGAAGAAACAATACTCACACTGAATTGCCTTTTATAATTTTTGTTTCTCATAGTTTTTTCCACTAAAAACGAATATACAATTCAAAATTCTAAGTTTTCTTTTAATATATTTAAATAAAAATATTCTTTTTATATATGCATACCAAAAAATTTCTCATTTTATTTTATTTTTGTTTTTTTTTCAATAAAAAAATTATTTAAATATCAAAAATTAAAATTTTAAATATATTTAAACAAAAAATTATTTTGGAAAAAACAATCTCAAAATTTTTTTAGCAAGGGAAAAAAATCCTAAATTCGCTAAACACTACTGAAATTTAGGGATTTAGTACTTCTCCAGTCAACTCTATATAGTATGAAGTTGAAGTTGAATTCCATAGATGATAGATCTATCTAATTAAACCATAAATAATACATTAAGAAAATTACAATGTACTCCGTAGTAAGTACGGAGTAGTAACTACTACGGACGTAGAAAATTACTGTATTCGCCAAATTCGTACTCCCTCCGTTCGCGAAAACTTGTCATTTTAGAGATTCGATTTTGTTAAAAAAATGTCATTGTAGGTATTTTAGCTTTCACTTTACGAAAATGCTATTGATATAGTTGATGGGTTGTGAGTTGTAGTTTTCAATAAAGTGAAAAGTAAAATAATAAATGAGGGTAAATTATTAAAAAATAGAGTAGATTATTTGATTTCTTAAAAATTGTACTAAGAGCTAAAATGACAAGTTTTCACGAACAGAGTGAATACTGTATTAATTAAGAGAAATTAAGGTGAGCGTTGACTTTTAAGTTGAAGCTTGCCCACTAAAATTGGAAACCATTCAATAATTGAGTGAGAGTTTGCCACAAATACCCTCCACTAGATTTTAAATCCACTTCCTTGTATGGAATGGAAGGGATTGATTGCCCATATATTATTATGTACCTTACCTATATTATTATTATTCTTACCATTAACATCATTTCATATATCATATCAACACTACCATCATTTCACATATATTTCTTCTTCTTCGTTGTGTGTACATATATACTACCAGTAAGGTAAGTTGACATATGACAATAAATATATAAACATAACACGGAGTATTACTTCCATTCAGAAAGAGATATCGTTTAATTTTTTAACGCATTTTTTAAGGAGTTAAAAACTATATAAAATATCAATTTTTTGTAATTTTTTTAGTATAATATAAATGCTTATTAATAATAAGTATCATATCTTCAAAAAAAATATTTAAAAAGTTAATATTTTATATAGTTTTTAGCTCCTTAAAAAACGTGTTAAAAAGTCAAACGATTTCTGAACGAAGATAGTATTTATTATCTGTAAAAATCTATTAGCATATGACAACAAATATAATAAATCTGAATTATAAGATGAAAATTGAAAAAATAACGATTAATAGATCGATCTAATAATATAAAATTAATGTTCACTTTTACTATTTACACATTGACATTTTATTTATCATAATATTGTTAATATATAAAGTACATGATATAGTTTTCTTAAAATTATTATTACTGTATTATTTTTATTCTTTTTTATCCATATTATTATTTTTATTCTACTGGCAAACTCTAAACTGCTCCTTTTTCATTGCTTAAAAAAAATCTTTTGTCAAAATTGAAGCATAATTTTTTTTTTAATAAATTGCGTTAGGAAAAAATCCTACCGGCCACTGACAAATCCATGAGCAAAGAGCTAGTTCCATGGTTAGCTAATCTATGTGAACTAGCTTTAATATGAAATTACCTCTTAAGTGAAAAGTTTTCACGGACGGTGCCAATGACGAAGCTCGATTTCATAATCCCGTTCCGACAGGTTCTAGGATCAAGTAGGATGCGGATGACCTCAGGTGATTGGGTTTACTTGAGATGCACGAGACGAGATTTTCATCTGCACACCATAATCTGGGCCAATCCGAGTTTGAGCTTTCCGCGGACCACCTTCTTCCCTTGGACTATATCAAGTGTCGATTCTCACTAGCCGAGATGACTCCCGCTAGGGGTTCTCAATGATGAAGCCCGTTTTAGAATCCCGTGGCTACAGGACCTGGGATCGAGTAGAGTGTGGAAGGCCATGGACGATCGGGCTTACCTGAGATGTGCAGTGAGATTATCATTCACACACCAAAACCTGGGCCGATCCGAGTCTCGTGCTGATCGCAGACTACCTTCCTCCCTCTTTCAAGGGGAACACGGACTATATCCCATAAAACGCTCTATTTCTGTACTCCCCTTTCTCTCCTTCTCCAAAAGTGCTCGATCTTCAAGTCCGCTCCTCCTCCTTTTATATTGTAGCACACCCATGAACATGATTCTCCACATGGAAGTCATACATCGCCAAGCGTCATATGTTCTACGACACCCGTCCCGTGGGATAAATACCTCAATCCACTTCACACATCACCCGCAAACTATATATTCACCCTCATCCAACCCATGTGGGTGATGTAGGTGGAGCAAAAGACCATATCTTTAAAATAAAATTTCACGAGGTACTCTCGTGGTATGACAATTTTCGTGGGGTATACAAAATATTTACATATTTCATGTAGTACCCTAGGCCTTGACGTTTAAAACTAAATCACCTCATGCCCCTCATGGTTAAATTTGACAAGACATCTCCGTTAGTTTCGAATAAAAAAAAAGAACGAGGCCTGCTCTGCGAACAAACGAGGACGAAGGCAACGCAAAGGCGATAGGGAGATGTGTCTGGTGATTGATGCAGGTCGACGCCGGCGAGCGATGCCCTCAGACTGAGCGTATGGGCGACGCCGGAGAATTTGTTCATGGAGATAATTAAGAACCCTAACCTTCTGAGCATAACAGAGGAGCTGGAGATAATTAACTAAGAGCAAGCCCAACAACTTCTCTAAAATAGAGAAAATGTGAGATTTTAGAGAAAAAAGGCATTTTTTCTCTCCAACAGCTTCTCTAAACTCATCTCTAAAATAGAGAAATGGATGGAGAGAGGAAAAAAATCTCTAAATTTAGAGGAAGGGTTAGAATCTGTAAAATTTAATGCGTTCACCCATTTCAATGTCTACCTATTTGTTCATTGGTGGTTGCCTATTGATTTAATGAAGTTATTGGAATTTTATTTATTAAATTATGAATTTATGCATCTATTATAGCGTATAATAAATGCAGCAATTTGTATAATAGAGAATCTATTGGATTTGTGGTGTAATTTTTTTAGAGACTTTGTTATTTTGTTCTCTATTTTAGAGATTTTGTAGATGAGCTGTTGGGAATGCTCTAACCTTTGCGTTGTCTTTGTCCTTAGGCCTCGTTCTTTCTTTATTATTTTTTTATTCAAACCTAACTGAGATGGGACAGGAGTACGTGGTGAATTAGTTTTAAACGCCAGGAGTACCACGTGAAATATATAAATCTTTTGTACATCCAGTAAAAATTGTCATGCTATTTCTGTTAAAATAATTAAAACCATGAAAAATTCAACCTCCAACTATTTCGAGCTAGAAATTTAAAAAATTATCAATTGGATCAAGACCTACTATAGTAAGAGTTTGGATATTAGTAAATTAGAAATTTCAAGTCTAATAGATTTGTATAGACTTGGAATTTCACCAACGGTCAAGAATCCAACTTTCAAGAGTCAATACAATATAACGTGCAGGAATGGGTTCACGATTCACGACAAATAATTCATTAGTAAAGTTAATTTGCTATTTCCCATTTGACAAAAACATGTCGTTTTACTATTTACACACACTTTTTTTTAAAAAAAAATTATACTCCTAAAGACGGATATTTTAACAATTTTTATAAATATTTTTAACAATTTCGTAGTTATTATTAATAAGTAGAAATTTATAAAAAGACGGATATTTTATATAGTTTTTATCTTCCTAAAGAAGCATGCGTAAATAGTAAACAACTTGTTTTGCCGAATAGATGGAGTAGTATTTATCAATTAGTAGAAAGTGGGGTGTATGGTTATTGAATTAGAAAAAAAAACTGATGCAAAACAATTCAGAGAAAATAATTCTACCTACAACTATCCACGTTTTTCGGTTGAGTTGATCCTTGTAACTTCCACTCGTTCTTTTAGTTTTCTATAAATGTCTTTGTCCCGACCTAATTTAATTAGTTACTAGTTCAATCAAGCAGTCCCCAAAGGAGGATTTAACTCAATCAATAGCTTTAAGTTAAGATATTAACAAAGGTATATGCAACCCCTAAAGAAGGATTTCACAAACATTCAACTCCCTACCTATCCAATTAGTTCAATCAGCCCTAAATGGATAAGTTTGCTACTTGGGTTAAGATTCACAATCAGAAATCTACAAAACCCTATGAATTGAATAAATTCTAACTAGTTGTGTTGGCTAGATAGAATAAAACAATCAAGATTTAAGCGCAAAGAAGTCAAAATACTCAATATAGGAATTAAGGAATAAGATTCAGAAACTCACAACTCATTTCAAATAAAGCTTCAAATGAACGTAGAGAGTTTAGTTGCTCATTATGAACAAAACTCTCAAATAAAACTAAATTGTCTTGGATGATTGAAAACCCTATGGCTAACCCCTTTATATAGTGCTAAAAGTCGGTTATAAGATAAAATGATAGATATAATTGATTTAGGATAGATCCAAACAAATCCGCGTAAAACCTAGACGTATCTTCGATGATGTCACCTGAGGCGATCACAGTAGGGTTGCGGCGGTCGCCGCCAATGTATCCTGGGGTAATGTTCGCGGCGGTTGCCGCCATGATGCTGTGGTCGCCGCACCTAGCCGCCACCGGTTATGTTGCTCGCCACAACTCGGCTAGATTAATTGCATACGAAAGTGACATGTGGTGTAGTGGTGGTAAGATTATGTGTTTAAAATATATACACACAAAAACAGAGGTCTAAATTGCCTTCTGGTGCGATTCACGTATGTATTGTATTCTGGCTTAATTTGATAGTATTATCTCTTTGTGTCACGTACGTCAACTAATGATCCAATATAATTTTGTCATATCGGTTAATGGTCCCACATATTTTATCCATGTCATCCTATGAGTTAACTGTATTTGATGACTTCATTTAATTTTCATATAGCGTCTTATGTGGCGTGTTATGGTTGATTCTAAAAAAAGAAATTAATAAAATAATATGCTGTCATAATTTATAGAAAGTTATACAAGCTCCCGCCCCCCCCCCCCCCCCATACAGGGGCAGAGTTAGGGGGTGCTCGAGTACCCTCCTAGCGGAAAAAAAATACAAAAAAATAATATATTTTTTTTGCATGTATTAAGTATTTTAAGGTAATATAACATCTTTAAGCGATATTTGAAATAAGAGTGCTATTTAGCTCAAATGGTAAGGGAAGGAAGGATTGAAGGAGAATCAAAGGTCTTGGATTCAAATCTCAATTCATTCACTTTTTATTTGTTTTACTATATCATTAATTCTTCTTGATTTCTCTCTAGCTATGTTTTTTTGCTTCTATCAACTATTTCATTTAAAAATGTCATATTTATGTTTACATTATACACTTAATCTTTTCTTTCAATATTGTTTTAAAAGTAAATTTTTCATGATTTTTTTCTATATTTTTTGTTTCTCTTCTATTTTTTTTTTGTTACTCTCAACTATTTAAATACAAAAAAAATCATTAAAAAAATCATAATTTTAGTGTTTTTCAATATTTTTTTAAAAATCTTATTAATAAATATACACAAATAAAACAAATTCACGAAATTTTTATAAGCACTCCCCTGAACCAAATCCTGGCTCCGCCAGTGCACACATATATGTTAGTTAATTGACAAAAATATAAATAAAAAATATTTCATTGTCATACTTATTAATAGATAAATATGTAGAATTTGATAAGTGCTATTTATTTATATCTATAACACACACATTACTTAAATAGTTAAACCCAGTTCACCTACTGTCAAGTGTAATCACTACATTAATTGTAGGTTTTTCTACCAATCAAATGATGTATTTCCAATCTTATGCTAACTTTTATCAATATGTTATTTAATTTTATAATATGAATTTATATAATTTTATTTGAAAAAAAGCGCGAAAAATGTACTAATAATGCATTGAAATTCAAACACAAATCACGTACGATCATTGTTGACTTTAATTAATTAAGGAGCAGCGTATACTCTTCTTTTTAAAAAAAAAACACAGGTAAAAGTCGTAGACAAATGTTATTAATAAACTATTCACACTGCAAAAATTAAAATCATATTGCATGATCCAACGCCCGTACATTTTTAAAACTACAGCTGACTCAACATGCAATTTGTATGCACAAATCTTGTAAATAATTGAAATACTATCCATCATTTGATTATTTATTTCATATGATTATTTATTTCAATTATCACTTCTCAAATACGGAGTATAAATTAAAAATAATGCATATATGAAAAGTAAAAAATGACAAAATTCCAAGATAAAATATTGCACATATAATTTAAATAATTAAAATATAGAATGATTTTTATATTTTTTCACACTCATAAAATAGTCTAATAAATATACTATTATATATATATTCTCATAAAAATATAGTTAAATAAACAATTAATGATCTAATGGCCTCTTCTGGTCGATGGGTTGTTCAATAATTTCCAAAACCATGTTCGATCTAAAGTAAGCAAATTTTCACCGGGCTGTTCAAATTAAGCAAATGTCCATCGAACAGTCTAACTTAAGCAAACCCCCTTCCACTCCCCAAACCCTACCTTCAGCACCTCTGACTCCCCCCGACAGGCGACATCCCTCTTCTCCGTCTCTTCCCTCCCAGGAACCCCGCCAGCATCGAATCCTCCCGCTTATTACCCCACCCTGCAGCTTCGCATTCGGCTCCAAATCAGTTGAGGGAATGATGCGAGCTTTTGCAGAATGCCTTGTTTTATGAGAAGCTGGTGGAAGTGATTGCACTGACATCAACGGTGGCGAGTGAGGAGGAGATGTTGCGGATGATCAGTTGAATCTTGGGCTCCACCATTTCGATGTAGTCGAAGCATATAATGGTGAAAGTTGTCAATTGTCAGCAACTAGATGTTCCTCGTGATGTGTCTCATGTGCGACATCTTCCTGTACCTCTCGATGTTCTTCTGTCACCATTGACGGGATCAAGTGCTACTTCAGAAACATATGGAAACTCCTGCCTTGCGTGTTCTCAGGATTTTGCAGTCAAGGAAGTAGAGGTGCTCTCTCTTGCAATGTGATTTTAAATGAGCGGACAAAACAATATCATGTAAGTTCTCATATCTTCAACTTGCTATTTTCATTTCAAGCTGAATTTTGTTTTTGTCAATCGATAACCTGAAATCAATAATCAGTGCTTTTGTTATAGCTTTGTCAGCCTCATTGTCGCCACCACTCGAGGAGTCTTTAGGTCAAGGAGAGCGAGAACGAATCGAAGGAAGATTTTATTGATGTTGATCGAAGGTCGAGGAAGATCGTCAATTCAAAGATTACATGACGTTAATCGAAGGGAAGGAGGAGCAGACAAAGGAGGCTTGCATTTGGAGGAGGCAAGGTTGCTGATTTTTGGTGTTATCTTCCTTGTAATATGCTGTTGTTTGGAGTTTTAACGGCTCTTGCAATTGCTGAAGGGTCGCCGTTATGGGATGACTGGTGAACATTTAACTAACAAATCTTATATGATGGATATTTAATTAATTAAATCTTATTATATGAACAACTATTTTTTTTCTCTCTTTAATATTTGCCAATTTATGATAACACTACCATTATAACCTCAAAATATCACAGAACCGATAAGAGGCATGCTTATTCATTTTATAAGGCAAACCAAAATTCTTCTTTCCTTCTATCTCTCAATTTATTTATTTATCGACCTCTCGATAAGCCAGCCTATCTAACTTTCAAATTTTTACCTTATAATTAAAAAAAATCTCCCTATTTACTTGACAAATTAAAATCAATTTTATTCTTTTAATAAACAGCAGACACCCAGTTTACCCGCAGTCCTCACTGGCTGTCCCCCAACTCTCTTTCTCTCCCACTTCAATCTCTAAAAGCCAAAAAAAGAAGAAGAGAGAGTTAGAGAGAGAAGATGAAGATGATAGTGAAAGTGAGAGATGATTCAGAAATTAAACACATCCCCAATTTAATTCCCTCCACCCACTTCCATTCCAGGCCCTTAATTCCACCACCCCCCTTAACCCTACCCACTTATATTATTCCTCATCATCTCTCCAATTAACACTTCCTCCCTCCCTCCCTTCCCTCTCTCTCCTACCTCCTCAAACCCTAATTCCTGCAATTCCAATCCGATCAAATTCCAAGCCATGAGCGCTGACGAATCCCTCAGATCCATGTCCATGGACTTCCTCAACCTCCTCATCAACGGCCAGTCCTTCAGCGACGTCTCCTTCTTCGTCGATGGCCGCCTCGTCCCCGCCCACCGCTGCATCCTCGCCGCCCGCTCCCTCTTCTTCCGCCGCTTCTTCTGCGACCCCTCCTCCTCTTCCTCCTCCGCCTCCGCCTCCTCCCCCCAGCAGGTCATCCCCGTCACCTCCGTCAGCTACGAGGTCTTCATGGTCATGCTCCAGTTCCTCTACACCGGCCAGGTCTCCATCCTCCCCCAGAAGCAGGAGCCCCGCCCCAACTGCCCCGATCGCTCCTGCCCCCACACCCATTGCTCCTCCGCCGTCGATCTCGCCCTCGACACCCTCTCCGCCTCCCGATCCTTCGGCGTCGACCCCCTCGCCTCCCTCACCCAGGTCCTTTCTAAAGATTCAATCTTTATTGCCTTCTTTTGTCTTCTTTGGTGGTTGGATTGGATATCTTATCATATATCCACATATTATATGATTTTTTTTGAAAAAGATTGAATCTTGATTATTTTCTTTAATTAATATTATCTACTACTTCAATTTAAGCATTTTTTAAAACTAAAATATATATCTCCCTCTTCAGCTTCTGATTTTTTTTTTTTGAATCACTGTTTTAATTGGAGTTAAAAAGAGGGGGGGTGTCAGCATAAAAATGTGTATCCACAACCCAAAAATCCCCCCAAAAAGGAGCAATGGAAGTGAAGACTAACTTTTATGAGGCAACTTAAAGGAAGAGCTTACAAGACTATACAGCAACACTAAACAAGTGCTGTGCTCTCTCATATACACAGTGCTTGATTTCTTGTGATTCTATGTGGAATAGTTGTTTTGCTGTTCTTTTCATTTCCTACTCATCTGGGTTCTCTCAACACAAATTAACATCTCTTTCTTAACTTTCTTCCACATTCATTTGAGTTTATATATTCAGTAATGCCTAACATTAATTTTTATTTTTATTTTTATTTTTTTGCTGTAATTGGATCTTATAACCATGTCTTGTTTTGATTGCTTTATGATAGCTATAGCTAGCTAGATCTCAATCATCAAAAAATTTCCTAATTTGGTTCTTGTAGATATCTCTCATTTCTCCCCTTTCCACAGTTTGTCTTGTCCTAATTTTCCTCCATCCCAAAACTATCTTTCCTTGTTTGGCAATTTTGATTGCAATTGCACCCTCCAATCATTCCATTCAATGCACCTCCATACAATGTTGGAGTTGCAATTACACCTATTTTATTGTAGGTCGATCGCATTCACGTTTGTGTAACAGATCGACGATGTAGTCTGCTAAGCTTATATAGTAAGTAGCTAGATTGGTAAGGGCTAAGGAGAGTCATTGAATTCGGATGATTGATTGTGTAAATGATGTATATGTGCAGAAGCAGCTGTCAATGATGGTGGAGAAAGCATCCATAGAAGATGTAATGAGAGTCCTACTTGCATCAAGAAAGCATGACATGCAGCCACTCTGGTCCACCTGCTCCCACCTCGTCGCGAAATCCGGCCTCCCCTCCGAAATCCTCGCCAAGCACCTCCCCATCGACGTCGTGGCTGCCATCGAAGACCTTCGCCTGAAATCGTCCCTCCTCGCCCGCCGCCCAAACTCCCTCCACCACCTCCCGCCCGCACACCACCAGCTCCCATTCCACCTCCACGACCTCGCCGAGCTCGAGGAGCACAAGATCCGCCGGATGCGCCGCGCCCTCGACTCCTCCGACGTCGAGCTCGTCAAGCTCATGGTCATGGGCGAGGGCCTCAACCTCGATGCCGCCCTTGCCCTCCACTACTCCGTCCAGAACTGCACCCGGGAGGTCGTCAAGGCCCTCCTCGAGCTTGGCGCGGCCAACGTCAACTACCCGGCTGGACCCTCCGGTAAGTCCCCCTTGCACCTCGCAGCCGAGATGGTGTCTCCGGACATGGTGGCAGTGCTCCTCGACCACCACGCCGACCCCACCATGAGGACCGCTGACGGGGTCACGCCCCTCGACGTGCTCAGGGGCTTGACCTCCGACTTCCTCTTCAAGGGCGCTATCCCGGGGTTCACCCACATCGAGCCGAACAAGCTCCGGCTTTGCCTCGAGCTCGTGCAGTCCGCCGCAATGGTCATTTCCAGGGAAGAAGGGAACAACAACGACGACAACAATAACAATAATGATAATGATAATGACCATGGTGGCGGTAGCGGAGCCAGGGCTACCGCCGCCATGTATCACGGAAACAGCGGATTGAGCGACGAACACAACAGCAGCCCAAGCAGTAGCGGAAACATGGGCGGATTGAACGTCGATTCGAGAATGGTGTATCTGAATTTGGGAGGTCGAGTCGGATCGGGTCAGGTTGGGGACGATGATAGCGCCCCAAGTAGTATGGGGAGAGGTGGGATGGCTCATTGGTAAGTTTAATTTGTAGCTTAATTTGTATTATTATTATTATTATTATTATTATTATTATTATTATTATTATTGTTATTATTATTGCTTGATTTGTTGGTTGAATGTTATATGGATGAAGATACTTGAAAGTGAATAGGTTAATTAAGTAAGATAGGAATTTGAATGATGGAGGAACCACCAAAAAATATACTCACCTTGATGGCTTGGTAATTTGCAATCAAGTGGGAGCTTTTAAGTAATGTACTTATATTTTGCCAAATATATATATTTGACATAAAGAGATAGATCAATCAATCAAAGATTATATTGCTCACTTATTTGTAAGAAAGTACTACAAATTATTTTGCTAGGGTGGGGGAAATATTTCATATTGATTTGACATTAATTGATGAAATAACTTGTGTTGCTCAATCTCTCTTCACTACAAAACAATAGTTAGAGATCTGATGAGTGTAGATCTTAAAAAGGGGAAAAAACACTCTATAATTGTAGGACCATATGTGGCTCAAAATGGAGTATTAATTAGTTCACATATATACAATGTTGGAGTTATGCAAGCTTTTTTTTTGGAAATATGGGTTGAATTTGTTGTTGATTTCCCTATTGATCACAACTCTCATACTCTCATTCCCTAGCTAGCTAGCTAGCTGGGCTGCTAGGGTTTAATTTCGGAATGAGAATTTAGAGATGGGGATTGACATGAAAGGAAATTGGGATAAGAGCAACATGGAGGAGCAGAGGAAGAGAATATTTGATCTTGTTTGGTTTATTTTATTTTCTTTCCCACGAGAAAGAATTTTGGAAGAATAGGTTATAGACGTAGTCCATCTAAGAGCAACTTGCAGTTCTAAATCAAAAGAAAGATAAACGTTGGAGATAGCTTGGCTGATGTAAGAAGACAATTGGAGAAAATTGGGATAAGAGCAAGATGGAGGAGCAGGAGGAAGAGAATATTTGATCTTGTTTGGTTCTATATTTTTTGTCCACGAGAAAGAATTTTAGGCGTAGTCCACCCAAGAGCAACTTGCAGTTCTAAATCGAAAGAAAGATAAACGTTGGAGATAGCTTGGCTGATGTAAGAAGACAATTGTTTTGTTGTTGAGTCACCTTATCTGCTACCTCGTTGACCTTTCACTTGTGAGCACACTACCATCTCGAAGGATTGTAGGAGAAGAAGATTATCCACCATCACCATCTTAATTTTCCAGAGATACAGATACTAGATACATTTCAAGACATTGATCACTGCAAGATTATATGTCACTTCAATACGGTTTGTTTGCTTCTATATGTGATATCCGAAGATTCCTCATCCAGGTGGGGAGCAACGGAATGTCGTGTGATCCACACTTCCCCAGAAGTCGTCCATCGCACACTATGGATTTATGTTTTCCGTCTCATTGGCGGTGAAACATCGTGTCAGCGTCAACTTTCCCATACGTTTACTATCCACGTCCTCCTGCCGAGTCTTTTTTCCACGCTGAGTCAGACTTTTACTTGGTTCATATTTTTTATGGTTGTCTTCTTCATTTTACTTTAGTTGATTGGTTCATTTATATATAGTTTTTGAGAGTTGTTTTTTTAAGGGTAGTTTTTGGTGGTTTATTTTCCAGTTATATCATGACTGTTTATTCGTCCGGTGTTCTTTACGCCCTCTCGATTTACCTGGCTTTTATCTGGTATTTTAAATTTTTACTTGTTTTAAAAAAAATTAAAAAAATGAGATAGGTATGAAATGAAAGATGGGATGGGGATTCTTTCTGATGAATTGAGGTGATACCTCAGCTCCAAATTAAGAGACCAATCTTTTCAAAGACCTGCCCTAGCCTCACCCCAACCCATTCTTCACGTTTTCACATTTCAACGCCTCTCTAATTTTACTATTTTTGGTTTTATCCCATTTATTTAATTACAGTATTTTTTTATTCTTCAAGTCTTAGAATATTTATTACAGTATTGTAGTACATTGTAGTACCTATTTTTAATTTAAATATATATTTTCACCTTTCTAATTTGCTGTCCCCCATTTTGCTCACCATCTTTCCTTTCTTTAGTTTTTCCCCTTTCCTGCCGTTTCACCCTCTCTTTTTTATCGTGTTGGCTATATACACCCCAAATCATGCACACCCTTTAGAACGTGCATGGTTAAAAGGAGTTAATTTTTTTTTTAAAAGTTAATTACTCACAAGGATTGCACGTCCTCAATGACGTGCATTTTCAACCTTTGGATTTGTAGTGTATATAATCACACCTCTTTTTCATTCATCTCATCTCATTCTATTGTATTTTATTTGTATGTAGGGTAAAATCCTTAATTTTGGGGATTTATAGTTGCTGAGAACAGACCGAAATTCCTCTTTTAAATAAGTCTTTTTTATGCTTTTGCACATATTTTTTTCTTTCAAAAAATACTTTTTTTAACTATAGTATTTTCGAAATTAATATCTACCCTCTCTGTTTCGCCTGAGCTCCACTTTTTATATGACACTTTCAGCTTGTAACTTCGTCTGAGCACCACCCTCTCTTCAGCCAGCTAAAAATTGAGGAAAAGGTGAAAAATCATCTGATTCAATGGCGATTCTCAGCCCGTAACCCTAACTAGAAAACTTGAAGGAATTTAAACAAAATTTAGAAACTTAAAACATAGAGTATGATTTTTAAAATAGTATCGATGATGATAAGGTCAAGGCAAGATCATGTATGGACTCATATTATAGGGAACACAAACAACACATAGACCTAACGAGGTTTCATATCAAAACCAATTAACAATGAGATGAGTAGAACGCTAAACTTAATTATAAATTGTTTTAAGAAATATCAATATTTTCCAATATGGGACAACCAAGTCATAAGTCAAATTTTAATTATGACAAATCTCATCGTCAACTATATATATACTTGTATATTGTCACATAATTTAGTCTATTGTTTAGGCCATTGACAACCCTCAAAATTACGGTTTAATTATATGTTGTAATTCACCTACATATATAATATATTAATTGTTTGATAGGCAATATTTCATTTGATGTGTAAGTTTGTTATCCAATCATCAATAAATAAATAAAATAGGATTATGATTCATCACTCTGAATAAAAAAAAACGCAAAATATATATGATTAGACGTTATTTGGTTTCATATATGCCGATTGCAATTATAGATTTCTATATTATTAAAAATACAAATACTACTCAACATTGTCTCTTTTTAAAATTTTAAAATCTACGATCGACTTCATTAATTATATCAATTTTAATTTATAAAAATTATTAATTACTACACATTATAAAGTGACACAATTATCGATATGGTATAATTTTGGATCATAATAGTATTAATATAATTTTCCGGATGCTATTTCTAGTAATTAGAGTCGGTGACAGTTTATGATCGAGTTTACTCCAAATGGAAGATGAGCTGTACCAATTAATTAATTTACTATTTAATATTTTCCAAATATGTGGTTCTTTAATAAACTACAAATTATATGCTTTGATAGACTAATCAATAAATTTGATTGGCTAAAACATAATCACTAATATATTAATATGAACAGAAAGCATATAGTCAGACAAATTGCTTGCACTGTCTTGCATTATCACAACATTTATCACTAAATAAACATTATAATGCATTATTAATCATATATATATATAATAATAATAAATCATTATGATGATTTTTTTTTACCAAAATCATTATGATTATAACCAATAAAGTTTCTTTTCAACATAATTGGGAGATAGTTTAATTTATTAGTATGGTAAAGGTGGATTTCCCTTTCTGGTGTTCAAGATCAAATTAATTAGTTTCTCAGAGACAAAAAAAGAGGATCAAATTCAAAACCCTAATTTACTTTACTTTCATGATACATGTATAAAGATAATGATATTCATGTATGTCAAATTTAAAGTTTTAAACCGTCTTTGAATTAGTTATCTCATCAAACGGACGACTCGATCACCGGCTTCTGGTGTCAGTAAAGAGCCAATTGACACCGACTTCTGGAGTTGCCAAATATGAGTCGGGAAAGATCTGTGTGCATGGTGCTCGTGGTGCTGTCCAAGTGCTTGTGATGTGGGCTATCGACACTGAGATCGGTTGCAGGAGTCGACAAAGGCTGCTCGTGGTGCGTTGTGCAAGTGTTGCTCGTGCTAGATGCATGTGGAGTGTTGTGGGTTGCCGACTTCAAGAGTCGGTGTCGAGGTCATTGTTGACGTCGGGAGTCAGAATTAGCGGGACGGCCGTGCATTTAGCGGGATTTTGGTCGTGCCAATAATAGCCCCCCATATAAATTATATAGGAGAAAATTAAGTGTTTGGTTAATGCTTTTTAAATTTGATAACCTAGGAATTCAATTTCCTAGGAAGTTAAATTACTCTGGTTTGAAGGAAGTTCACTTACCTAGTTTCCCTAGGTAAGTTAGTTAACTTTCACCATTTTATATTTGATAATTTTCAATTCCCCTTTTAATCCTCTAAGATAAAAAAAATCAATCAAACACATTTTCACAATTCTCATTAATTAGACTTCCCAGAAATTCAATTCTCATGAAGTCACTTTCTGAAAATTGAAATTTATACATTGAACCAAACGAGCCCTAATAATACTAAAATTGAGATAGAAAATTAATTATAAATACATCACATTTACCCAAAATTTTAATTTTTTTCAGACTCAATCATATCTAGATAAAGTGAAACTGATGTGATTCGGTAATAACAAATCGGATTCTAAACCGGTCAAGTTATGTCTGCTACGATTGCTAATCATAAGTGTGGGGCTAATGAATGAAGGATTAAAGCTAAACCCTATTTAGGGTTTGTTAATAAAGCCCAGACACGTTCTTAATTAAAGGAGTATGTCCAGATCTATGTAGAGCCTTTCTTTAGTGTGTTGCTACTTTTCAAAAGATTGCACAAAAAGATAGTGACCCACTTTAAACTCATTAGTTTCAATCATACATACATTTCTCAACAAAAAAAAAAAATATATTGTTTGCTGTTTCAGTTTAATTTTGTATGTTAAGGATAACTACTGTACGTTTTGTTGTTGATCTAAGAGCTGATTGTTGCAGGTTGTATAAAAGTCTATGTATGTTTTGATTGATTAAGGGCATGTTTGGCATACACATTTTTTAATCTAGCTTAAGATTATAATCTAGCTTTAGATTATAATTTAGATGAAAATTCTAATCTAGCTTAAGATTATAATCTAGCTTAAAATTGGACATCTTGTTTGGCATGACTATTGATTATTCAAGTTTTTTGGAGATTAAATGACAAAATTACCAAAATGGGTATCAATAAATGAAAGTAAACAATATGTCTATTTTATGGAAATTCCATTTGGTGCTCCTGAGATTTTGACAATTCCGCTTTGTGTCCTAAGATTTTATTTTGTTCGGATGGTGCCCCTGAGTTTTGTCAAAAGTCCGTCTCATTCCCAAAACTCATATTTTCACTTGTTTAAATGAAAAACTCAGGGGAATTACCAAAAAAACCTTGGGACACCAAGAGGAATTACCAAAAACTCATGGACACCAAACATAATTTTCCTCTATTTTATTTGATACGGAGTACAAAACTTTACAACTGGTCATATTTGGCTTGAGCTATAAAGTTATTTTTTAAAGGAAAAAAAATACATGAATTTAATTGGTGGATGAATTTGAGATTTATTAAAATCTTATAAATTAATAATGAGTACTTTAATTTTCTTACATACAGATACTTTTATAAATTGTGGATTTCAAATTAAGGATGATTATTGTTCTGAACATATTGAGATGAGCATGGCAACTTTTACGACATCTTTAAATTAAATAAAATTTTCGAGTTACGTGATGTAATTTAAGAGGGCAGAATTTTTATAGTTCAAGTAATAACGGGCTTATTTTATAATTTCTCATAAATTATAATCTAACCTAATCCTAAAAAGCCCTTCCCTATCACCCACCGCCGCTCCTCTCTGTTCAGTGTTACCCATCTCCTTCTCCTTCAATTCACCACCAAACCCGAAACACACTTCCTCCCTCCTCCTCCATGGCTCTTCATTTCTTCCACCCATCTCGTCCTCCTTGCTCCTTCACTCTCTCCCCCGTCCGCCTTCCTCTGCGGCTCTGCCCACAAGGTCGTCGGCGATGGAGCCAGATCCGGAGGAAGGACGCCGCTGGCTGACCCCGACCTTGGGCCTAAGCTCTCTCCCGACCATGCTCCCCCTCGAGCTCTCGGGCTCCTCTCCCATGGCGCCCCTTCATCGGCGCCAATGCCGACCCGGATCTCACCTCGTACACAAGGGCTTGCAGAGAAATTGAAGAAAGGATAGGGACAATTTCGTCCTTTCCAAGTTCGAACGCTCCTTCCCTTTCATCGAACGCTTTCAACGGGGAGCTGCAGATAAAAAGCTTACAGAGCGGTTGCGGGAGATGAAGATATGGCGTTTTGAAATCGCTGCGTAGCTGCCAAACATGAAAATGCAGAGCGTTTTCACAACGCTATACAACACGCTTTATCCAACCCTTTAGAACGTTGTTGCCAAACATGCCCTAAATATAATAATTTAGATAAATTTCAATCTCCCATACAAATTAGACAATGTATGTTCCATCGTTGAAACTCCAACCAAGGTCACAAGCTTATTACTGTAACGTTTGTTTTTAAAAAAAATTCAACCTTTTGATCAGCGGCGGCGCGGTTTATTATTCGTTTGATTTAATGTAAATAATATAATAAAATTGAATTTTATCAAAAATTAAAGAGTAAACTGCAGGAAACCACCCCTTAAATACACTACATTGCTCAAAACCACCCCTTAAATAAAAAATTGCAGAAAACCACCCTTTAAACCTATTCCGTTAGCAAATCACCACCCCTCCCATTTATTCTGTTAAAAAATCCGTGAAATTTCACTGTCATCACCTCACCTCCGGCTCCATGGGAGAGATGAAGCTCCGCCGCTTGCACTCGACGCCGGAGAAGAAGGAGATCTGATGCACCTCTCTTTGCGCCTTACCCTCGATAACCATAGGTTGAACCGCTGCCTCCAAGTGCTCCAATGAAGAGCACAGTAGCGAACGCCCCCGCCAGCGGCCTGGCCTCGAGTTCGGCACCAAGCCCCAAAATCGCAACCCATAAAATCGAACAATTTTTTTCAAATTTCTTGAGGGGTTTTGTCGATCCAGCAACAAGGATCTCAAATTCATCATCTTTATCATCAAATTCGAACTCATAAGCACCCAGATTACAGATCTAAATACCATGAAGGAGCAAGAACCCCAAATTCCAAATCTGAAATTTCAGCCTTGGGTCTGGTTCGGCCGTTCGGGGCTTGGCTATGGGATGACAGGCCACATCGCCGGCACTCGACGGGAGGTTGTGGGGTGATAACGGATGAGTTCGGGTGTGGGCGGTAGGGCTGCGAGGAGAGGGATGGGGGAGAGAGAGAGAGAACCTGGGAGGAGGGGAGTTGGGTCAGGGTGGTGTCGGGCGGCTGGCTGCAGGCGGCGGGCTACCACCGGAGGATTTGGCCGGTAGAGGTTGGGTGGTTATTTTCACATACTTGACGGACTTTTTAACGGAAGAGACAGGTTGGGTGGTTATTCGCTAACAGAGTAGGTTTAAAGGGTGGTTTTATGCAATTTTTATTTTAAGGGGTGGTTTTGAGCAATGTAGTGTGTTTAAGGGGTGGTTTTCTGTAGTTTACCCAAAATTAAATCTTCATCTTATAAAAAAAAAATTTGGATTGATTCTTATTTAGCCATGATCCATCAATATTTACGACGATTTTGGGCAAATTACAGCTTTTGAGTATTGATCAATCCAATAACATCTCAATCTTTATACTCTTTTATTTGAGATATATTAAAAAAATCAAAATACTCCTATGTAATATCTAGCTTAGTTGTTAAAATGAGTAATATAATTTGTTCATCGAAGCCTCCAATTTGTGATTCATTGTAACCATTATCCACCAATATCTTCTTCTTCTTTACCCTAAAATGTTGAGCTTTATTCAGCAATAGTGACATTAATAGGATCAGTGCATACCTCTAAAGGCAAAGGCCTTTAAAGTTTGACCGATTACTACAGTACTTACAGATTGTTGACCACCAATATCTTACTTTAAGCAAGAAAAAAAAAATGAATTGCTTCAAATAGTGGGAACATTTTCAAATTAACATTCTTTGGAAAACAAAACAAGAAATTTGGACATTCAATAGGTTGGGCCTAGTTTAACGGCCCAACTAAGGAGGTAAGCTTATACTAATACTTGTTGGGCCTTCCACAAGACAAATTGATTTTGGTCAAGCCCAATTAGCGTGAAATTCCTAACTTGGTAAAACAATGTAAACATGGACTGGGGACTTTCAACTGATTTTCAATGGAAAAAACTAAAAAGAAAGAACCAAACACACACACACAACAAAAAATGCCCATTTTTGTTTCAATCCAAAAGAATTTGGAAGATTGAGCGGGGAAATCTAATCAAGGGCATCCTGAAGGATAACATCAGGAGGAGGAATAGAGTGGGAATAGTTGAACTCCAGATGGGATAGACGGTCTGCAGCGCGATTACCTTCTCTAAAGATGTGACAGATCTCATAATCAGAAAATTGATAAAGCATAAAAATGGAATCTGATAAGATCATCTCAATCGCACCCGAACAAGAGATCCCAGTATGCATGCTATTAATAATGAAAAAAATGCCCATTTGAAATACCCTTTGTCCACTTTCCTTTTTCCTGGTCGTGGGGTGTAAAGTTTAGGGGTGGAATAAGTTTTTTTTTTTTTTTTTTTTGTCAAAAGAAAGTCCGGCTCTTAGTTTTTACAAAGTTTATTTTGTACAATGTAGGGTTCCTTTTTTGTTTCAACTTCTTTGAGATTTACAAAAGAATTTGTGATTGTAGTCTACGAGGGACTTCAAACAATCACCATCAAGAATCTAATTCGAGATAGGTGTTATCAAGTAGGGCTGTGCATAACCGGGTATCCGACACGACACGATAAAAACACGAAACCGATAAGGGAGAAAGTGCCGATCCGAACACGACACGATAAGTACCGGGTATCCGACACGATAACACGACACGGTTTCGTGTCGGATACCCGTGTAACAAGACACGACACGACAATTGTAAAATAACTTTTTTTCCCCTTGGTTGTTGCAACTACCTACTGTAAAACTCTTTTTCTATTCTGTTTCAGGCCAGATCCACCACTCTTGGGCTCAACTCCGGCGACATCACCGCCAGAAATGGCTTCCCCTTTGTCGGATCCTTCAGATCCACAAGGGGTTAAGACAGATCTGAACTTTGAGTCGCACTGTTCATCGTCCTTTTCACACATGCTCCCTTGGGTTGTGACGTTTCCTCGTCCTCCTCGTCCTTTTCACACATGCTCCCTTGGGTTGTGACGTTTCCTCGTCCTCCCCGCTCCCATGGTGTCTGACTGGTGGGTATGAGCCCCATCCCCTCCGTCCAACCCCTCCTTCCAATCAACATCCACCCAGTTTCAACCCCATCGACACCCACCCGGATCTAACAGCCCTCCCATGGCAAGGCTAAGCGCCGCCAATGGTTGTTTTGTGAACCCAGTCGCTGCTCCCCCGCCTACCACCCTCCATCTCGTCCGGCCGCCTCTGCCTAGAATAAAGGAGGAGGAAGAAGACCGAAGAACGGCGACGGCGAGACTAGCGAGTGGCAAGTTGAGAAGGCGAGAGTGAAGAGGAGCCGTCCGTCGAGGAGAATGAAGGAGGAAGAAGACTGGGTAAGTCTGGAATGGCGACGGCGGGCGAGAATGAAGAATGAAGAACTGGAAGATTTGTAACCCTAGCCCAAATTAGAAGGGGAAAAAACGAAAGGCAGAAATAAAAAAAATTGTGGCAATCAGGATTCGAAATCAAGACCTTCCCCGGGATAGGTCAGGTAAATACACAAGCCGCACTCACCAACTGGGCAAACTGCACTTTATGTTACTCTATGACAGTTTTTATATTTCTATCATCACAACAGGTTAATATTAATAAAAAAAAATAAAAATTGTCGTGTCGTGTCGGATACCCGATAAGGGAAAAATCCCGATCCGAACACGACACGATTATTATCGTGTTTTACCGTTTCGTGTCATAACCGTGTCGTATCTATATCGTTTCGTGTTTTTTCGTATCGTATTGGTGCGGTTTCGTGTCGTGTCAACCGTGTCGTATTTTTTTGCACAGCCCTATTATCAAGGACGAAGTTAGGAATCAACTAGAGAAAGTAACTCAATTAAAGAATGTGGTTGTTTCACATTAAAAATAACAAAGTAGTTGTTAAATTAATCTGAAACCTCAAACGAATCATAGTTGAACTCAACTTTGATATACGGGCGATAAGCCTAACTTATAAAGTCAAATGATGTTCCATTTTAAAACCAATTGAGAATAAGAAAATAATTTATATATTGTTCAAAACCATTCAACCCTTACAGAGTTACAATATAAAAGTGTATATGGTAAAATTATTCATATATATTGTATATAATTATTCGTATATAACAATGTAATTATTCATTTGTATTGTGATTATTCGTATACTCAAGTTACTTATAATCTCATTTATTTAATTTTTTTAATTCACGCTCCATATTTACTTGTATATAAACAAACATTACTACGTGTCACGTGTGTTACAAATAGAACAAAAAAGTTGTATACAAGATGAAGGAAGACTGAAATTTGAAGGATGGAGTTTCCCCATTTTTTGTTCTTCGGATTTTTTGCGTGGTGCCCTTGAGGTATAGCCGTATAGGTAAATTCGCGAGGTATACAAAAGTTTAACATATTTCGCCAAATGCCCCTAAGATTTGCATTTTTTTCGCCATATGCCCCTGGTTCGCTTTTATTGAAAAAACGTTATAACTCCGTTAAGTTAAAAAAAGAGAAATAAAAAAAATATACACACCCGTTCAAAGAAAGAAGTCCATTGCAGAGAACTTCTTCAATAAGGGCGTGCTCGACAGTAGGTTGTTTGGGATTGTTGGGGATTTTTTAAAAAAACAACAACCCAAGGGTAGTGTTTGGCAGGGTGTTGATGGGGGTTGGAAACTTTGGAGATGGGGATTACTTGGGGTTTCCAAAGCTCAATAATCCAACCATCCTCCATGAGGATTGTCAGGGTTGTGCTCTCCAACAATCCCTTGCTTGACTGTCTTGCCCCTTGTCCATGGCGTCGGAGGGAGATCCGGGTGTGGGAGCGGTCTGGCGGGTGTGGGTGGCGATTTGCTTCTCAGGTTTCCGATCTGACGGGATGTGCTCAGTTTCCCTCGGCTCAGGCGGGTTCGGAGGTGGTTGGGGGTTATGAAGGCTCTCTTCTTCGTCTGCACTGCACTGGTCAAGCAAGGAGGATGAGGCAGTGCAGGTAGTGGCCGGCGGGGGCTGTGGAGGACAAATTGGGGGTGAAAGGAGGAGGAAATGGTGAATCTAGTGGTGGCGTCGGCGGTTTTGGGGGCGGTGGAGATGAGGAAGGCATTGGAGGTGGTGGGGGAAGAGGCGGAGGGGCGGTGAAGATGCGGCCTCTGTCTCTCTGAAATGGCGATTGAAGAGGGGAGATGGGAGAAAGAGGGCGGATAGAGGTGATGAGAAGCTTGGGGAGGAGGCGGCGGGGAGGCGGCGGTGGGAGGATAGGGCAAGAGGCGGGGGACTGAAATCTGAAATTTAGAATTGGGGATGAAGGAGAAGGTTGGAGGTGGGGGTAGTTTTGTCTTTTTATAACAAATAACCCTAAAATAACCTTATACCCACAAAATACCTTATCGGGATTATTTAAAAAAAAAAAATCTCAACCTCTTCCATCCCCATAACCCATACAATAATCTCCACCTCATATAACCCCTTAAAAATAATCTTCATCCCTTAAAAATTAACCCTTTGCCAAACTCGCCCTAACAGACGCCCGACACCGGTGATGGGAGATAGAGAGAGATGACATAGGGAGTTTGGATCCAGTTAGAAGCACCCGAGATTGTCGTAAACTAGCAGGGAGGCGGTGACACTGCTCTTGAGGTTAGTTTCTCTTCTCAATTTCAACTTTAGGGATATACAATTTGAGGATTTAGGTTTTTCGATTTAGGATTTTGGAGGGATTATCGCTTTAGGATCTTTGAATTGGTTTTTTTAGTCCGTTTCGTGACATGTATTTGATTCGACTCCCTTCAATTATGGGATTAGAATATGAGGATCTAGGGCTTTACGAGTTAATTGGATTTATATGAGTTATATGTTGTTTTTCGATTTGGGATTTTGGTTTGTGAACTTCTTTTTCTGAATTTTGTAACTTCATAGTCTGTAATGCCATTTTTAGTTTATGAAATTCTTGTTATGAATTCTGTAAGGTCAAGACGATAGGTTCAAATTCTGCCTGTGATTGGGTTGCATGTATGAGAAAAAATATTCTTCTTTTTACACTAGGAAATTCAATCATCTAGTTCCATTTTATTCTTAATAAACATAGATGCTGTAGAGTTAATTTTTTCATGTGTGCTCATGCAAATCTTTCAACATGATTTGTATGCAGGTGGTGGGACTTGAATGTAGGAAAATTGCTGCATTATTTCAAGTATATGTGTGGGGGACTTGATTGTAGGAAAATTGTGGCATGATTTCAAGTATAACGAAGGACAAGTTCAGTCTAATAGGTTTTCATCCACAAGTTCAAGTATAACGAATGTAGGAAAATTGCTGCATGATTTCAATTGAGGTTTTCAATTTTGTGTAACTGTCTAATCCTCAAATTTGATTCAGATATGCTTTAGTTTTGTGTATATTTATGTTTTCCGATTTGTTGAGGTTAAATTTGGAGGACATTGGATTATCTAATTGAGTCTATTAGCTCAAATGGTAGAGCGGTGTGCTCACGCACAACAATGCGGGTTCGAATCCTGCATAGACTAATCTCTGCATTATTGAAAGTTCAAATTATATTTCTTTATCTAGATTGGTTCAGTTCAAAAATTGAATCTGTTTCTAGTCAAAAGTATTAACATTAATATGGGTAATCTACAATTGAAACAGGTTATGCATCAATAAACAAAATTTGGTTGGCATAAGTGAATAATGCATTCATGATGACAAATGAGGAATATTGTCAGAATGCAATTGAGATAACAATTCAGTTTAATTTAGCAGATACTAGCAAAACTAGAAAAACATGTGATTCTCATCTGTCCAACATTGACTGAATGCATAAAGCAAAATGTTATATACCAGAACCAGAACTAAGGAGCATAACACACCATTGAAATGAGGATGATAGATAAAATAATGAAATTTTAATGAAGATGACATTATGAGTACTCGATATCATACTAGGTTCAGAATGATGGTTCAATTTTATGATCTCAAAATCAAGGAGCTCAATTTTCTACTGTAATCACCTTAAAGAGCATTAGGTCTCACAAATTCACATAAATTTTCATGGATCCTACTCCCAAACCTCAATTCGAAGAACATAAAACTAGAATCCAACCCAAAAATCTCCAAATAGAAAAATCCCTAAATCCTAAATTATGAAAGCCGAAAGAATGGAGTATGTCAAGGAGACTGATGTTGTTTGTGTTGGTTGATATGTGATAATATTACTGAAATCTAACAACTCCTTCATTCAACAACTTAAATCTATAATGTTTTACACTTTATTTCTGTCATGCTTGCTTAGATCTATGTAATGTTGTGTATTCAATAGAGTATGTCAAGGAGACTGATCTATGTAATGTTGTTTATGCCTCATTGAAGATAGAACATGTTAGCCTCTTGCTTTGAAAATTTTGGCTTATTAGCTCAACCGGCAAAGCATTGTGCTTAGACACAAGATGTGGGTTCGAATCCCACATAAGCCATACATACATAGTATTAGCCTCTTGCTTTTAAATTTTGACAAAACTTTTGTAGTGTAGGTCTTTAACAAGTCTAAATCATTATATTAGTCTATGTAGAAGTCGAACCCACATCTTGTGCATAAGCACATGCTCTACCGTTTGAGCTAATAGACTTTTGAAAAAGTTTCAATTGAATAAGCACATGCTCTATCAAATTCTATCATCCATATATCACCTTCTTGTAATTTAGTTTCTAAAATATCATAGCAAATACCTGCACTTTTGACAACAAAATATCACAGCAAACATCCATAGAAGATAATGTAGTTGTTCATTACATTCTGAACAAATTATATCAAATTATATTATCTTCACACTTCAAATACCTTCAAGCAATCCATCCAAAATGAACAACATTACTTTAGTTGCAGAGAACTCCATATAAGCAATTTAAATCTTAAAAAGATGGAGGAAACAATAATTGTATACAGCCTAGATTAGCTCACTCAATTGCCCTCAAGAACATGAGTTACATGCTAATTCCGTATCAGCTTTGATTAGCTCACTCGACCTCTGATCAAGTTCATGAGTTACATGCTAATTCCGTATCAGCTTTAAAGAAGTCTAATATTACAGATTTCGGTAGATTAATCTTCAATTTATGACTGTAGATGAAAACCTAAAAACAGAAACGGTCGCTTGCAATCAACATAAGACATCTATTTCAGATTTTGGTAAGCTCCAAGAGTTGATCGAAAGGCAGTATTTGACAAGAACTCAGTTGATTCCAAGTGACACAGTGAGGCACTTACATCTCTACGTACTGGTGTTTCAAGTTCGCACAAATTCGCATCAAAATAGAATCACACAAGAGAAATTAATCAAAGAAAGGATCAAATTTGACCCAAAATCTCCAAATTGAATGACGAAATTAGACCAACGATGATCAAATAGTGGACATGAAGAAAACCTAATCGAAATGAGTTCCCAATCAAGTGAAAATTCGCTTTTGATCGGGGAGGGGGACAAAGAGTTACCTGTAAGTGACGTCTCTGAGAAGTGAAACAAGGATTGCGATGGGTCATTACAGAAGTACCCATCCTCAATTTGAAGTTCAGCACAAAAAAGGAAAGGACAAGCATTGGGAGGAAGAAGGGCACGCCTGGAAAACCTCCGGTTGAAGACTGGACACGCCCTGAATGCCCGAACCCTAGATTCAGCTGAGAATCACTCACCTCTACCTTCGGCACCAACTGAGCTTCATCGGCGTTAATCTGGTCTGGTCGCGTCGTGTATCGAACCCCTCGCCTCGCTCTATCTCTCTCCCGACCTCCCTCTCCGCTCTTCGCCCTTCTTCTTATCTCTCCGCGACCTGCACTTCTCTTATTTCATTTCATTTTATTATTTTTAAAAGGAAAAAATGTTAACATAATGGACGGAGGGGCACCACGCGAAAATATTACAAACCTCAGAGGTATTTCGCGAATTATATAAAAATTTTGTATATCCGGCGAATTCCGCCTTACCTCAGGGGCACCAGGTGAAAATTCCATTTTTTCTTTCTTATGGTTCCCTCCCTCCTTGACTTGGATATTTTCCAGTGCAATAACAATTATTTTATATAAAAGAAAAAGTTGATTTAGAGATATAAAGTTAGGAGGCATGGGATTAAGATTCCCAATGGACAAAAAATTGAGGTGATGTATGATTGCATATATTCCCTTGATTAAAGTCTGCATAGATTAGGGACATTGAAGATATTGTGGGCATATATACACTCCCTCTTCTAGAGATGGGGAAAATTACCATGAAAACCAAACCAACATGTATCAACCAAATCAACATAGGTTATTTTAGAAGGTAATCAATCTTGCTGTCGTTTTAAATATTTTAATCTTTAATTTGTAAAATTAATGATCTTGTACTCTTCTCTAATTATTTATTATTTACATACGTTTTTTGAGACAAAAGTGATTAGAATATAAAAATATTAGTAATAGTGTTGTGATCAATCCAACACCAATGTGGGACAAGAATGTTAAAGAAACTAATTTAAAAAATAGGGCACGGATGACATAGGTTGGCGTCTCTTAAAACACCGTGTCTTACCTATTATGATATAGGTAGTTAATGTAGGACGAGGGTGTTACTTACGTTATTTGAAAAAAATTAATACAATAGCTATTTAATATTATTTTATCATCATAAAAGGGCGCGTGAATAGTAAATGAAATTTTTTGGGGAACGGATGGAGTAATGATAAGTACTCCCTCCGTATCGCAAAACTTGTAGTTTTAGCTTTATGCACACTTATTAATAATACCTATATTTTCTTTATTTTTATAGGATAAAGTACCTAAAAGCACTAATTATTACCTATAAAAAGAGCAATAATTACCTATAAAGATAATAACTATAGCTAAAACAACAAGTTTTTTGATACAAGTTTACTACTCTAAAACTACAAGTTTTGCGATACGGAGGGAGTAATAAATTAGCAGTAAGTATTCCGTTTTTATGAAAAAAAAAAAGAATGACATATTTTTATTTAATGGAATAACAAAGGGGGGCCATTTTCCATCACCCTTAGTGGGCGGCTCGCCGACGTCGGCTCACCCTCCAGGTGGCCGTCTAGTGGCTCCTCAGGAATGGCCAAGAAGAAGGGCAAGAAGATCGAGTCGGGATCTAGTTCGGGACTAGGGTTTGATGAAAAGAAAAAGCTTGAACAAGAACTGCGCTCCTCTCTCTTCAACTCAGAGGCGCCGCCATCGGGCCAAGCAGATCTGGGCAATGGCGTTGACGGTGAGGAGATTCCGACCGGGGGTGGGTCGACGGCGGAGGTTGGGGCCAATCTGCGGGAGGGGTCTCAACACGCTTCTGGTAATCCTCCCTTTTCCTCGGTTTCTTGTGGGGGTGCTAATTCTGGGGCGTCGTCTTCGCTCTCGAAGGAGGGTGCTAAGCCGCCCCCTTTGCACCCACGCGAGATGAAAGCTGGTGGCTATCCAAAGCCTGACCTTGCCGGTTGTAACAGGAATTCTGAGTTGGGATTGAGAGGATTGAAGAAGTAGAACAAGAGTAACGAAGAAGAAGAATTCAGAGAGAAATTGAGAGGAAACTCATTGTATTTGCTTAATCTTCAGAAAGAGAAGCCTTATGGCTTTTATACAATTGACCTAAACGGGTTTAGTAAAATGGGAATCCACCCATTTGAACCGGGACAAACCGGTTTTAATTGGAAATTAAAACGAACCGGAGCATAACCCGGATTTATTATATGACAGTAAATTTGGTATATGAAATTGCTGTAGCAATACTCCCTCCTTCAGCAGAGACTTGTCCTCAAGTCTCTAAGTCACATTCAGCTTCACACTTCTTTGACAGTGCAGATTGACTGTTTTCCAGGTTAGTACTCTTGAAGCTATTCTCCTTGATCTTCCTGCAGCCCTGATTGCTTGTTCCTTGGAGCACTCGAGTTTTCCCGTCAACTTGGAACTCCATAGTCATGTTGGTGAAATCCCATATGATACGACCCATACTTATCAACCACGGGATGCCAAGCACAAGACCAATGTCATCCAGTGCTAAGGTTCTCACCTCATCGGAATATTCATTCCCTTGCATAAACCATGAAAAGTTCCTGCACACAGATGTGGATGCCATCTTGCTACCTCCGGCCACAGAAACTACCAAGGGGAACGTCGGCTCTAAGTTGCACTTCAGCAGCTCTGCGGTCTTCCCATCAATGAAGTTTAGAGTGCTGCCTGGATCAATGAGAATGGCAATTTCTGTCCCATTCACTTCTCCTTTAACCCTCATACAGTTAAAACCATCATCACCATTCAAAGCATTTAGTGAGACTTGAGGGCATTTTGGAATATCAAAGCTATACCCATTCAGCCATGGGGATTTCTGCTCATTTACCTCATCCAAATCTGCACCATCACAATCAATGATATACAATTGAGCTTTTCGGTGCTTTAGGTGATGCCCTGGAGTGTATTTCTCATCACAGTACATACACGACCCCTTGCTCTTTCGTTCTTCCATCTCCTTTACAGAGTATGCCCTTGCCGTCTTCCCCTGGCCTGCACTCGGATTACTAGTGTTTGGGTAATTTTGTGCAGGGGTAGGTAATAATGGATCATGGCTTTGATTTGGTTTAGAGAAGGTATTATGCTTGGGGTGGGATTGGGAGGTCTGTGGAGGAGTGAGTTGCAGAGTGGACTCGTAGAGGCTAGCTAACTGGGTGGCCTCAAAAAGGGATTGAGGTTTAAATTGTCTAACATGTGTCTGTAAATAGGGGTAGAGGTTTGCTAAGAAGATGCTTAGGGCATGGTCATTAGGCAGATTCAATCGAGTCAGAGCACACTCAAATTTGTCCAAGAACTCAGTGACAGACTCAGATTGTTTCAGATTCACCAACTCAGATAACGGATCATCATATAATCGACCAAATCTCGCATAAATATCAGCAACATATTCAGGCCAAGTCGGGAATTGGTCATACCTGTTCCTCATATAGTTGTGGTGCCATTGCCGGGCTTTCCCTTCGAGATGTAGACAAGCCAGGCGCACCTTCATCTCTGGGGTGGTGCTATCCAGTAAGAAGAATTGCTCGCAGCAGTAGAGCCACTCCCGGACCATCGATCCGTCAAATTTCAGAAAGGTTACCTTGGACAGACGTGAAGCAAGGCCTCCGGGTAAGAACTGACCTGCCTGGACAAATTGAGCGCCTGACACCCCCGGCGTTAGAGATCGATTGGTTCCGCCGAAATTAAGTCTCGCAGATCCGGTCAAATCAGGCACAGATCGAGCGAATCCCGTCGGATCGGCTCCGACTGAACCCATTCTCGCAGACCCCGTCAGATCAGGCACAGATCGAGCGAAGCCTGTCGGATCGACTCCGATTGAACCCATTCTCGCAGATCCCGTCAGATCGGACATAGATCGAGTGAATCCTGGCGGATCTGTAACCATCGAAGGTCGATGCAGTGGCGGCGTGGCCGCACCCCCCATTGACGTTGCCGGGAAGGATGAGGCTGAAGAATTGAGGGTACTTACTAGTGACGCCATGATTCTCTTCATCTCAGCAAGGTCCTGCTCGAGCTTCGAGTTCGATTGCTCCATTCTAGTACCTGTTTGCCTCAATTCTTGCCTCAGCTCAAGCTTCACCTCCTCGAATTGTCTAGCAGTCTCCTCGATTTGTCGCGCTTGAGAGACTCGCACCTCTTCGACATGTCGATTAAGCTCCTGAAGTGAATGATTTCGGGTCTCAGTCATCCTTGGATTGAAGGTCGCTCTGATACCAGTTGTAACAGGAATCACTACTAGAAAACACGGCCTTTTTTGACGTTTTGTTTTCGACGCTTTTAAAAACTGTCGGGTCAATTTTTAGGGTGCGTTTTCACTTTAACCATTCTCGACGTATTTAAGCGTCGAAAAGTGTAGAATAAATAAAAAGAGGCGGGCCTTTTTTTTAGCACATCTCTCTCTCTCCGTCAAACCCTCACAAATCGAAGCCGCCCCTGGACTCCCCTTCTCTCCTGCGATTTCATCACCTCCTGGATTTTCAGTTTCTAGTTCTACAATTGCGAAGCCGAACAATCAAATCCCCAAACTCAAGTTGTCCATCACCTCCTTCGATTTCTACACTTGAAGATACTGAACTTCTTTATCAATCTCTTACTATTCGAAAATGTCCTTCTATGTTCAAGTTCTTTGTGTCTTCTCATATCTACTTTCTTTCGTTCAATTTCAGGTAAGATTTCTTATTATTCTCCTTATCTCTCTCACAATTTTTTACTTTTGGTGGATTTAGGTCACTCGTCTGTGAATTTCCGCCAACTTCTGAAGACGAATTCAAGATTAGGGTTTTTTCCCCCAATTTCTTTTGTACTTGTGGTGGATTTGGATTCCAATCGTTCTCCTTCAATGTATTTCGAATTCATCGCATAAAAGATTGTGAATTTTGTTTGGTGTTGTTTATTTTCTAGCGAATGGAACTCTGGGCTCAAAATTGTGGAATGAATCTCTGTTGTGTTTGGTTTCTATATGGTACTAATTTCACAATTGCTGTTTTTTTGCCCTTTTCAATTCGATTTGTGCAGATAGAAATTCTTTGAAGCTAGGGTTTGTAGGTGGCGATTGATATGGCCAGCTGATTCGACGATCGTTGAAGATATGACGCTTGAGTTGCTAAACCGAAGCCTTGCTGAGACGTGTCGTGCCAGATCCGGTTCGTAAGCACCGAAGGTCGCCTCTAACCCTTACATGTGAGTATCAAACCCTCTCTATTGAATTCATGGTTGAGGTTGTATCTTTGGTGTCATTTTTTTGTATTATTAAAACTTTGTTGTATCTTTGTGATAGTGTGGCCTTTAGAAACCAGAATCTGATGAGTAAAATAAGATCATCATGTTGTGTTGATGTTATCCTTCTTGACATAGTGTTTTCCTTTGTATTTTTTTGTTAGTTTGTTCTTAGTTGAATCTCATTATACAATAGCATCATTTTGTTTAACTCCATGTTCTATGGCTTTTATGTGTTGGTTGTGACCGAGGCTGCAATTTGGTTTGTCCATTTAGTTTGGACCATGTTTGATTGTTGGTTAATTATCAATGTTATCCACAATATATTTTATTTCTTATTTTTTACTTTGTGCTATAGATTAAAAGCTATTATGGACTATACTAAAAGTTTGAACGAAATGGTAATCTAATAAGTCCATTAAAGTTAAGAACTTATGGTGAAAACTAACTCATCCATAAACACTTTCCAGTTTGATGGAGATTATGGGTTGAATTTGCAAGTCAATGCAAGTACACCATCCAGGATGCAAATGTTCAAAGTGAATGGGTGAGCTGTGACTGCTTCAGCCTGAACAATCAGTAGCCAATTATTGCCTCATCTAATTGGAGAGCAAGTCTGTTGTTGATAAGCTGAAGGTTGACCTTGAGTCTAAGCCAGGAAATGTTGAGGGAGCTGCTACCGCTTCCAAGAAGAAGGTACTTTTTAGTCACTTATTTGTCATTGATTCATTTTATGTTGGTTTTAGGAATATTCATATTTTTCTAGAAGGTGTATTGCTCTTATTCATGATTGTTTTTTGGTTTAGACTAGCATATGTTAATACCTGCATTCTTCAATACAACTTATTCATATATATTTTTCTAGAAGGTGGAGTCCGATTGTCAGGCGCTTGTGAGCATGTTGCAGCAAGAGGGTCAAGAGAAAGGGGTTCTCTACAATCTTGTCTCAGGAATAAATACTTTGGGGGACTCCTTCGATTCAGCTGTTTGCTCCTACATGAGACGAGACAGGAATAAGGTAGCACATGAGTTCGCAACCCTTAGACCTATTTGTCATTCAACTTTTTTTTTTTTTTTTTTTTATCTTTTCAAGAACTTCCCGATAATGTCGTATTGAAGGAAATGGAATGGGTTTGATGGTTTGCTGCTCAAAAAAATATTTGGGTCCTTATTAAACATGTGTACATGTATTATTATTTGTTAGATACTACTGTATCAAATAATAATATATTTGGTATTTTTAGTGCCTTTTTAGTAATTTGTTCCTACTATATATATACATACCAGCTTTTTGGAAACTATGCTAATGAAAATTGTGCTAATGGAAACAGTTCTGGAAAATATATATACATTTAAAAGAAAAATGAAAAGTGTGTGATTCTTGACGTTTTAAATTGTCATTGCCATTTCAACTTTTTGGTACTAAACAAATTCCCGACGTTTTTTAATGTCAAGGAAAAGGCGGGATGTGATGGTTAAAGAGCGGGAGAGATGAAATGGAAAACGTCTCCAATATATTATTGACGATTAAAAATGTAGAAAATTTCCACGTTTAAAAACGTCGGCCATTTCTGGCTTTGACATTTCCGACGTTTTTTAAAACGTCGAGACATTTTTTCCCGACGTTTTAAAACGTCAAGAATGATCAAAAAATGTGTCGCGAATGGCCGTGTTTTCTAGTAGTGAATTCTGAGTTGGGATTGAGAGGATTGAAGAAGTAGAACAAGAGTAACGAAGAAGAAGAATTCAGAGAGAAATTGAGAGGAAACTCATTGTATTTGCTTAATCTTCAGAAAGAGAAGCCCTATGGCTTTTATACAATTGACCTAAACGGGTTTAGTAAAATGGGAATCCACCCATTTGAACCGGGACAAACCGGTTTTAATTGGAAATTAAAACGAACCGGAGCATAACCCGGATTTATTATATGACAGTAAACTTGGTATATGAAATTGATGTAGCACCGGTCCTGGAGGTAGGGCGATTTGGGGCCAGGGGCGCGGATCTCGTTCCTTCGCGCAGGTTACTCGAGGAAATCGACGGGGTGCCATCTCGGAGAGGCTGAGGTTCATCCCCCAGGTTAATGGGGATTGTATCCGCTACAACCATGAGGATATTTCTGAGGCTGGTGGCTCTTGGGAAGCTTCTCTTCTGGGTGCTGTCATGGGGCCTGAGATCTCTGGTCGTGCGTTGTCATCCTTCACGGAGTCTTCCTGGAAGAATCACAAACCTAAAATCTACATCAAGTCGTCGGGGCTATTAGTGGTTCGATTTGAGTCAGTTGCAGATGTTGAGTGGGTGATGGAACATGGTCCATGGTCTATTGGATCGTCACCACTCCTCCTGAAACAATGGGTTCCGGGCGCGCCCATGGACTGGAGCTTCTTCGATAATGTGCCGTTATGGGTTCGTATCCCTGATCTCCCTCCTACCTTTTGTTCAAATTTGATGTTGAGTACCATCGGAAGTGGTATTGGAGTGCCTCTTTGTGTTGATGAATATACTGCTACAAATGAGCTCCTTTTGTTTGCCAGATTGTTGGTGGATGTCACTGTCGAACAAACTCGTAGGAAATCAGTGAAGCTGATAAGTGACAGGGGTATTGAGTGTGCTGTGAGAATAATTTTTGAATGGATCCCTTGGAATTGCTTAAAGTGTAACTCTTTTGGGCATATGGAAGGTTCATGTCCGAGGGCTCGGTCGGAAGAGATTGCCACTCAGAACCTGGACAGTGGGGCTGCTGCATTAGATGCTGCTAATGTGGAGCCTGTTACACTAAATGGGGCAGCTGCTATGAGCAATTTGAATTCTCAAGGGACTCATATTGAGAGCGATCGTATAAATAAGGGTGAGTCTCTAACTAGGGACTTGAACAGGATGGAATCTGCTGGCCCTGAACACGCAGCAGCTGCTGTTACGGTTTCCTGTGGCATCCAAACGGAGGTACCACACTCGACTATGTTTGAGTGCCATGATGTCGGGAAGGGGATGGAGGTGGCTCCAGAAGTGAACTCATCCCCGGTTGGTACTCCTCCTGTTGTGGTTATGGAGAATGAGACAGTCGATGGGGTCTCGAATCGAGAGAAGTCCATTGCTTGTGCTAAGTTGGTAGCGTCATCATGGGCTGCGGACATGGGCATATATGCTAATAGGGATGGGGAGATAGAAGTGAATGAGTGCAAGACTCCGGATGGTCTCATGAGGTGGAAGGTTAGGAACGGCGTCCGGAAGGGTGCGTATCTCCTAAGGGGCACGAAATCACGCATATCCGGGGATGTGCAACTCTCCCTTTCAATGGACGACCTTTACAAGGTTATGTCGGGGATTAAGGAGCCCGATTGCGGTAAGGTTGATGCTGCCCAGTTCAATGATGATTTTGACATCGACGACGGTGGAGATTCATCCACAGACGAAGAAACATTCCATCCGGGTTAATGCTGTCTGTCCTGGCTTGTCGAGGATCATGGCAGGTACCTGTTTTGGAGGTCTAAGCTGTCGGTTATGTCTGTTGGACAATGACGATCTAGGAGCTGCTGGTCTTTCGGTTTTTGAGAGTGTGGAGTGATCCTCAGTCTTCTGTCATACTTTTGTGTAAATTGGGTTATTTGGAACCGATCTTTAGGGATTTAAGTTTTTTGGGTGGGTCGGGTAACTAGTTAGGGGTATATGTTGGGCTTGGGCTCTTATTTCATAAGCATATTAGATTTTATGCTTATAAAATATAACCAAGCCCACTTGCATATGGTTTCTTTTACCATACTGAGGTAGGCTTACGAGATGGAAATAGGCGTAGATTTTTTGTGGGTTGCATCTTATATCTTCCTAGGGTTACCCTTGGTTTGGTGCCCTATTTTTTGTTCCCTTGGTTTAATCACCACATCTATATATTTACTTATTCAGGAATAACAAAGGGGGTACCATTCAGAAATATATTAAGAGCCTTAATTTAACAATAACTCAAATTATTCCATTATGATTGTTCAATTAATTTTCTTTGTATATATAAATAAAAATCTTTTATTACATAAAATTTACCTCTTTCAATTTATTATCATATGCCATAATAGCATTCCTAATGGCCGAATTCTCCAAACTTTCTCTCTCTTTTTCTCATTCGTACATCTCACTTTCCATTAACTTTATTCTTAACCCTCCCCAATTCATTTTCGACTCCCCACAATGGTCCAGTTCCCCAATAATCTATCTCATCACTTTTTCCATACCCATTATATATATTTTCCCTATAATTTCAAATAATAAAAAATTGAATTGTAAAATATTTAATGTAATTTTCTAATTAATTTTAATAATTGAAAGTATTTTAAAAAAATTGTTAATAAATTTGAAAATTAAAAAAAAACAATTAATTTAATATTATAGTTATATTTGATAATTACTTTTAATAATTTAGAATCTTTAAAATATTATAATTAAATTGCTTATAAATTCAATAATTGAAAAAATATTAATGTAATTATATAATTATATTTGATAATTAATTTTAATAATTTAAAATATTTTAATTAAATTGTGAATAATATTGGATATTTTAATTAAAATATATTAAGGAAAATAAAAAAGAAAAATAATTTATTAAATTGTACACCTGTCATCATTTTATTTGTTTTTAATATGGAAAGGTGCTCAATATATTAGAGCACCCCAAATTTAGAAAGGTTAGGCATAATGATCGAGCTCTCCGATTTGAATGAAAAAGTGAAGTCGGGAGGCAAATCAATGCATAGAAAGACCGATGGAATAAACTAGGGGTCCCATCTTACCATTCGTAATGCAAATCTCATTAAGATGTAATAATTCATAAAAATAAAAATAAATATAAATCATGGCCGGTCCAATTAATTTCATTCTATTTGGAACATTCCTTATTTCACATGGCTAACTCATTCTACATTAAGAAAAGAAATTTTTAGCTAAGTATCTATTTTCTACAAGGTTTTTTTTGCAAAATGTCCACTTTTATTTCTTCTTTTGCAAAATATTTTAATATTACATTTTTGCCCCTCCTTCCCATGCCCTTCCTTCCTTCCCATTTTTATTTGGGGCAGTTACTATACAGGCCATATTTTTTGGTCATATTAGGAAATTGTTCCCCACCCTCTCCATATTAGCAAAATGTCCACCAATTTTCTGACACTGCTGAAACGAATTTGCTGAAATTGTGCCCCAGTTTTTTTTTGTTTTTTTTTTTTCCGCGAAACTGCCGAAACTGCTGAAACCCCTCTGCCACCCTCTGTTTCAACAGTTTTTTTTCGCTTTTTTTTTCTTTTTTTTTTCCGCGTTTCCAGAGTTGATGAAACTCCTATGCCACCCTCTATTTCAGCAGTTTTTTTTTCTTTTCGCGTTACTGTTTTTTTTCATGTTGCTTAAACCCCGATTTCAGCACTGTTGTTGATGCCGAAACCCCGGTTTCAGCAACGTTATTGATGCTAAAAACACGGTTTCAACAACGTTGTTGATGCTGAAACCCCGATTTCAGCAACGTTGTTGATGCTAAAATTGTTGTTGAAACCGTATTACGAGATATAAAATTTAGCCTATGCGGGATTCGAACCCACGTATTTGCGCATAGCACATTGCTCTACCATTGAGCTAAGAGGCTTTTAAAGGAGATTTAAAGCAAGTTCAACAACAACAATTTCAGCTAATTCTAGTTTTAAAGCAAGTTCAGCAACAACAATTTCAGCAAAAAGAAGGACCAAACTAAGAGTTCTCACCAAAAGAGTAAAAATAAGCTATCTAAAAGTTACAGCAAAGCAAAAAAAAATGCTGAAATTGCATAAACAACATTTGATATCCGACTTTGACCCCAACAGTGAATTAATTTCAGCATTTCAGATCATAAAAAAATGCTAGATACGGAAGAAAGGAGAAACTAGCATACAATAACCACTTCGACACCAGGGTTGCTGAAACCGAAGTTTTTTTTTCCCGCATTAGCAGGAAATGCTGAAATGCTGAAATGCTTTACCAATTAGTTCCTCTTTCTTCTACAATCCATTAGCTATCGAGATTAGAATTTAACAAATTAAAAATCACGAACAGATTTGGAGATTAGACTTTAGTATACTACTTGGATAATAGAACACTGAGAAATTCAAAGCAAGAGGAAGGAAGCAAATGTTCAAGAGAATCAAATATCAAATATATAGATAAAATTATGATTTGTGATAAATTATGATTAGTAAATTGTCCACTGTGATGGTTCTAAACATGTATGACAGCATACATAGAAGACAAATTAAGGAAAAATCAACTGCAATTACAAAGAAGCTAAAAAACTAAAACAACAATGGAGGAGCTTACGTGTCTAAGCATTTGGTTTTTGTTCTGCAAGGTGGAGAGCCTCTCCTCCAGCTCTATCAAGTACGCCTTCTTCCTCTCTCTTGCCTGCTGAGCTGACACTCTATTCCTCAGCAATCTGGCATCTCAATCAACAAAACATGAACCAATTACCAACACTGTTAACTATGCCAGAACCAGATCTCTCTTTTGAAATTTGAATACCTCTTCAAACGCTTGCTTTCCTTGTCAGCTGGACTCCGGCCTCTCTTCCTCTGGTGCGGTCGTTCTGCGCCGGCGGCCGAGTTCCTGTCTCTTCCGGAGGCGGAGGCGCCGCCTTGCTCGCCGCAGATCTCTGGTACTCTTCCCATTTCATCGTCGCTCTCCATTCCTAATCAAATGAAATTGAACCACGATTCAATTAGCAACTAGCGCCATTTCCTACTCCAGATTGAAAAACCCAAACTTCAAACCGAAACAGCAGTGTTGAAATCGTCTGAGATCAGAGGGAGGCCGTCTGAGATCTGATCTGGCCTCGCACAATCTGTTCTTCCTCTAATTTCAGACCGTAGAAATTAGGCGGCCATGGTCGGCGAGGTCGAATGCCGCATCGGCCTCCTCCTGCTTGCCGCATTGGAGACGCCATTGGAAAGAGATCGATTCGCCGTTGGAAAGAGACGCCATTACCGCATCAGCCTCCTCCTGATTGTCGCATCGGCCGCCTCCTGATTCACCGTTGGAAAAGCCTCAAACTCCCCGATCTCGCAACCAGGACCTCGATGAAGATCGGAGCACATCCATATAGAAGATCGGAGGGAGCAGTTTGAAGATCCAGCCAGATCTGGAACGATCTCAACACGCGGCCGTCGGCGTTCGATCATCACGGACACAATCAAGGCCGCAGGTCGCCGGAGAGGAAGAGAGCGATGGGATCATGGGAGGCTTCATCTCTGTTGTTACGATTGAGGAAGGAGATGGAGGACGAGGAAGGAGATCGGTTTTTTTTACCTTGTGCTGAAACGGCGAGAGGATATAAGATTAGGTTTAGATTAGAGGGTAATTTTGTCCAAAAAATTTTTGGTAGACAAATCCCCAATTTGCCACACCCGTCCAAAATTTCCGCCTTCGGCGCAAATTTTCTCTTTTTATTTTGACCATTGACCGGTCAAAGTCAATGAATTGGTGACACAACTTTAGTGACAAAAAAAAATTTTGGTGACACGTTTTTTTTTTTACGAAATTAGTGTCACCACCTTTATAAGTGGTGACACCGGTCAATGGCTTTGGTGACACATGTATGATGATAAACAAATTTTTGGGTGACAATTTTTTTTTTTAATTTTTTTTACAAGATTAGTGTCACCGCCCTATCGCTGTCACCACAACCCATATCGTTGTCACGACCGCCCATATCGCTGTCACCACCCTTATTGCGGTCACCACCTCTATCGCTGTCACCTTCCTATCGCTGTCACCACTCCTATCGCTGTCACCACCACTCCTATCGCTGTCACCACCATCTCTATCACTGTCACCACCACCTCTATCACTGTCACCACCATCCATATTGTTGTCACCACCTCTATCGCTGTCACCGCCCTATAACTGTCACCACTCGTATCACTGTCACTACCACTTCTATCGTTGTCACCACCGCCCATATCGCTGTCACAACCCTTATTGCGGTCACCACCTCTATCGCTGTCACCTCCCTATCGCTGTCATCACTCCTATCGCTGTCACCACCACTCCTATCGCTGTCACCACCACCTCTATCACTGTCACCACCACCCATATTGTTGTCACCACCTCTATAGCTGTCACCGCTTTATCACTATCACCACTCGTATCACTGTCACTACCCCTCCTATCGCTGTCACCACCACTCCTATCGCTGTCACCACCCTTATTACTGTCACCACCTCTATCGTTGTCACCGCCCTATCGCTGTCACCACTCCTATCGCTGTCACCACCACTCCTATCGCTGTCACCACCCCTTATCGATGTCACCACCACCCCTATCACTGTCACCAACACCCATATTGTTGTCACCACCTCTATCGTTGTCACCGCCCTATCGTTGTCACGACTCCTATCGCTGTCACCACCACTCCAATCGCTGTCATCACCACCCCTATCACTGTCACCACCACCCCTATCACTGTCACCACTCTTATTTCTGTCACCACCTCTATCGCTGTCACCACTCCTATCGCTGTCACCACTACCCCTATCACTGTCACCAGCACCCATATTGTTGTCACCACCTCTGTCGCTGTCACCGCCCTATCGTTGTCACCACTTCTATTGCTGTCACCACCACTCTCATCGCTGTCACCACCACTTCTATAGCTGTCACCACCACCCCTATCACTGTAATCACCACCCCTATCGCTGTTACCACCACTCCTATTGCTATCACCACCGCTATCGTTGACAACTTCTTTTGGTGACAACTTTGTTTTTAGACTTTTATTTTTTATTTTTGTACGAGATCACTGTCACCACCGTTATTAAAAAGAACATATAATATCACTTGAAATCAGTGACGATGTAGTGACAACTTTTCTTTGAGTGACACATGTGAGAACACCTTTTTTTGGTGACAGAGTTATTTTTAGAGTTTTTTTTATGAGATCATTGTCACCACGCTTATCGATCAATGGTGACACTATTGATTACACATGTAGTGACAACTTTTTTTTGACTGACGATGGCATCTTTATTTTTAGAGATTTTTTTTACGAGAACAGTGTCACCACCCTTATTAATACAATGGTGACATAACATCTAAAATCGTATTTACAATGACACGTTCCCAATCAAAGTCATTATGACACATTATTGACTAATCCACCACCAAAGAAAAAAACTCCCTTTCAAAAAGCATCCTGTGCACTATATTGAAGCTAAAAAACACACGGAAGCTACACAGCCCAGCACTTGTTCATGAAAAACCAGGTGGATAGGTATGAGAATCAACCATGTCGGTTAAACGAGCATGGAAAGACTGCCTGGAATTGAACGAATCCAATTTGCAGAATTTGTCCAACAAATAGTAGATTGGAAAGAAGGCAAGTAAGACCATGTGAAGAAAAAACATAACAATCCAAATCCACATCCAAGCACATCAGAAGAGAAAATGACTGCAATTGAACAAAAAATCAAAAATCAACACATAACAATCAAATCCACATCCTAGACGTATATACGTATACAAAAGACATAATACAGATTGATAGAAATCCTCAATAATCGCATAACTATACCACATTGCTAGAAAACCATCCGACAGGATCAAAACTCTAGCTAACAACCCAGATTTTCGAAACAGAAACTAGCAATGAAGGAAGACATTACCAGAGCCTGCCCGCCAAAATCAGAATTGTTCTCAGAGATCAATTTGTGAATACTCTTACGATTCTCAAAAATCACGCCCGCCATGAAAATGGTGTCGGGTGCAAACCCTAGCAGCCGATCCTGTCCCCAAATTTCAGAAGCAAGACACCGAAAACCAAAATCGTTGTCGCTGTCACCATTACCTGATCTGATTTCGACAATGGATTGCAAGCCGCCAGGGGATTGCAAGCCGCCAGGGGATCTGATTCCGACAGTGGATTGCAAGCCGCCGGCACTGGAACGGATAAGACGACGATTAGGAGGAACGGATACAACGTCCCACTGTCAGCAGCCGCCGGGGGATCGCTTAGCACCAACCGATCTGATTTCAACAGTGGATTGCAAGCCGCGTACTGATGATTGCTGATTGAATGCAACAAACAACTTCAATCGTGGATGGATTGAAGGTCCTTGCATCGGCTTACATCGCCCGATCGGAGGCGAGCAAGCCTAATCCCCTCAAGTGTGAGCGCCGATTAGAGCGACGGGGTCGTGATCGGTGAAGCCATGGGGGCTGCAGAGGAGTTGGGAGGAGGAGGAGGAGGAAGATTCGGTTCTCAGATCTGGAGGCGTTGGGAGGAACAGAGAAGGGGAGGAGGGACTATGCGTGTTAATTAATAATAGGGGCAAATTGGGGTTTTAAAAAAATGGACATTTAGCAAAAACTAATTTTAAGTGGACATTTTGCAAAAAGGGTTGACAAAATGGACATTTAGCCAAATATTTTCTTAAGAAAATGCTTATAACCGATATTTTGATGAATATGTATAAATGGAATAGAGTCACACATAAGGTCACCTTAATTCCTCTATGTGGGACAAGCACTTGCAACAAATTCAGATTCGTTAAATCTCATCCGACAAGATGCGAGTAGATAAGTCCCAACTAGATGAAAATTTTCTATATCAAAAAATAAAATGGATTTTCGGCCCAAATATGTTATATTTTTTTATTACACTTGTTTTATATAATAATGATCAATTGTGTTTACTATTATTATTAAGGTTTACACACAATATAATATTGAAGTCTATTGGGACTCGTCACTAGGGGAGTAGGGGTATTGTGCACAGACATTATTTACGCACTAGTATAGTCTCTATCCTAAAATCAATTGACATTAAAAAGAGTAGCCCACCAACCTATATACTAAGACTTATTTAATTTCTTCACTTATCTCATTCCTAAAAATAAGTATTTGACCTATCAAAAATTATATAAATATTAAAAATATATTACTTCCATTCAGCAAATTACCATTTCTCAAAAACCCGTCCACTATTTTCTCAAACTGATAGGGCAATATTCGATTAGAGAATTCACATCTATATATAATCTATCTATCTATATAATATATTAAAACAGAAGCATTTTTGCCACGTGTCGCAACCTTAGAATAAGATATTTATAGAAATTAAATTATTACATAATCAATTTATTTTAGTCAACTAATTAATATATCCTTTAATATATCAATGTTTTAAGCAATCTATACAATATATTAAAACAGAAGCATTTTTGCCACGTGTCACAACCTTAGAATAAGATATTTATAGAAATTAAATTATTACATAATCAATTTATTTTAGTCAACTAATTAATATATCCTTTAATATATCAATGTTTTAAGCAATGGGATTAATTCAAAACTATAATTTATCTATTATTATTTATATACTTTATATAATAATGTTGTCTTCTTATAAAATTTCATTATAATTTAAATTTATCTATATATCTGTATATCTATATAATATGTTAAACTACTTCTTATGTTTTAAGCAATGGGATTAATTCAAAACTATTTTTCAATAAAGTTACACCATATATTAACGAATAACTATTTAAGAGAATCGTTTTATTTATTTATTTATTTATTTCTGTACTTACTAAGACGATTTTTGCTAATGTGTCATAATCACCTTCATTTTATGGTTTTTACATATTTTTTACTTTATCAACTCTGTACATTTATTAGCCGATGCTACCTTTGTTAATCATTTATTTAATTATATAATAATAAATTTTTTATTATTAAGATTTTTCTAACAAAATCGCGCCATGGCGCGGGCACTGCACTAGTATAATACTAAAACAGCTGCGAAAGATACACGTGGCAGTCTCACATTAAAAGTGACACGTGGCAGCCATTCACTTAACATACCCCATATATATATTTAAAATAAATATAATTAAAATCATTTTTTATTAATTAAAATACTGAATTTGTTAACAAAATCATAACAACTTCTCCAAATTTGCAAATTATTTTTTATCCAAGATTTTTTGAAGCCAGAAAATAATAAATCAATATATTATTAACAAATTTAAATTAATTTATCCAATACTTTTTAACCAATGATTTGAAAACACATAACAACGAGATTTTTTTGAATTTATAAATTTATAAAATTTAAACAATTTGTGTTTTATTTTGTTGGTCAAAATATTTGAGGATTTCATGATACTCGGATATTTAAAAATTAAAACTAATTAACATAAATTGGAATGATATTATATTAATAAAATAACAATACGTGAAAATTTTATTATTGTATTTAATTTATCTATTTATTTTGTTTTTTATTTAAAGTTGTTGAGTGATATTTAATTTATACTCTTATAATTAATAATCAATAGACTATTAAAAAATCCTTTGGATTACTGGATATGCAAAACCATGCAGGATCCTAAGTACCTCCTTATCTTAATCAATATATTTTTTTAATCAATAAATTGATGATATGATCAAGTCGATCTTCTTGAGATGATTCGTGATCTTGGTATATATGTGATCCATTAATTACTGCAGGAAACTTTAAAGCTTTAATTCGGGTTGGTTTTTTTATTTTGGCAAAATTGAATTGAAACATATAATTTGAGGTAAAATATTATTTTTTCATTTTAAATGAATAGTTTTTCTACTTATCCAGATTTCTCTTTGTTTGTGTTGTTATAGAATCGAGCCATCGAGCATATATATGCCTGGTAAATTCAAAGGTCATTGCCCTACGATTTGATTTGATATTTTATAGGTAAAATATATTTTCATTTTTATAATAAAAAAAATATTAGAAATACTAAGCAATTTAGTAAAAAAAAAATCTAATCAACATTTGTGGCTTTACCAACTATATAAATTCCTAATTAATATGAGTTCAACTTCACTAAACATATGTGGCTTTACCTTATACTGTGACATTATTTCTAATTAACATTTGTCGATTAAACAAATAGGACATACAACGATACAATACATGATCTATATGTCGAGTCGACATGAAGCTCGATTAGACTAAGATCCAAAAAAAAACTAATGCTTGATTTGATTTCAGTGCGTTCAATTAATCCAATTTGATTTAAATAAATAATGAAAATATTAGAAATGTTAAAATGTCTAATTATTCATTAAAATTCATCATTTACAATTATTAAAAATAAATAAGTTTAACAAAAGGAGAAAATCAAGAGATTTCATAAACTTCTTTATTTGGTTAGTTGATACTCCGATATATTTGGTGTTATTAATTTTATTCATTATATTTAAAATATAATTCTTTATTTATAATTTAATCATTTCTTTTTAATAAAATTTAAGTTATAATTTAAATTTTGATTTACCACCTAAATTTGTGTTTAATTTGAACACATGCACACACACACATCCATATTAGTTTTGAAACATGTTCATTAAATCTTGGTGGGTATGTTCACAAATTTATTTCTACATATGCATGTTTATTTTATTCGTCAATTTTGATCCTAACAAATACTTACTCAAATAAAATAATTAAAATCCTATTTATAATGTGTTAATATGTAATCTAATTTCTTCCAATCATCTCATTTGATAGTGACTGAATTCTCTAGATTGATCAATTTTAATTCACCATTCATCAAATAACAACAAACTATAACTTTTTCAATTTTTTTTAGAAAACAATAACTCAATACAGTTACATGTATATATGTATACAATAAGCATGTTATTTCTATCATATTTGTACTTCCAATTTCTTTCTTCTCATTTTCTCTACATGTATCAATATATCTATATTTTCTTCTTTTATTAGTAAAATGTTGTGTTAGCTAGAGTATTTTTTTTACATAATCAATAATAAATGACCTTTATTACGGCGAAGAACTAACAAACTCTAAAAGATTAGAAGATAATTAAAAAAAAAAGTAAATACAATCTTTGCACATAAAAATAAAACAATAATGTGTATTTTTTTGAATAAAAACCTTTGAACTTATGAATTAATTGAAAGTTATATAATAAGATCTACTATACTGTTATAGGCATGTAGAAGGCAAACCTGCAATATTTGGTGTGATCAAGCATGTAGATGGGGATAAAGAGGATTATAAGGGGAATATAATACTCTGCATATATTAAATAAAATATGGAAGTGATGAAGAGGATGATGAAAATCAAGACGGGAATGTGGAATGACAATATCAATCGAAACAATTATGGTTAATAATCTAAATATGAAAATAAATTGCCTAAAAATACTAAATTACTTAATCTCATATAATATTTTATGAATTCGACAAATTCTATAAATTTATGTCACAAGATCGCAAGTTAAAAAAAACTAATTACATCATATACATATTGATTACAATGTGTTCATATACTCCCGTGCCTCGGGCACGGGTACTGCACTAGTTATAATACTAAAGGAGAAGTCACCTACGACATGTGGCGGCTTCTCCTTTAATGTAGTGTTTTTTTATTTAAGATTAATTGATTTATTTTAATGGTTTGTTAATTTTTAATTGATTTATTTTAATTGTTTGAATTGTTATTTTATTGTTAAAATCTAAACTTATCTAATACTACGTATAATTTAGAGGAGATCCTAACCAAATCTTAAAAAATCAAGGTGATGTAAATATATAGGATTGATTTGGATTAGGCTATCGATAGCTTCTTTTTTTAAGATTAATTGATTAATTTTAATTGTTTGTTAATTTTTAATTGATTTATTTTAATTGTTTGTTAATTTAGTGTTAAAATCTATACTTATCTAATTTAGAAGAGATCCTAACCAAATCTTCAAATATCAACGTGATGTAAATATATATGATTGATTTTGATCCCCTCAACCGCTATCGGTAGATTTTTTGTATTTTGAAGATTAATTGATTTATTTTAATTGTTTGTTAATTTTTAATTGATTTATTTTAATTATTTGTTAATTTATCGTTAAAATCTAAACTTATCTAATCTAATTTAGAGGAGATCCTAAAAATCAACTTGATGTCAATCCCCTTTCCGTGTGCTCTTCATTTAAATTCTTGAACGAATTTGTTTAATTGATTTATTTGGATCCCCTAAGACAACCGGTTGAACAAGACTAAGGTGATGTCAATCTCATTTATGTGCTCTCTTCATTTTATTCTTTGGGACTAGAATAATGCCAATATGTGTTCATGCTGAGATTTTTAGCATTTGTAGATAATTATGCATTCTTTGATCTAATTGCGGCTATATGCAGAGAATCACGCGATGTCAAAAAACAAAGGCAAGACGCCCATAGAGAACAACGGTAATGTGAAAAGGAGAGGTATGTTAAATATTATATCCCTATCATCTATTATCGTTAAGTACTTAATTTATTAACACTGCAATCATCTTTTTCACTTCATTGATTCTTTATTATAAAACTGATTTTTTAGGCAATAGACAATTTCATTACCTGGACGAGTTACTACCACAACAAGAAAACACCTTAAAAATTCGATGGAACAAAATTGTTCGTGTTTTAAGAATGTCGAAAACCCTAAGGTACACTGATTCTGGAACAGTTCATTTGATTGACATTATTTTGATAGATGAAAAGGTATTTGTGTTTAAAGATTGTTTTTTTTTTGTAGTGAGATTGATTAGTGTGTTTACTGTTTGTCTGTAGTTTTGTTATATTTCAACTTCGGTGACTACCATTCGGAAAGTCCTAGACTACGAAATAAAAAAAATATAAAAATCATCATCATTATATCTGTACACACTTCATCTAATAAATAGATCACCTTTTGTTAGTTTTTTTCCATCCTTTATAGCATTAGTGTGTTTAAGCGAATTAGTCTTTAGGCGTATCAATTAATGATTCCTTCGTACTTTATGATGTCTATCTTTTAATTAGTTTCAATTTATTGAAATTGCGTATTGGGCACCTTCTTCTTTAATGTAGGATTTTAAATTTAAATTATTCATTAATTTAAATTTAAAATCATACATCTCATTTTCTCCATTTTTTGCATTTTCTTTTAATTCCTTTAATACAAAATCAGTTGAGATATTCTCGATATTTTTGTTGGTTGGTTTAGATATTCTCCGGATAAGATAAAAATTAAATCATATTTATCTTAACAAATCTTTGATTTTTTGTTGGTAATAACAAATCCTTGATTTTCACACATATCTTAACAAATTTTTTATCTCCTCGGTTGATTAAAATCACAGATTTTCTTGTCATGCATTACATTTTCCATCTAATTTTATTTTTTTTATAACTTTTATTGTTTATGTTGCTAATTATACCATAAAGATCGATATAGTTATTGATAAAAAAATAAAATCCCTAGGGCCGGCCCAGGTGGAATAGATTTAATTTCTTCATGAAGAAATGCATTACATTTTCCATCTAATTTTAATTTTTATAACTTTTGATGTTTATGTTGCTAATTATACCATCAATATCAATATACGGAGTATTTATTGATCAAAAAATAAAATCCCTAGGGTCGGCCCCGGTGGAATGGATTTAATTTCTTCATATAATTATTTCTATATCAGCGTGATTCATGAAGAAAATTCATTCCACCATTATTGATTACCGAAACATCATCTACATGACAAAACATTATCACCATTATATACTTTGATCCATTTGGAAGATTCAATTTTTTTTTAATTAGCTCAACTGTATCTCAAACTTATTGTTTAGGTTTATTTTTTTAATTGCATTATTAGCATTATATTGATACTAATAATATTTACAAGTTTTACCAATATTGCATAACTTTATGCTTATACTTTATCCTAATGCTTAAAGTTTCTTATTATTTAGCATATTTATTTATTTTAGTATTCAATATGTTAGAGAATGTTTATTTTTTTATTACATTGTGATACTTATAATATTTATGTCAAAAATAATGAACGAAATTATATAAACATATATTTTAAAACAAAGATCTGTGCAATGCACGGGGTACTAAGCTAGTTTTCCACCTAAAAAAAATACTTTTTAGTTTTCACACAAAAACATAAACATTCTTTATAAAAGGGGGTTACACTTACAAACCACACGGTGAAAATATCGCCAAACACACGATGGCGGTTACGAATTTGAAAGTCATAGGAATTTTTATGGTTTTAGTTTTAAAAACCGTAGAAATCAAGATGGCCACGGAGTTGAAAACCGTAAAAATGTTTACGGTCTCGACTTCACAAACCAGGGGAAAAAAGGCCCAAAGAATTGAAGCCCAGTCAGCCCAATTCTTCCGCGGCTACAATTTTGAAAACTATGGGAGAGTTGTAGCCTGTGACGCATCTTCCCGATGACCTAGGCATGCCTCCCTATTGTCTGCGAGATTCCGGTCAATAATCACTCAGCCACGGTATTGGAAACCGCAAGAACTTTGCGCCTTCCCAGTCAACCGTCTTACCTCCCTACCGGTAGCGACTATAGCGACGGTTTTCAGAACTGTAGCCATAGGAATTCTCACATTTTTTAGAACTATTACCGACATAATCTTTGCGGTTTTGAAAACTATGCTACCACCGTGTGTTTGGCGAGAAACTGATCGTGCTACGAGCAAGTCTGTTATAAAATCCACAAATTGAAAGACACATCACGTGCTCTGTCGACCGACCTGCATAATTACATATGCGATTGAACCCATGCATAATTCAAAACCCCACGTTACATCAATGAACCCAAATACATTATCTATTTTTCCCCCACCAAAATACATTATCTATTTTTTTTCCCACCAAAATACATTATTTAATTTTCAATATGAAAAAAGGAAAAACCAATTAACCCAATGATCACCGGATAGTATATATTAACTCAATGTCATGTCGGACAATTTTTTAGCGTTTACTGTAGGACTTCTTTCTCGTTCGGTTTCTCCCTCGATTTTGAGTTTATTTGTTTCGTTGCCGTCGATCAATCATCATATTCTCTTTCTCTCTCGATCATCGTAGTATTTTTTGGTAAACACCACTGATAGAGCAATCAGTCCAAAATAACAACATTCTCGTATTTCGAAGCCTCGTCTGATATTCTCTTCCTCGTATGAAAAAAGCGTCATTCATATGCTGAAAATGCATATTATGCATGTTTTAATTGATTGTAATAAAAACTATTCTATTTAAAATTAAAAATATGATACACATATACTTACTATGCCATTAATTCATTTGTCTTTCCCAATCAAAACTTAAAAAAAAAACTCTTTCTTTGTCAACATAAAGTCATCACCTTTGACAGAGAAATCTCTGCAGGACAAAAACAGAAAAAGTCAGCATATAAGAAATATGGCACTTATAAACACAAAATCCCAAAAATGATCACCTATTCCCATTTACAAAAGAGTACAAAAAGACATATGCTCATCTTCAAATAACAACGACTTTGATGGATTGTATTTCGATACTCTCCCCTTCTTCATATTCTCACAGTGACTCAATCATAAACTACTAGATTTCGAAATAAGATTAGAACGCTTTAATAATTCAGTTTCATGCATCATCATTCTCAGCATTAAACCCAATGGCCTTATCAATGTCAACTCGCCTCCATGTTTCAGAATCACTAGAAGTGATTTCAGCATCCCCTGAAAAGATTAGAAATAAAGTCGAAACTCAAAAAGAGAACAAACAACTACAAACAAACTGACAAATGATTGAATATAAACTGACAAATAATGACAGATAGTTGACAAAAGAATGGAAATATCAGCATAAAGTGGTTTACATACTTGACAAATATCAGCATATATAATGAAATACAACAATAAACTGCAAAGGCAAGATTTTTCAAAAATCAGCAACATCATCAAATAACATGCTCTTAAAAACCCTAAACTAACCTTTCACTCTAACATCAGCCTCCCCCCCCCCCCCCTCCAACCAACATCTCTCTTTTGTTCTTTCCCGCCACCATTTTCACCTCTCGATCGCAAAACAAATTATCATAAAGGTCAGTAACTTTGTTCGCAAGTTCAAAGACTTTATTCTCTAAAATTACAAATCTATTTAAAATCATTTCAAACATTCCCTCAAGCTTCAAGCACAAATCTTTAGCCCACATAGGTATGTCCCTGTTTCCAGCTCTAGTATTTTCAGCATCCCCTTTGTCAGCTCCCTTTAGGCCTTTGTCAGCTGCAACATCTTTCTCAACTTTCTAAGATAGACCCTTCTTCTCCTTGATGGCAGCATCCAACCGTGGAGACCAGCCCCTCCTCAAAATGACAGAAGGGTCCTGCTTGCTCTTTTGCCTTTTTTTTCCCTGTTAATGTGCCTTGAACGACTGTTGGCCGGCGACGCATCGGGGGGTCCGGGGGGCGGAGACCCCCGACGGTGGTCTCGCTGGCGGGGGGGCTAGGGGGGGCAGCGCCACCCCGCCTTTACGGTATGCAATGTTTATTGTAAACGGGCCTATCGTCTGTCTATTTTGGGCTTTCAGCCCATTGTCTGTTTAGGGTTCCATGAGTCTCTTCATATACTCATGGAACGCCGACCCCTGTAACCTCAATCTGTTTTCGCTTCCTCTAATAAGAAATCTGGTTCTCTGCCCGTGGACGTAGGCAACACACCGTTGCTGAACCACGTAAATCTCTGTGTCTTTCTTCGCTATTATCGTTCTCGTTATAACAAACTGGTATCAGAGCTTTGGTTGTTGATTTCCGCCGAGAATGATGTCTGGTTCTGTGTTGAAGATCGACAAGTTTACTGGAAGAAATTCTTTCAGTCTGTGGCAGATCAAGATGCGGGCTTTGCTGAAACAGTAAGGTTTATGGACACCGTTGGGCGCCGACAAGAAGGGGGCAGATACAACCACCGCTGAGTACGGCCTTCTGGAGGAGAAGGCGCATTCGACGATTATGTTGTGTCTCGCAGACGATGTCATAACAGAAGTTGCTGATCAGGAAACCGCAAGCAAGTTGTGGCTAAAGTTGGAGTCTTTGTACATGACAAAGTCTCTGACGAACAAGTTGCTTCTGAAACAACGGTTGTTCGGGCTGCGTATGCAGGAAGGTACACAACTCAGAGATCATCTTGATCAACTCAACACTTTATTACTTGAATTGCGTAATATTGATGTTAAGGTGGAGGACGAAGATGCTGCCCTAATTCTGCTGGTATCCCTACCCCCCACATACGAGAACTTCGTTCAGTCGTTCGTCGTTGGGAAGGATACCATCACTTTGGAAGAGGTTAGATCGTCGCTTCACAGCAGAGAGTTGCGTCTGAAGGCAACCGCGTCGGTTACAGACAATCAGGCTTCCGGGCTTGTGGCAAACGGAGGCAAATCTGATGGTAGAAAGGGCAATAAGAAGAAGCATCGGCAAGATCGCAAATCAGGCCCTAAACCAAACGATGTTTGTAACTACTGCAAGGAGAAAGGTCATTGGAAGAATGACTGTCCGAAAAAGAAGAAGCAAGAGGAAGAGAAATCTGGGTCTGCAGCAGTAGCTGATCGTGACAATACTTATGAGGAGGATATTGTTCTGTTAGCTGATGATCACACACACAGGGCTGATGTGTGGTATCTTGACTCTGGGGCTTCCTATCATATATGTCCTAAAAGGGAGTTGTTTGCAACATATAGCCATGCTGATGGGGGCAATGTATCCATGGGGAATGATGCTCTTTGCAAGGTTGTTGGGACTGGCTCAGTTAGGTTTCGAACAGATGATGGGAAATTTCGCACATTGGAGGATGTCAAGCACGTGCCATCCATGACGAAGAATCTGATATCCCTAACAGTGTTAGACGACAAGGGGCTCAGGTACACAGGTTATGGGGGAAAGTTGCGTGTGTTCAGAGGCTCTGATGTGGTTCTGCAGGGAGTCAAGCGGGGAAAGGGAACTTTGTACACCCTACAAGGTTCCTCAGTTACAGGTGCTGCAGCGGCTGTTTCTGTTGGGGTTCAGGAAGCTGATCTGACTAGACTTTGGCATATGAGGTTGGCTCATATGAGTGAAAGGGGGATGCAAATTCTCTCGAAAGCAGATCTTCTGGGAGGCCATAAGGCCCAAAGCCTTGAGTTTTGTGAACATTGTGTGTTTGGGAAATTACATCGCAGCAAATTTCCTAAAGCAGTTCATCAGACAAAGGGCACGTTGGATTACATCCATTCAGACTGTTGGGGTCCTTCACGTGTTCAGTCCTTGGGCGGTCACAGGTATTTTTTGTCTCTGATTGATGATTACTCTAGGATGACTTGGGTATTCATGATGAGGCATAAAAGTGAGGCATTCAGTAAGTTTCAGGGAGTGGAAGACTCTAGTAGAGAATCAGACTGGAAAGAAGGTCAAGAGGCTGCGAACTGATAATGGTCTGGAATTCTGTTCATCTGAGTTTGATGGGTTCTGCAAAGATGAGGGCATTGCTCGGCATCATACAGTCAGCTACACACCACAACAGAATGGTGTAGCAGAACGAATGAATCAGACTCTTCTGGCGAAAGCAAGGTGCATGCTTTCCAATTCAGGTCTTGAAAGGCGATTCTGGGCAGAAGCAGTTTCAACGGCTTGCTATCTCGTGAATCGGAGCCCACACACAGGTATTGACTGCAAAACACCTTATGAGGTGTGGACTGGAAAGGCTGCTGATTACTCTAATCTGAGGGTTTTTGGGTGCATTGCTTATTATCATGTTGATGAGGGTAAGCTAGAGCCAAGAGCTAAGAAGGGAGTCTTCATGGGCTATGGTACTGGTGTGAAAGGGTACAGGATCTGGTCTGACCGCAAGATTATACTTAGCAGAAGTGTAGTCTTTGATGAGAGTTCTTTGCTGAATTCTAGGAAGAAGACCAGTGATGCAATTGAGAAAGAGGCTGTTGCTGAGGAGGTGGAGTTGGACTTCACTCCATCTGAGAGTCAGGTACCTGATTTGGTCACAAACCAATCAGGTACTATTGAGTCGGACACTGCTGAGACAGAGGCTATACCACTAGACACAGGAGCAGGTGGAGCGACACATCGCAGTATTGCTCTAGATCGGCCACGAAGGTCTGACATCAGACCTCCTGCTAGATATAGGTCTGATGAGCTGGTGGGATATGCCTTGCAGGTGGCCGAGGAGGTGGAGGATGATGCTCCGTCCACCTACAAGGCTGCTATTTCTGGAGATGAGTCAGCACAGTGGCTCGCAGCAATGGGAGAAGAGATGGAGTCTCTTCAAAAGAATCAGACTTGGGAGCTTGTCAAATTGCCTGCTGATAGGAAGGTGATTACTTGCAAATGGGTCTTCAGGAAGAAGGAAGGACTATCAGCTGCTGAGGGTGTTAAGTACAAAGCACGAGTAGTTGCAAGAGGTTTCAATCAGCGAGAGGGAGTAGACTACAATGAGATTTTCTCACCAGTGGTCAGACATACTTCTATCAGGGTGCTACTAGCAATGGTTGCACATCAGGATCTGGAGCTTGAGCAACTAGATGTGAAGACAGCTTTCCTACATGGAGAGTTGGAGGAGGAAATATACATGTCTCAGCCGGATGGTTTTCAGGTTCCTGGAAAAGAGAACCATGTTTGCAGACTGAAGAAGTCTTTGTATGGGCTGAAACAGTCACCAAGGCAGTGGTACAAGCGATTTGATAGCTATATGGTGCAGCTGGGATACAACAGGAGTTCATATGATTGTTGTGTTTACCACAACAGTCTGGATGATGGTTCGCGTATTTACTTAGTATTGTACGTGGATGATATGTTGATTGCTGCTCAGAACAAGTCAGATATCCAGAAGCTGAAGGATTGTCTCAGTGCAGAGTTTGATATGAAAGATCTGGGTGCTGCTTGAAAGATTTTAGGAGTAGAGATCTATAGAGACAGGAAGCACAGAAAACTCTTCTTATCTCAAGAAGGGTACATCAAGAAGATATTGAGCAGGTTTGGAATGTCTTCGGCTAAGTCTATAGATACTCCAATGGCGTCTAACAACAAGCTGGGAATGTACACACTTCAGACTGAGGAGGAGAAGGAGTACATGTCTAAGGTCCCTTATGCCAGCGCAGTGGGGAGTCTGATGTATGCTATGGTCTGCACTCGACCAGATCTAGCATTTGCTGTTAGTGTGGTAAGCCGCTTTATGGTTCAGCCTGGGAAGGAACACTGGCAAGCTGTGAAGAGGATCTTCAGGTATCTCAGAGGCACTACTGATGTTGGTTTGTGCTATGGGAATGATACAGAGTGCTTGGTTGCTGGGTTTTCAGACTCTGATTATGTCGGCGATGTGGACAGTAGGAGATCGATGACTGGCTATGTTTTCACTCTTGGGAGTTCTGTGGTGAGTTGGAAAGCAACCCTACAACCTACAGTCACTTTGTCTACCACCGAGGCAGAGTACATGGCGTTGACAGAAGCTGCTAAGGAGGGAATCTGGCTGAAAGGCTTGGTCAATGATCTAGGCCTACATCAGGATCAGGCTTTAGTGTATTGCGACAGCTTGAGTGCAATATGCTTAACCAAGGATCAAGTTCATCATGAGAAGACGAAGCACATTGATGTCAGGTACCATTTTCTGAGGAATGAGAAGAGAATCAGGGTGAAGAAGGTGGGAACTGCTGATAATCCCGCTGATATGTTCACTAAGCCAGTTCCAGAGAGCAAGTTCCAACATTGTTTGGACTTGCTTAATATCACCAGCTGTTGAGTTGCCCTACGGGGCAGTCTGGGTCCTTCTTCAAGGACCAATCTGAGGCAGAGAACGTCTGGGCACTTTGTCATAGGTGCATCTGTTTATGAGAGGATTCAAGTCAAGGTGGAGATTTGTTAATGTGCCTTGAACGACTGTTGACCGACGATGCATCGGGGGGTCCGGGGGGCGGAGCCCCCCGGCGGTGGTCTCGCTGGCGGGGGGGCTAGGGGGGCAGCGCCACCCCGCCTTTACGGTATGCAATGTTTATCGTAAATGGGCCTATCGTCTGTCTATTTTGGGCTTTCAGCCCATTGTCTGTTTAGGGTTCCATGAGTCTCTTCATATACTCATGGAACGCCGACCCCTGTAACCTCAATCTGTTTTCGCTTCCTCTAATAAGAAATCTGGTTCTCTGCCCGTGGACGTAGGCAACACACCGTTGCTGAACCACGTAAATCTCTGTGTCTTTCTTCGCTATTATCGTTCTCGTTATAACATTCCCAACCTTAGCAGCCCCAAGATTAGAAGACTTATGCTTAACACTTGAACGTGTCAAGGGGACTATGAATGGAACTGAAAAATCGGGAGAAAGAGGAGTGGGAGTGGTAGAAGCAGGTACAGAAGCACTAGGGGCGTTATCTCCAATAAACTTCAGGTAAAAATCCTTCTTAACATGCCTCACATGATAAGGAGGATCTGATCGAGGTTCACAATAACTTTCAAAACAAAGAGAATCAAGAAATTGTTCTTCAACTTCTTCTTGAAATTCCATCCCATCCATCCCTGAGAATTCAGCATGCTTTGGATACAATGGGGACTGTTTCACACAAATACAAGAATGTTGAAAACCAAATAAATGACAGATAGCAGACTAATGAAGAAACAAAAGGCGACAAATAATAGCAGGTAGTTGACAAAGAATTAAACAAAAGATAAAAGCTTATCACTTATCCGTCGAACAAAGATAGAGCTGTAAGGACCTCGAGTTTTCAACTAATATTTTAATAATAAATTATTCAAAATGGATTTAAGTCGGAACAATTTGGATATTTAAAAATTCTCGTCCTCAATATAATAATCCTATTTTAAAATCCTTAAAGTGGATTCCTTTCCCCGTTCTTCTTTAAAGGTTTGTTTGCATATTTTTTAGTTGCTCTGTGCTGATTGACGAGGATTATCTTGTGGCGATATCCGACCGAGAGACTGACTAGAGTCCACTATACTTTTGAGACTTAGTATTTTACTACTATCGTTTTGGTTTTGACCCGGCTCTACCGTAACAACTCTGCATCACATATATGGTTTGCATGCTTTTGAACTAAAACCCATTTTCCGCGACTTAGACTCTTAGGACATGTTGGTCTCCAACAGACCATTAATCGCGAGTTTTAGGGTTCCGAAATCTCTTCTTTCTAATTAACACTTTGGTTTTGAAACCTCAACCCATATTTGGATTGCAAGATCCGAACGAAGGTATTCGACCTTCGAAACATAACCGGATATTATTTTCAGACTGTTATAAGAGCTTCTTCACTCTTACTTATAACGTTACAAACCCAATGCAAAGAGGTTGGTCATTGTCAACATAATGAAAACTACATCCAATCTTTTCAGCAATAGATGATAAATTTTCAAGAATCCAGATCTATTAAACACATGACACACACCACAAAACCTTATTTTCACCATGACAGATAGCAGACAAATAAACTATGAGCAGTGGAAGCCAAAAGTGAATAAAAAATCACTTGGAAAGCTAAGAGATAAACATGTAGCACATATACACCTTTTTCTCTCCCAGACATGTTAACAGATGACATATTCCTCAAACATTTAAACAACTGTTGGTAACATTCATTGCCCTAATGATACTTTTCAAAATTTTCAGAATCACAAGCAACCGCTAAATGGTCCAAGCTGACAATCTCAAACCGTTTAAACAACAAAACCTTCCCAATTATCAGAAGCTTCACCATCACTAATTTTTTTGGAGACTTTTTAGGCTCAACTTTAAAAATCTTAATAATATCAGAATAAGACACAGTGACCTTGCCAAAGAACTCTTTAAATGTAACGGGCTTAAGAGGTGAAGGATCATATTCTATAACTAAAAGACCAGTTATAGATGAAACTCAACCAAAGAAAAACGAGACAATAGTCCCCCCCCCCCTCCCCCCCAAATTCCCACAATTTGTCAGTGACAATCTTATGCATAGCCATATGATGAACTAACTGAAAATTAAAATGAAGTTTAGAGGCCTGCTGAAAAATTAAACCAAAACAACTATTCTTCAGCTGCTGAATATCGCCAGCTGACAAACATTTTCTGATGATTTTGCAAACATCAGGGTAAGAGTATAGATTACACCGAGCAGGGAACCATCCTTCATCATTAAGCCAATACAAATAATCCTAGAAACCACAAACATAAACACATACACAAATGACATTGCCGAAAAAACACCAGAAAAACTAAAAAATATAACAACACAGATAAAATAAACTACACTCACATTGAACTTGTTTTTGTACTCTTCTAAACCAGACACGCTAGCGCCAACACAAAATTGAAACGTATTACAACGAATTAACCCTAGGTTAAAAAAGAAGTTAAACAGTCAAACCCTTGTTCGGGCATGAGCAGAAAACCCTAACAAAAAATACTACATTGCAAGTAAACTAACTTTCACATGCCATTGTTGTTTAGTAATAAGAGATGAAAACGATGATCAAGAGAGAAAGAGGAGATGATGACTGATCGACAACAACGAAACAAATAAACTCAAAAGCGAAAGAGGAGATGATAGGACATTGTGTTAATATGTACTACTCGATGGTCATTGGGTTAATTGTTATGGAAATTGAGCCTTTTTTCTTACCATTGAAAGGTAGAGATATTTTAAATTATTTTAATTAGTTTTACCTTTAATTTCATATGATATTTTTATCATATAAGATTTTTTTTTAATGCTCGGAGGGACTGGGAGTACGTATTATCATAGTATTTTTTTTTCTTTATTCTCTTTCATCCAATATACCCTAAACTGGTTTAATATCTTAAAAATTACTTTTACACTAGTGCTATGTACTGTACAAAGTATCAACCTTTCTTTTTGTGCATTAAAGTTACAATGGTGTGAACAACTACCATATATACATAATACGTACATGTGATCCGAATATATAGCTTTATCAATACTAGCATATATATAATACCGAAAGCAAACCATCACTCAAAAAAAGAAATATTCCAAACACTTGACATTTTTAATAACATCCAATTCAACATTTTCAAGCTATAGTGTTCACATTTCCATCTCATATTACACTGATGTGTACACTTTTCCAGAGCAGAAACATTACCCATAGGAAGTGACATCTTTCACCTTTCGGAAAGGCGCGGTTTAGGGTTCCGATGACGCTATAAATAGACGTGTTTATTGCTCCTTAGAAAACGTATCTTGTTCAGTGCAGTGTCTTTGAGTTCACCAAAACTTGAGAGAATCAATATATCTTAAGATGAACTCTAAGGAGACTCAGCAAAACCTTCCTCCACCAGGGTACCCGACAGAGAGCCCTCCTCCGGCCAAGAAGAAGGGGTTGTTCCGCACCAAGAAGAGGGGCGAGAAGGGCTTCATCGAAGGATGGTAAGTCTTCTACATCAATCACCATCATACAAATTAATTGTGAACAAATTAAGTGATTATATATCACTAACTGTGGTTTCTTTTGCTTAATTGTGATTTTGTATGTGAATTTTCGACAACTACTGCAGCCTCGCGGCTTTGTGTTGCTGTTGGATTTTTGAAGAGTGCTGCTGATCGAAGAAGACGGCGTTCATATGGATAGAATGATCGATGATATATAACTCCTACAGTGATCATATTATTGTCTTGTGATCATCCCTATATATGATACATAATTGTTGTATGGCCAGTTTGCAGTTTATGTTGCAACACATATATATAGATTTCATACTCACTATATCGTATTGGATTTGTATTTTATTGCATGTCTTTGTAACGTACGTGTAGCCCTAAGTGTTTTTTTTTTGGGGGTTTTTTTTTTTTGTGTGTGTTTTTTTGGTTGTAATATGTGGCTTAATTTAATCGAAAAACAAGTTCAATATCCAGAATGCAAAGCTGAAAAAACGAGTAACTGATGTATAAAACAGAAAGAGCAAAGTGTTGATATAAATCCCGGGGTATCAAACTATGAACTCAAGCACTCGCCGATGTATAGGGCATTTAAACCCCAAGAAAAAACACGCATAGAATCACTTCTAAAATTTAAAAATAAAAACTATTTTAATTCACTTTTTCAACTTCAATCAGATTATAAACCAGATCAAATTTACACCTAGTTTGGAAATGTTAAAGACTGCATTCAAATCCCGAGGGTTGTTTCATTTTGGGCTCCTCCCTTGTTAGAGCAAGCCCAACAGCTCTTGTAAAAGTTCTCTAAAATATAGATCAAAACATCAAAATCTCTAAAAAATTTATCCTCCAACTCCAACAGTTTCTCTATTATACAGATTTTTGCATTTATTATATATTATAATAAATGCAAAATTTCATAATATAATAAATGAATTTTTTAAACTTTAGGTAACTAGTATAGTTTTCGTACCTTATACAAGATTTATCCCATAAAATAAATAAATTTGATTTATTTATTATTATAATTTATTTTGTTGAAAATATCAATGTCTTCATTTTATTATTTTTCATTTAATAATCATGTATGGTTTTTAAGGATGATAAACTTTTTATAAAATATCAACCGTTTATTTAATTTTTTTTATATAATTTCTTACTATATAATATTTATAATATATATTAAATTATAAAAGGAAAATATGAATCCAGCAAAGCTTTATATTTTGAATCACATTTTAGTTTCATATATTATATTATTTATGAGTCCAACTAAGCTTTATATTTTGAATCCCATTTAAATCTTATTTATGACTTAAATGGTTGGCACGGGGTTTGATGAAAACATTTAATTTTAGAGGTTTTTCTCTTCCTCTAAATATAGAGAAATTTTTACTCTCTCTTCATTTCTCTATTTTACAAAACAATATAGAGGAGCTCTTGGACCATGAACTCTATATTTTTCTCTAAATTTTCCATTTTTCTCTATTTTGGAGTTTCTCTTGGGGTTGCTCTTAGACAAGGGGATTGATAGAGTTTTTCGTAAAGCCTTTCTAAAGTCTTTATAATAGGGTGATGGAAGATTAGGATTGCTCAACATCTCCACCATATTTATAGTAGTATAGATTCGCATTTAAAAATCTTATAAACTCTTTTAAAAGTATGTGGACATCTCGAGATGTAAGACTGTAACTCGTAAGGCACATACTTGTGAATCTTGAGTCACAACTTTACGCCGCAAGCTAGAGTTACTTCCCTGCGTCTAGAGGTACAAATGTTTTTTTAAAAATGCAAAAATAAAAAGAAAAAGATCGAATTTGTAGTACCAATAGTAAAAAAAAAATATTGGTATATTTAACACTTGTGGTTATAATATTCCCCCAACTTTTGTAATTCCTGTCAAGAGTCATTTTTATGATATTTAGTAGTAAAAGAGTATTTGAACAAATAATTTATCTAGTTGGTAAAACTGTAGAAGCTGAAGAACATTATTCAAATCTCTACTAAAAAAAACTCTTTTTTTTTTCATGTCACGTACCCTAACCGAACGGTCGAGTTTTCATCACTCTTAACATGACCAAACAATACACTAGGCAAGAAGAGAATACACAAAGGGCCTATCTTTAACTTGATTAGTCTAGTGATCAACGTTTACTCCTTGAATTGGTAAATAAAGAGCGGTCATCCGGGTTCGAACCGGAAACCTTTGGGTACTACCCACAAGTCCTTTCCAGTTGAACCATTCCGGAATGGTTAATCAACGTTTACTCTGATGGAAACCTTTGGGTATTACCCACAAGTACTTTCCAGACGACAAGTAACTAGCCAAAGTAGTCAGTATATGAGCAATCCGAGTCGTATCATGATCATTTACTCGCGTCCACAAACACAACAGCGATCTTACTATGATGGTAAATGTGTGGTTTTTGTCACAAGTTGATCCTCAATGATATATCAGTTGTCACAGACCTAAAAGTTCACAATGAAAGAAAGCAATGATAGACATCATATAGTAGCTACCAATCATGATTTCATGCTTGAAAAAATTGTGAATGTGAGACCAATTCAAAGCATCATAAAAAGAAGGGTACCAAACTTATATGGACCTACAACCAACCTTTTTCAAACATACCTGTAAATGCACATCACTCTCTGAGTCTCTTCCCATGGAAAGCTGTCAAGCAATGAACATATTAAGCATATATCACAATTCATAGAAAACAAAAGGGTGAGACAATTGGTATGTGCCTGCAGGGATATATGGGTCCTCCCTCCAATTCCTTATGTCTCAACACCAAATTCATTCATTCATTCATATACCTACTGAACATCAACACATCAACTGGATCACTAGCTAGTTCTTAATCACCGACAGACAGCGCGCTTGACGAAACATTCATACCAAAAACATCCATATTCGAAGCGCAAGTCCAATAATTGAATTGCAGTACCTTCATAGACTTTATGTCAGGGTAAAGAAAACAACTGTATGTGTTACTGTTTTGTGTATCTGTCACAAAATTATATGATTCAAGATGTACTCAAGAGGATGACTTTATTGTAAAGCTTGAGGATTAGCCATCAACATATCACATGAGGGTATTCTATATAAAGCTTTATTCTTATTCGATCTACACCTTCAACCTTAAGATACATTGTCTTTTCCTATGAGGAAAATAGGTGTAATTGTGTAAGTTCAAAGCATCAATGGCAGAAGTCAAGTTAATCATAATAGTGTCTAAGTGAAGTTTGCCATGGATATATTGATGGAATTATATATATATATATATAATGAAATACCATATTAATTATAAAGGTCTTATAAGAGCAAGTATTATTAGAGTTGTTGCAATTTTCTATATCATATGGTACTCATGAGTCTCATGCCTATAAGTTCTGATTCTTCTGAACCCCAAGGTAGGCTCAAAATCAGTAGCCACATGAGATTTATGGATTTTTCCGAACAACAATAAAAAGAGAGTAATGGAAGGTCCATCAAGATTGACTGATTTCAAAACATAGTTATGTTTTCTCAATATAGTTTTAATTTTATTTAATTTTATTATATTTAAATAATAAGTTAATAATTTATTTGTATTATTTTTGGGTAAAAATCTAATAGTCTGTATTATTTTCGAAGATAGCTAGCCAAAGTTTATATTTTGTTTTAATCTTTTATCAAATAATTTGAATATCAATTATTTATTTTTAAAGTTTCTTAAAAAAATATTTTGATGAGTTAAGGAGGTCGGGGGTTCGACCCTTGGCTCCGCCTCTTTTCTTGGGTGAAAATCTTAGGTTTACCTTAACTTGCTCCCTACCAGTGGGTCTAACCGGTCGGCGCAATTTGGTTTACTTGTTATGTGGTTCTTGCCGACTAGCTGATGTGCTCGGGGTTTACCAACGAAGGTGGGTTCCTCGTCATTAAAAAATAAAAAATAACAACAATCCCAATCTATTTTTTTAAAGCTTTTATAAAATAATTTGACTATCAATTACTTATTTTAAAAGTTTTTTAAAAAAAAAGAAAACATAATATGTTTTGAGTCTGTCGGTTACTGTTAGAGCTGGCAAAATCTGATCCGATCTGATTCACCCGAAACCCGAAAATCTAGTATCATGGACAAACCAAAACCAAACCTGGCCCATTTTGACCCGATACCCCATTGAACTCGAACTTGACCCGGCGCATACCCGACCCATCCTTGACCTGACTAGAACAACATTCAACTCATCCTTATAATTACTTTAATTGTCTTATTTTTAAACATTCAAATTTCGGGTATACAAAGTAGCCTTAAATCATAGAGATCGATGTCCAAAAAATATGTTTGAAGCCTGTCAGATAACCGCTTGATCATCTCGAACCGAAGTCGGGGTTGAGAACGATCATCCACAGCCCATGGTTGGCCCCGAATGAGGCCATTTATGGACTGCCAATAACACTCCGACCAAGCGGCCTGACCATCATCCAGGCTTGGTTTCCTGACTCTTTAGAGCTTAAAGAGGCAGAGATACAACCTATAGGAAAGGTCCTGTGCAAGTAAGGTCCTATACCTTCTTCCCTTCCATAACATTATAAACTGTTAGTTTAGTTATTAAAAAAATCAATGTGGGAAACTCAAATTAGATTGCTAATTGAGACTCCATTGGTATATGTGTTCGATGTATACATGTTACTTGTGATCAGTCCGCTAACAGGCGTGGCCCGGGTTGTTTGGAGATCGTCCATTCAATGGTACCTAATATGAATCATCGCGGGATGGGCTTCAATGATAAAGGGACTAGATCGAAATTGAAACTCACTTTGAACAAAGAAAATCACACAACCGAAGGCTGCAAGCAAACTCTTTGATGCTAGGAATTGACAGCTTAATTAATTAGGATTGCATCTACATATAGTCTAAACTTTTGGTACCCACAAGGATTGAGGTTGCTTAATTAATTTATATACCAACATCTATGTCCATTCCTAATTAATATCAGTACTGATATATATCTATACCGGTTGAGTATTCTTCATATGTACCTAATGGATCTTGATCACACCAAAACGCCATTGATGCATTGAATCATAAAGAGGAGTTGTTTATATTTCATCTATTTTTCAAGTTATAATTATCCAATTTAGGCAAAAGAGAAAGAATATAGGGTTTCTTAACAAGTGTATGTATATATACAGTCCATTATGAATGAGGAAATTAAAATAGGTGGGTTTTTTGTAAAATACAAGAATTGGTAGAATAAGATCAAGTTCTTTCATATAAGTGAAATTTAGGTGGATTTTTGTAAAATATAAGAATTGTTCAGATTTGTTGTTCTATTGATTTTTTTTTGTAAATTTACGGGCATTGATTTGAGTGTTCGGTGCTGTTTCCCGTATAGATGAGTCAAAATTCTTATTTTTTTCATTGGTTTCGGGTTTTCATTTGTTTCTTGCAGCATTTTTCACCGGTGATGAAAATTTCTACGGCTATCGTTTATCATTTTTTTTCCTATATATTTTACTTCCATGTGCTTGCTTAATTTCATATTTACTAAGAGCACCCACATTGGGGTGTTTAAAGGATAAAAATAAGGAACTTAACAATTAAACAATAGAGGAATGATATACTTTGTTAAGGAATAATGTGATAGGTTTATTAATAAAGAACCTTAAAAACTCAAGAAAGGAAAGAGAAAGAGAGGGGTTTGGGCCTTTGGGGTAGATGGTGGGGCTATTTTGAATTTTATATTATTTGGTTTATAATAAAATGGGTTGTAGGGATGTGGGTAAAAAATTAAGTTGGGTTTCTTAAGGAGAGATAAAAATAAAAATGAGAGTTAAGAAACCGAATTGGGTTACATGGATGCGAAGCTGATGCTGATCTAATGCTTTCATAGGGTGGAGAACCTGACACGCTTTGCTGCTTGAGAAGAACTATGAAGATTATGAGTTAGTTAAGTTAGTTATGCTCTTTGATCATGATCAAGGATTAGCTAACTTACATTAAGCTATTTACTCATGTTTTCCGGATACATTTTGCTCCTCTTTATTATGTTTGTCCTCTAGTGTGTAATAAGGGACTTTGTCCTCTTCTAGACTCTATCATGTGTGCCTTGCACATGATCCTTGTTTTGGACACATATAAAAGCTTACATCCCATACCTAATGTGGTAGGGTTTTGGGGATTGCTGCCTCCTCTCATCATGTTTACAGATGCCTTTTGTTGCTGCTATTACTGCTCTTGAATGTTGTTGTGCATTCACCTTGATTTCTTCATATTTGCTTCCTAAGATCAGCTTACAGTAGCTGATCCTTACTTATCTTTTCATGGTATCAGAGCTAGAGGTTAAATCTGAGCTTTAGATTGGCATTATTCTATAATCATTCCGCTGAGTAGCTTATGTTTACAATCAACAACTCTGAAGACAGACAAACAGAAGAGATGGCACAACAAGGTAATCCTGGAGACCCCTTATTCTTGTCTAATTCTGATCATCCTGGTGCACAACTTGTGGTGATTCCTTTTGATGGTACAAACTACATGACATGGAGTCGTGGTGTGACCATGGCTCTTGGGGCCAAGTGCAAACTTGGGTTCATAAATGGCTCTTGTGCTATGCCTGCTAATGGACATGCTGATTTTGAGAAGTGGGTGAGAGCAGATTATATGGTGAGGTGTTGGATCTTGAACTCCATGACTAAGAATATTGCAGAGGGATTTGTGTTCTTAGACTCATCCAAGGTCTTATGGGATGAGATCATGGAGAGGTTCAGTCAAACAAATGCTCCTCTTATATTTCAGATTAAGAAGAAACTTGGAAACATTGTGCAAGGAAATATGTCTATTGCTGACTTGTATAATGCTTTCAAGAGACACTGGGATGAGTTGTAGTGCCTGGAGAGTATGCCAGAGTGTGTATGTGCTGCTGCAAGGAGCTGCACTTGTAATCTCAAGAAGAAGTATGCAGAGATTGAGGCTAGAAACAGATTAATGCAACTATTGATGAGTTTGAATGATAAGTATGAGGCTGCTAAGAATTCTATATTGTCTACTGATCCTTTGGCAAGCCTTAATAAGGCCTATTTTATATTGCAACAAGTTGAAAGAGGCAATGAAGCATCTAATGATCCAAGTCCTCAAGGGATGAATGCTGACTCCAGTGCTATGGTTGCAAACAGAAATGTGAACTCTTATCAGTACAGACCCTCAGGGACTAGTAATGCTCCTCTCAAAAGGGAAGTGAGAGACTGGAAAGAGCTTAAGAAAATTAAGCTTAACTCAACTTGTTCTTATTGTAACATGAAGGGACACTTGGTTGAGCAGTGCTTCAAATTGCATGGGATCCCTGGCTGGTTTAAAGAACTTAAGGAGAAGGAGAAGAGTGCTGGCAATGTACCTGGAAATAGCAATGGTGCAACTGGAAGAAAGTTTGCTAATGCTGCATGTTCCATGAACTCTCCTTTAGATGAAGAGATGGAAGGAAGTGTTGATTCAGCCATGGTCAATGCTGTCTATCAAGAGATACTCAATAAAATGAAGGGGAAGAACCAGGGTGAAAGTGGCAATAGTTCTTCAGCAAACTTTGCAGGTATGATTCCCCTTAATATTGCTAACACTGTGTTGAAAGAACAGTCACAGCTTGAGTGGATAATAGACACTAGAGCTACAGATCACATGGTAGCTGATTCTCATGTGTTGCCTTGTAAGAAAAGACTCAATAGACCTGTTCAAATTGGATTGCCAGATGGCTCTATTAAATCTGTAACAGAACATGGAGAGTTGAAATTGACAGATTCTATTAACTTGACTGATGTGCTACTTGTGCCTGAATTCAAGCACAGGTTACTGTCAGTTGAGAAAATTTTAGATGAGACTGATCTGACTGCCATCTTTACAAGATCTTGTTGTTATTTCCAGGACCCTGGATCTAAGGAGGTGCATCTATCAGGGATCAGAGAGAATAGGATATACAAGATACAGTCAAAGAGGGTCAACACAGAAGAGAGCAAGGAACACTTGATGAGAAGTTGTAATAAAGCTAGTGCAAACATTGATGTTGTTCATGCTAGACTGGGTCATAGTTCAGTTGGTAAACTGAAACATTTGGGAATGTTTAATCCCTCAGTTTTGGATAATTTCCATTGTGAATCATGCTCACTTTCTAAACATCACAAACTTCCCTTTCAAAGAAGTGTGAATATTGCCAATAGGCCTTTTGAGTTATTGCATATGGATTTATGGGGTCCATACAAATGTCTCACTCATGATGGTTATTCATATTTTCTTACTATTTTTTATGATTGTACTCGAGTCACATGGACTCTATTGCTTAAAAGCAAAACACAGGTGTTCAAGGCAATCAGTGATTTCATTGCTTATGCAGAGAATCAGTTTGGGACCTCAGTAAAGAATGTGAGAACTGATAATGGCACTGAATTTGTGCAAAGACAGTGTACAGATTTATTTGCTCTAAAGGGGATCATTCATCAAAAATCTGTTCCATACACTCCTCAACAGAATGGGAGAGTAGAAAGGAAACACAGGCACTTAGTTGAGACTGCTAGATGCCTGAGATTGCATGCTGGTTTGTCTATTAAATTCTGGGGAGAATGTGTTCTCTCTGCTACACATCTTACAAATAAGATGCCTACAGAGGTGTTGGGATGGGTCTCACCTCATGAGAAGCTATTTGGGAAGCCAGCCACTTATGATGAACTGAGAATCATAGGCAGTTTATGTTATGCTCCTGTTGCTTACAGCAACAGAGATAAATGAGAGCCAAGGGAAGAAAATGTATACTGCTTGGATATCCTTTTGGCCAAAAGGGATACAAGCTATGGGATCTTGATGAGAATAAGATGATTATTAGCAGAGATGTTATATTCTTTGAGAATCAGTTTCCTTTCAAGGAGAATTTCAAAGAGAATGCAGAAAAGGATGTTCATATTCATCCATCCTTGCCACTTGTGAATCCTGCACCAGATGAATCCTATGTGAATAATTACCCTCTAAACACCTCAGACAGCTACTCGCCTCCACCAGTTGCTCATTCAAATGTTGAGTCAAGCCAGGGCTCAATTCCTTCGCAGGTTGCTGATTCATTAATTTCAGGAGGGAATACTGATCAGATGTCTGTTGAAAGGTTGCAAGATATGGCTGAATTTCCACCTCTAAGGAGGTCAACAAGAGCACATGTCATGCCTAGATGTCTCCAAGACTTTGATTGCAGAAATGACAGACAGAGGCCATCATTGTCACAATCTTTTTTAGCTGAATGTCTTGGTGAAAATGGTCATGATGACCCAAGTTTAGTAAAATCCTTTGTGTGTATGGCAAGTGTGCAGGAGCCTTACAATTTCAAGCAAGCTGCTCAAGACAGTAAGTGGATAGATGCAATGAATCTTGAACTGCAGGCACTTGAGAACAATGATACATGGGACATTGTAGATGCTCCAGTTGATCATAAACCCATTGGGAGTAAATGGGTGTATAAGATCAAATACAAGCCTGATGGCTCTATTGAGAGGTTTAAGGCTAGGCTAGTGGCAAAAGGATACAACCAAATAAAGGGGAAGGACTATAAGCATACCTTCTCTCCTGTGGCTAAATTTTCTACTGTGAGGATCCTCATTGCTGTGGCAACTGTGAAGAACTGGGATTTGCATCAGTTGGATGTAAACAATGCCTTTCTTCATGGCAAATTGGATGAAGAAGTTTACATGGTCCCTCCAGAGGGATACCTTACAGTCAAACCTGGATAGGTTTGCAAGTTAAAAAAATCTATATATGGTTTGAAACAGGCCTCTAGACAGTGGAACAATGAGTTGTGTAGATTTCTAACTGATCTGGGTTATGAGCAGTCTATTGAAGATTATTCCCTATTCATTAAACATGTTCCAAAAGGCATTGTTGTTGCCTTGGTATATGTAGATGACTTGCTAGTCACTGGAGATGATGCTCAGGTTATTGATCAAACTAAAGCTGCATTGCATAGAGCTTTTACAATCAAAGACCTTGGAATTGCTAGATATTTCCTTGGTCTTGAAATTATGCAGAATAAAATTGGCACCACATTGCACCAGAGAAAATACATTCTTGACATCCTTGAGGATTGTCAGTTGCTGGATTGCAAAGCTGCAGTTTTTCCTCTCCAAGAGGATTGAAACTATCCACTGATTGTGGAGATATCTTACCTGATTCTGAGCAATACAGAAGGCTTGTAGGGAGGCTATTGTTTTTGAATTTGTCAAGACCTGATATCTCATATGTTGTTCAGCATCTCAGCCAGTTCATGGTGCAACCTAGACAGCCACACTATGATGCAGCTATTCATGTTGTGAAGTACTTAAAGGGGACAGTGTCAACTGGCTTATTTTACCCAAGAGATTCATCCATGACTCTGAGTACCTATTGTGATGCTGATTGGGGTGCATGTCAATTCAGTGCTAAGTCTCTCACTGGGTATTGTGTTTTCCTTGGAAGATCACTGGTTTCATGGAAAACTAAGAAGCAGGTTACTGTTTCCAAATCATCTGCAGAAGCAGAATACAGAAGTATGTCAACTCTAGCTAGTGAACTAGTATGGGTGGAAGGTGTCTTGCAGAGATTGAATGTGTGTATTCCATTACCTATTCCCCTCTTTTGTGACAGTAAATCAGCTATTCACATTGCAGAAAATCCTGTTTTCCATGAAGGAACAAAGCATCTAAAGATAGACTGCCATTATGTTAGAGAAAAGTTGCAGCAAGGCTTCTTATTCCCACAACACATTCGTACTGGTGTTCAGATTGCAGATGTCCTCACCAAACCTCTTGGTGAGAGACAGCATCATTTCTTCTCGTCCAAGTTGGGCCTTGTTGGTCTCCCACCATGCCCAACTTGAAGGGGGGGGGGGGGAGGTATGAAGATTATGAGTTAGTTAAGTTAGTTATGCTCTTTGATCATGATCGAGGATTAGCTAACTTACATTAAGCTATTTACTCATATGTTTTCCGGATACATTTTGCTCCTCTTTATTATGTTTGTCCTCTAGTGTGTAATAAGGGACTTTGTCCTCTTCTAGACTCTATCATGTGCCTTGCACATGATCCTTGTTTTGGACACATATAAAAGCTTACATCCCATACCTAATGAGGTAGGGTTTTGGGGATTGCTGCCGCCTCTCATCATGTTTACAGATGCCTTTTGTTGCTGCTATTACTGCTCTTGAATGTTGCTGTGCATTCACCTTGATTTCTTCATATTTGCTTCCTAAGATCAGCTTACAGTAGCTGATCCTTACTTATCTTTTCAAGAACCTTTACCATGAGGAGGATATATCCTTCAAGTTCAAGATACCTCTTGAACCTTCACGGTTGGATAGCTTACTCTAGACCAATGAACTTGCCAACTCCTGCAACCAAATTAATGGGTATGCCTCAATTTGTTCATATTTAATTTTTTTACCTTCTTTTCTATTTCAGTTTGAGAAATTTGAATTAATTGGAGAAGCCCTCATAGTTTTTTTTTTTTTAGGAAAAAATTCGGGTGGGCAAGCCCTACCCGGCAGCATCCTTGCGGATGAGGTCAATAAGATCTGGGTTGTTTTCAATATCACTACCTTGGACAGAGTGACAAAGGTGTGCAACCTTATCCGCCACTCTATTGCCCATACGAGGTACTTGAAAGTAACCTACTTCTTTTACAGTCGATAACATGACTTGAGCGTCAGAGAGGATTAGTTCAATCTCCCAAGGGCATTTAGCTGTCATATTTAGATAGTCTATGATTATTTTGCAATCACCCTCAATTTGGATTCTTTCAATGTGAAATTGTAATACTTTCTGGATCCCTAATTTGAAAGCGAGGGCCTCTGCTATAATGGCATGCTGTTTTCCTAGTAATTTGTGTTGAATGGCAACAGGGCGGTCATTCCAATCCCTAATAATGATACCAGTCGTACTGTCGCCGTTGGCTAAAGAAGAGCCATCGAAATTTAGTTTGAACCAACTCAAAGGAGGCTTGCGCCATTGAATTGGACTTTGTTTGTCAGACTTCCTTGGATAGACCCTTGATGAGGGTCGTGTATCTTCGTCACATTCTTCTTCTACCGCGGATGTTCTTTTCCAGTTATCTATGTGTGATTTGACCAAATGGAGGACGGTTTGGTGTTGGGAGATTGTTGCTTGTTGAAACAAGTGTTGATTCCTGATGTACCAAGTAGTCCACCAAGCGAAAGAGAGGTCAGTCAGAACGGCAGGGGTTAGGCTGTTTCCAAGACTGGATAGAATGGGTCTAAAATTCCGGGATTGGTTGATCAAACGGACAGTTGTTGTTTGTTCTCGACTCGGAAGTTGGTGTATTTTCCGTATACAAAGTATACCTAAATCATAGAGATCGATGTCCAAAAAATATGTTTGAAGCCTGTCAGATAACCGCTTGATCATCTCGAACCGAAGTTGGTTGAGAACGATCATCCACAGCCCAATGAAGCCATTTATGGACTGCCAATAACACTCCGACCAAGCGGCCTTTGACCATCATCCAGGCTTGGTGTCCTGTCTCTTAAGAGCTTAAAGAGGCAGAGATACAACCTATAGGAAAGATCCTGTGCAAGTAAGGTCGTATACCTTCTTCCCTTCCATAACATTATAAAGTGTTAGTTTATTTATTACAAAAATCAATGTGGGAAACTCAAATATGATTGCTAATTGAGACTCCGTACGTTGGTATATGTGTTCGATGTATATATGTTAATTAATTGCAACTGAGACCAATTCAGTGATCAAATATGGAGATCGTCCATTCAATGGTACCTAATATGAAACATCGCGGCATGGGCTTTAATGATAAAGGGACTAGATCGAAATTGAAACTCACTTTGAACAAAGAAAATCACACAACCGAAGGCTGCAAGCAAACACTTTGATGCTTGGAATTGACAGCTTAATTAGGATTGCATCTACATATTTGGTATCCACAAGGATTGATGTTGCCTTATATACCAACATCTATATCCATTCCTAATATCACAGTACTGATACATATCTATACCGGTTGAGTATTCTTCATAGGTACTTAATTAATGGATCTTGATCACACCAAAACGCCATTGATGCATTGAATCATAAAGAGGAGGTGTTTATATTTCATCTATTTTTCAAGTTATAATTATCCAATTTAGGCAAAAGAGAAAGAACTAATATAGGGTTTTCTTAACAAGTGTATGTATATATACAGTCCATTATGAATGAGGAAATTAAAATAGGTGGGTTTTTTGTAAAATACAAGAATTGGTAAGAATAAGATCAAGTTCTTTCATATAAGTGAAATTTAGGTGGATTTTTGTAAAATACAAGAATTGTTCCGATTTGTTGTTCTATTGATTTGTTTGTAAATTTATGGGCATTGATTTGAGTGTTCGGTGTTGTTTTCCGTATAGATGAGTCAAAATTCTCATTTCTTTCATTTGCTTTCGGATTTTTGTTTCTTGTAGGATTTTTCACTCGTGATGAAAATTTCTACCGGTATCATTTATCACTTTTTTTTTCCTATCTATATATTTTACTTCCATGTGCTTGCTTAATTTCATATTTACTAACAACACTTGGAAGCTTGTTAATCTTCTTGAAGGTAAGAAGGTTATAGGGTGTCGTTGGGTTTACAAGATTAAGTTTCGGCCAAATGGTGAAATTAAGAGGTATAAGGCTCGTTTGGGGGCAAAAGGTTACAATTAGGTTAAACATAAGGATTACAAGGAGACCTTTTCGCCCGTAGCCAAGTTTTCTACTATTCGAACCTTGATTTCTGTTGCTTCAATGAAAGGCTGGCATTTACATCAACTTGATGTAAACAATGCCTTCCTTCATGGCTAACTCGATGAGGAGGTGTACACGAGTCTTCCCCCTGCTATAGCAAGGGTGTTGATGGTCAGGTGTGTCACCTGAAGAGGTCGATCTATGGGCTGAAGCAAGCGAGTCGACAATGGAACATCTCTCTAACTCATCATCTTCTGTCACTTGGTTAATTTTGTTCAGTCTCGCCACTATTACTCTTTGTTTGTTCAAGAGGTTGGTGGTAAGTTTATAATTGCCTTGATATATGTGGACGACATTCTTCTCACAAGTGATGATGAGCTCAATATAGCTGTTGTTAAGGCTTCGTTGCACAAGGCTTTTCCAATATCAAGGATTTTGGGTTCACTATGTATTTTTTGGGTATGGAATTAGCAAGGTCTGAGGTTGGGATTATGCTCAATCAGCGGAAATATTTTGTGGATCTCCTCTTTGCCATGGCTATGCTTAATTGCAAACCAGCCAAGTTTCCAATGCAGAGGAGCATTCGCTTATCCATTGATAAGGGTGAGGTTTTGGACGACCCTGAGCAGTACATACGTCTTGTAGACCGATTACTTTACCTCACCCTTATGCGTCCTGACATTTCCTTGTTATCTCCATAAGAGACATGGATAGCAAACCATATATATAATCTATCCGTTTCCTCCTCAAAGCTTCTCAGAAAATTGCCAATGTTTACACAACTGACGTTTCTGAGAAGCTTTGAGGAGGAAACGGGTGTGACAAAAATACCCTTCTCTCTTATCAATTGAGGAGCACAATCATGCCATGTCCTTGCTATCTCCATAAGAGACATTGGTTGTGAAATAGTTTGAAGAGCAATGCCAAACCTTGAGTGTGCCTCTGAGGAAAGATCATTGTACGCAGGGACGGGTCCAGGGGTGGGCTGACCTATGCTACAGCCCACCCCAGTTGAAAATAAAAATAGGTGGAGCGGTACATATTGAAGGTGTTGGCACAGTTGGTAGTGAAGTTTGACAGGCGGGATTCTTTGTGTTGGGTTCGAATCTTCTTTGAAGCAAAACATCCCTTTTTTTCCCTACCACTCGCCCACTCCTTTGGTCTTTGTGTTTCCTCCTGGCTCCTGTCACTTCTTACATAGGATAACACTAAATAGTAACAACTTATGGTATTTTCCTTCCTTTTCCCCTATTAATGTGAACCTATTACCCAAAATATGATGAATTTTAATGTTGTAATGACTATCATTTGTATTACTTAATTATTAATTTTAATATTAATAAAATAGAAAAAAAACAACAAAATTATATGCAAATTCAGCCCACTCGAAACTTCATTCCTAGTTCCGTGCCTGACTGTACGAGCATTATTTCACAACCAATGAAGAGATAAGTAGAAAAACACGATGGTAAAGAAACCTCCTCTAACTTGGCAAAAGCAAGGACATGGGATGAGTGCTGATACGGGGTTAGCCGTAGGATGGCCCGATCTTCGACAATCAAGACTCAAAGACAAGAACGGAAGCAAAGACTCAAGAAAGAATAAGAACAAACAAAACGCAGCAATGAAGACTCGACAAAACAATGAAATAAAGACCGATAGATGGGTGATTCGAACTAAAATAGAACGAGATGAAGACCCCAGGCCTCCGTAGAGGGTAGGAACCAAACACCAACGACTACAAAGCCCGTCTCTACAACCTTACACAACCAAGCGGACAACTTGGAGGCACAAGGAGGGGACTTGTGATTACCTGGATCACCAAGCTCTCGCGAGGTTGACGAACTCAAAGCAAACCAAGCAGGATCAATAACCAATTGTGCAATCGATGAGCAATGCTACGAATCGATTGGCTTTCTCACTTGTGTTTCACACAAAGGATGAATTTCTCATAAAATTGTACGTAGTTTTCTACAGGAGAAGGAGGCCGGCTAATATAACCTAGAAAGGCCGGTTCTCCCTAATTGATAATTAAATTAACAACTTATAGAAATTAATTAATTAACCCTAAAAGTTTCCTAAAATAACTTAAGTAAAAGAGTTACTAAAAATAACAATAAAAATATTCCAACACTTGAGTAAATTCGGCTAAACATATGACAGCTTCAAAGAATGTGATTTTCGGCCAAGCTTTAGGTCGAATCTGGAAAAACCTTCAACAGCAAAGTTGTAGATCTCTTCGTCCTCGTTCCGACAAGGTATGGCACGATCCAATCCGATTAATATTGAATCCGTACGACTCATTTTACTGAGACGTCGAAAAGCTGTCAAACTGCTAAACAAATCTTAAAAACGTCAAACTTCCACCTTTGCACCTTCTCCCATGGTGGAGCATTCTTCTTCCTCTTAAGGATGACATCATTCTCGTGAGCTCGAATCATAGGTCCATCCCCAAGTATAGATGTGTCCGAAGGTGTCTTGGATGGTCCCGCATCAAGTGCTCAATCAATGTAAAAGTACTATTTCACAGCTTCAAAATTGCAGAGTATTCAATTAGCAAAAGGAAAAGCTTGACTGTCACCTTCTCTTCTGCCATAGATCAAGTCGTTGCCTATTTGAAGGTGTATATAATCTTCTTCATTCATAAGCATCGATAATATAGTAAGAAGAGTTTTTGTACATAATTAAGTAGCAACCAAATGGTTGGAAGTTTGATTGAGGTCACCTTGTACGCTTTACCTCTTAACCTGTATGGTTTAGGATCCTGGATGACTACATTTTATATTGAATGCAAGAGTTTTATTTTCTTTCGTATATTTTCTTAATTTGATTTTCTTATTATTTTCTTGAATGAGAAGATGAAACTTTTGGAGCTTGAATATAGAGCGCCCAGTCTTTGATGATTTATTTGGCTCATTATGTTATACAATATATTTCAGCATGAAATGTTTAGGAAGACATAACTGACATCACAAGGTTAGATTTGTGAAATAACTCATACATAAACCGGGTATTTTACTAATCACGTGCCCTGAGCACATGGTGATGCAGTGATTCATTTTCTCCTGAAGTTATTCATGAACTTGACCTTATAGCTCCACCTTTATTATGGTATGTGCAAAGATCAAAAGCAATTCCTTTGATTTTAATTCATTTTTGTGTTTTCTGATAAACCAAACTAAAATCAATCCGTATAGAATATTTTATACGCACGGGTACTAAACTAGTTTTATAACAAAACTAAATGTGACCCGACTTAACCCAATCCGAACCCGACTAGCCCTAGATCATAGAGATGTCCAAAAATATGGTTGAAGCCTGTCAGATAACTGCTTGATCATCTCGAATCTCGAAATCTAGAACCAAAGTTGGTTGAGAACGATCATCCAGGCTTTGTTTCCTGTCTCTTAAGAGCCTAAGGAGGCAGAGATACAACCTATAGGAAAGATACTGTGCTAGTAAGGTCCTATACCTTCTTCCCTTCCATAACATTATAAAGTGTTAGTTTACTTATTGAAAAAATCAATGTGGGAAACTCAAATATGATTCCTAATTGAGACTCCGTTGGTATATGTGTTCGATGTATACATGTTACTTAATTAATTGCAACTGAGACCAATTCAGTGATCATCTTAAACCGGGTTGCAATCTCCCCATCATAGAGATCCGGTCTTGGTGACCATGTTCATACCCTAAATGTGGCTATAAAGATTCATCCACCGGGTTATTTGGAGATCGAGCTCGGATTTATCATATTGAGTTTGCCTATACCGCCTTGCGAACTTGCGAATTGACTCTTTGGCGAATTGACTCTTTGAAACAACAATTGCCTAATAGGATGCTATTGCTCTGGATGTGGAAGCATTTCATCCGAAACAAATTGTTTCCATTCAACGGGTACCTAATATGAGACACCGCGTCGTGGGCTTCAATGATAAAAGGGTCTACAAACTGAAACTCATTTTGAACAAAGAAATCACACAACTGAAGGCTGCAAGCAAACTCTTTCATGCTCACTGAAAGCATAAATTATAATCTTATGTTACAGCTTACATAAGGCAGGGAGATGGATAGGATACACCTCGACTCCCCATACCTTGCCCTAGGTGGGATGTTGATGTATGCTACAGCTTACAAATCAGCACATATGGATGGATTGGAGAGCATTAATCAATCAATCTTGTTCATTAATCAACTGAAATTGAGCATTCTAGAATCACAGCCAAACTCTTGAAATAACTCTACTTTGATGTATCCCGCAAGGCTTGAACTAAGAAATCGGTTTAAAAGGTCAAAAAGTACCTAAGATGGATAATAAGTAGCTCTGTTCTACCCAAAAGATGATGCATCAGGTTGATGATGAAAACCTAACTTTGAGAAAGTTCTTTTCCGCGCTTGCCAGCTGCCACTACAGCATTCATCAGAGTGCCACGAAATCCGCCCTTCTCCAGCTCGTGTATGCCAGCTATGGTTGTCCCGCCTGGGGATGCCACGTCATCTTTGAGCTGACCTGGATGCTTACCTGTGCTGACAACCATTGATGCTGCTCCCAGAACCTGTTCCAAGTAGATACCCAATACTCATCAGTACACAGATCTAGAACTGAAGTGGAACAAAGAATTGCCGAGGAAGAGAATGTTAAACTCACAGTTTGGGAAGCTAAACCCAGAGCTAGGTCTCGGGGTAAACCAGCTGCAACTCCTCCGTCAGCTAATGCTTCTATTGCCAAGAACACGTATGCCGGTCCACTGCCACTGATCATTTCAAATACAAGAGATAGTGTTTTAGTTAGGTGATCTATGGCATTTATTGGATCATATGCTCGGATGAAGATATCTTGAGACCGTGGTCCATCAACATGTGAAGATAGAACAACATACCTAAGGCCTGTGATGGCATCAAACAATTTCTCATCGGCTTTCCAGACCTTTCCAACGGCACCAAATAAATTGGATATTATCTCTCCGTCTCCTTCAGTTGCTGTTCCTCCCAGAGTAATCACTATTATACAAACAGAAGAAGGTTAGAGACTGAGATGGACAGATAGATCAAACCCCAAGACCAGAAAGAGAAGTTTCAGTTCTCGAAGTGCAAGTGTATTTGCGAAAGCACAAGCACCATTGGAGGAGCTACCCAAGCAACTGAGCAACCATACATCACAAAATCATTATAAACATTCAGTTGGACATACAATTCCCATATTCAGAATGGATTGCATTGCGTCATTACAAATGTATGATGCCCTTGTACAAGATAGAATCAGGTGTAAAGTCAAACAGCAAGATTATGTTACTGAACATGTTATAGATGCCAGGATTAGAAGCTACATTACCTGAAGCTGCCTGGCCAACTGCAGCTGGAGTGTTGGGCATTACCCTAATAAAACGGCTGTTTCCAGCCCATTCCTGCACAGGATATGAAACACCATCAATATTTCTGCATATACACTAGTGAAGCCCTAACAAAAACACAGAAAAGCAGCAAGCTGTATCAAGAAGGCTGATGACAAGAATAGGAGGCGAAACTACATTCACAACACGTTATCGGGTTACTTCTTATTCAGCTCATCCTCTTTTTTTTTTTTTTATAGATTGCCCAGTTCAAGCATTAATCGAGCACTTTATCATGGCACAAAAGAGACGAGCTAAGCTCACCTGCAAATCTTTCAATTTAGTTCCTGCAACAACCGACACCAAGAGCTTCTTTGAAAGTTTCGGCTTCAACTGTAAAACGACATCTTTAACTGCAAAAAAGCCCAAAACGCACATGAGCAGCTGTTATAAACATACACAGGATGTTTCTAAAGCAGCTGTTGTATATATTATACATAAAACCTGAACTACTGTTACTTGAAGATGCATACCAATTTGGGGTTTTACAGAGAAGACAACCACGTCAGAATCTTCAACAACCTATTGAAAGGTGAAGAGAATATAGATCGGTACAAAATGCAAACAGGAATAAGATAGCTCTGTTCAGTTATGGAGGGCGTGTAAAGACAATAATCCAATACAGTTACAGTGCATCACTTTGACCTTTAACTACAGTCATGGGTTGTCTGAAGCTCTGAAGAGAGAGTCAAAGTCAACAGGTGAGCTGGCATCTAATCCGTCGTGGCTATCCTTCATCAGGGACGAAGAGTCAGCAACTACACGCAACTGATTCATAACAAACTCTTGTTGATCAATTGCGAGCGTGCCACTGATGGGTAAATCAAGTTGGATTAGTAAGTTAGTATAAATAGAGATCAGGATGTTAGCTCAACTTACTTTTTCCTGTCGATGTATTACACCAGAAGGAACAACTCCCTCCGATGGAGTTTGTTCTTCTTCTTCCTATGTAATTTCTGAAATCAGTGAATGGAATAGCTTGTCTTGTTCTCAAATTTCTTCCTCATCTTCAATTCAATGTTACTGTGTGGAAATTCTACATGGTATCAGAGCATTTTTTTTAGATTTCCACAAAATTTCCTCTGGTTTTCTTCATTTTGGTTCTCCGAAATTTTCCTCGAATCTATGGAGCAAGTTCCGATGAGATTGAATGTGTAGTTGTTCGGAATGGATCCACTGACACTTCAATTCCGACAATCCTGGAATGAGTCTCACGAATGTGCAATTCAATGTGATGAATTTCCTAAGGTAGAGTCGCCAGATCAAGATCGCGCTAGGAGCGAAGATGAAGTGAGGCTTCATCGACGGGACTCTGACTCGTCTGATCGAGTCCAATCCAGACTTTCCGAGGTCGCTACGGTGCGATGACATGGTTACGAGCTGGATCCTTAATTCCATGACTCCGGAGCTGTCAGGCGCATTCCTCTATGCGAGATCGGCGAAAGATTTATTGCTTGAAATCACAGAAAGGTACGGACAGAGCAACACTCCTTTGATTTTTCAATTACAGCAAGAAATAGGTCAGATCAGGCATGGAAATTTATCTGTCGCTGCTTACTTTGTTCAATTCAAGAAGTGTTGGGATGAACTAAACAGCGTCTTTGGTTTGCCTGTGTGTACTTGCGGAAAATTAGAGGAGTGTTCTTGCACTATACTGCTGAAACTGGTTGAACGAGAGAATCAAACTAGGTTGATGCAATTCTTAATGAACCTGAATCCTGAGTATGATACGGTTAGGAGTCAGATTCTTAGCATGGATCCGGTGCCGAATGTTAACCGAGCTTATCACCTAGTACAGCAAATTGAAAAACAGAAACAGATTAATGGAAAATTTCTTGAATCTGCTGCATTCATGACTAAGCAAGTTTCTGATGGTGGAAAAAAGGAGTCTAAAAGAAGCAGGTCTGGGATCAAGAAACATTGTGATCGTTGTGATGATGATGGACATACAATTGATCAATGTTTTGAGATCATAGGCTATCCGGATTGGTATAAAGGCAAGAAAAATAAGAAAAATGCTAAAGATGGCTGCTCAAGTTTCTGTGAATGCTCAAGATGGCTGCTCAAGTTGCTGTGGAGGGTACTCAACCAGCTCAGTTCAGTCCAGAGATGATTCAATCCGGCAATCCCTTTGTCAGGAAATGATAAAGGCTTTCAAAGGAAAAGGGATTGATGTTTCAGGTGTTAAAAAAACAGGTTGCAGCACTAGCTATGCAGGTACTTCTATATGCTCTCCTCTTATTTTAGGATGCACAAGTAAGAAGACCAAGACCAACTGCTCTGAAGGGTGGATCATAGATTCGGGGGCTTCTGATCATGTGTGTTGCAATGCTTCCTATTATGATGCATTACAACCTCTTGCTCAACCCCTTTATGTGATGCTGCCTGATGGAGTGACTAAGATTGTTAAGAAAGTTGGTGATATTCTTCTTAATGGGAATATAATTCTCAAGGATGTGTTGTTCATGCCAGAGTTCAAACAGAATCTGATATCTGTGAACAAATTAGCCAGAACTGCGCACTTGGGATCTCATTTCTATGTTGCTCATTGTACCTTGCAGGACCTTTTGACTAACAAGGTTCTTGCCACTGGATTTGTGACGCATGGTTTGTATTGGATCATCAACAAGAACTATGAAACTAAGAGACAATACAGAATATATTCATATTCCGTCCAGAAGAGATAATTAGGCACCAAAACAAGACCTAAAACAATCAATTGTGTAATCATCCATTTCACACTAGGGCAAGAAGAAATTCTATCGAATCAATAGGCTGATGAAAAAATGAATCTAAGACGAGACCTGGAGATTGTGATCGAAGACGGTGACGCCGAAGGATTGAAAGGCGTTACGGCGTTGCGGGCCGAGATGAGCGGTGGAGATTCGGGAAGCGGGCAAGACGCCTGAGTCGACGACGCCTCTGGCAATGCTCTCGGCCAATTTGCCGGCGCCGATGAAGCCGAGCTTGAAGGTGTTGCCCGGAATTGGAGCTAGCGCCGCCATATCGTCAGTCACGGAAATTGGCATCGAGATGGGTTTTAAGGGTGCGAAGAGCTCAATTGAAAAGGAAAACCCCCTCGAGATTCGTTTGTGACGACTGACGAATGACGACTGACGATTTTGATAACAAAACAAAATTGGTTACCACCAAAAAAAAAAAAAAAAAAAAAAAAAATTACTCCCGACAACCAAGTTGAGATTTGTTTTGTGACTTGTACTCCGTATATAACAAGACTAGATAGATGATAATGACTTCATCTCAAAAACGCCTCCACAAAAGATTTGAAGTGGGCACTTAAAAAGATTTTATGCTTTCGTGCCCTGAAAACGGAAGTGTAAATGGATAGTTAATTTATGCTTTCCGTTTTTAAAATACGGGAGTTCAAAATATAAGTTGTACTTCCGTGTTTGAAAAATGAGAGTACAACTTTTAGTTTTGCCTCCCGTTTTTAAAAAAACGGGAGTTATAAAACTGAGTTGTACTCTCGTATTTAAAAAACAGAAGTACAATTTTAATTACATCTCCCCTCTTTCAAACACGGGAGTACAACTATTTTATAACTCCCATTTTCTAAATATGAGAGTTTAAAATTTTTGAAAAAACACAAACGAGTTTGATTTTAACTTATTTAAAAAAAAATTAGAAACACACATAACTTTAATAAATAAATTGTAATGGTTAGCAACGTCCTTGCGCGTTTTGTTAATAAATTATATTTTAGTATATCATATAAGAGTAAGTGCTCTTCTTTACATACTGTTTAATATTTTTCACTTATTTATCCAATAAAGAGTAAATAACCAAATTTATTGCATAAGTTACGTTTTGATATCCTTTAATATAATGTTTTATAAATATTTGATTTTTTTTATAAAAATTTGTTAATATATTTAATAAAAAAATCAAATAATAATATAAAATAAATAATAACTAAAATATAATAAAATCCTTAAAATTCAATTAGTTACATTTTGATAATGATTTATGATACTTTACAATAGCATATAAATTGATCCGAACAAACTCAACCCAAATTATGTTAAACTTGTATAAAAGTATATGTGAGATAAACCGATATATTCTCAAACAATTAACTTAAACAGAACATAAAAACTAAATAATTTAGGGGCCGTATAAAATAATGGGGATTCAATTTTTCTCACTAACTTAAAAGTCATGGTACATAGGAAAAAAAATAAAAAAATAAAACCAATCAAAACTTTAATTTTAAGTGAAATTCAAAAGTTATCGTTGAATGCAAAAGAAAGGTTTATTTGAAAAAGCTCGATCTTACAAGGCCTCCATTTTTAGTGGGACCCGGGAATTCACCCAGTAAGGCCTTTAATATTCCCAACGGACTTACCTGACCCGCATCGAAATAATCGATGCGGCCCAGCCTGTGCCGCGGGAACAATCTACCTATGAATTCTGATGCGTCATTCCCTTATCGAGTTTTCCTCAGACAATTTGGGAATCAGATGTTTACCTGCCGTCGTTGATTGTCTTGAGGACCAACAACAACAGACTCTGGATTCAGGTGGAAAGTTTTTCAAAGGGCGAAGAAAGGTCTCTATCTGCGGAGCAACCCCTTCTTCCTGAAAAGAGGTTTCTGGCTGCGCGTTCAACTTCCTCTCTCTATTCTACTCTTTCTTGTCCTCCTTCTTCTCAGGTTTGCTTGGTTTTGATCCGCTCCTCTCTTCTCCTTCTCTCCCTCACCCCGCCAAAAAGTCCCCTTTCTTAATGCAATTTCTCGCTTTTATAGGTATTAGGCGATCTCCAAATGGCACGCCACGTGGGGTTTGTTACTCGACACGTGTTCTACTCGTGGGGGGTGGGCATGACCGCCACGTGCCCCTCTTTTCCATCCGCGGATGATTCCGTTTAAGTGAGATTAGTTTTGTGACAACTTAATTACTTGTACTTTATAACTAGACTAGATAGATAGATATACTGACTTCATATGTAATCATAATTAATTATTTATACTAATAAGGAAAAATGACTAAAAATAATACGTGAACAAAAAATAATACTCCATCCGTTTACATTTAATTGTCATTTTACTATTAAGGCACGTTTTTTTAAGGTAATAAAAACTATATAAAATATTTATTTTTTTAATATATTTTTTTAACAATATCATACTTATTAGTAAAAAATACGAGATTATTAAAAAAATAAATTAAAAATTTTATATTTTATATTTTATATAGTTTTTATCATCATAAGAAAACGTGCGTGAATAGTAAACGACAAATAAAAGTAAACGGGGGGAGTACGAATTTTCAAAATCACAAATTCGTATATAAACTATACCATATTAAACTAATATTAATACGATGTCCGTAATTTACAAATAAAAAATTATTTTGCACTCAAAATGTGATAAATGAGAAACTTTGGAATCTAATTGTAAAATCTGAAATTAACATTATCACTGCAACTTGCACGCCACCAAGGAGAATGAGTGTGTTCGCCGTCGGAGAACTGACTAGTCAAGCCGAGGGCGGCACCACCAGGGTCAACCATGGACGGGCAACGACGAACAGTCGATCCCGATGGGGTAGCAGGAAGAGGATCCCAAGCGTGAACAGCTAGGGATTAGATTCAAACCCCGACAACACATGGCGACGGACAGTCACTGGACTCCATGTCGAAGCAACTGGAGGTGTTGGCGCCATCGACAAGGCCAGACAAAATGAAGGATTGGTAAGTTGTAACAGAAAACCGGTGAAGAACACTCCAGATTGAGAGGGAAGAAAGAGAGCGAGAGGAAGGAGAGGGAAATCTGAATGTTTCATTCATTGTGTAAAATTGTCTATACAAGAGACTATTTGTACATATGAAATGGGCTATGTGTAATCTACTCCCTTCTTTTGAGTGTAACCTTTAACCACCAAGTGAGCTTTGTATCGTTCTAAGCTTCCATCAGCACGTCTCTTTACTTTGTATACCCATCTACAACCAATAGCCTTCTTCCCTTTCGGCAAAGAAACAATGGACCAAGTCTGATTGGCATCAAGCGCCTTGAATTCAGCATCCATGGCGTCTTGCCAGACTTGATATTTGCAGGCTTCATCGTAAGAAATGGGTTCTGTCTCAGGAAGATCCACTGAAGGAAGATATACTGAAGGAAATTGAACTGTGGAGGTGATAGCATGGCAACAAGAAACCATGTTGGCACAAGCATGCCCACATACATAGTCTGATAGGTAAGATGGGGGACGAGATACTCGTGAAGACCGGCGTGGATCAACTTAAACATCGTGTGTTGACAGCCGGAGAAGGTGACGACAATGGAATACCATCATCAACAACACCAGGACCTCCATTAATAGAAAGTGAATGAGGATTGTGACTCAGCTGTCCAGAAGACAAACTTTTGTAGGGGAAAATTCGTTCCTGGAACTGCACATCTCTTGAGACAAAAACGTTGTTGTCCTCTAAATCGAGCAAAGTAAAGCCTTTCTTACCCATAGGGTAACCCAAAAGGACACAGGGCAAAGCCCTTGGAGAGAATTTGTCTCGTCCATGACGCAATGTGGATGCAAAACACAAACTTCCAAAGCACCTGATGTTATCATAATCTGGAGCTTCGGAAAACAACAACTCAAAAGGGGTTTTCATATGTAAAACCCTGCTTGGCAATCCATTAATCAAATGGACTGCCATCAAAACACTATCTCCCCGGTATTTTTTAGGTAAATTCGACTCAAAGATTAAGCCCCTAGCCACCTCCAAAATGTGCCTATGTTTGCACTCAACCACCCCGTTCTATTGGGGTGTTGCCACACACGAGGTTTGATGAACAATACCCCTGTCTAAAAACCATTCAGCATATTCTTGAGAACACCCAAGCTCATACGCATTATCAGAGCGAATAATGCGAACCTTGCTGCTAAATTGCCTTTCAACGAAACCCAAAAACTGTTTGATAACAGTAAAAGCATATCCTTTAGTCGGCAATAGCTTAACCCATGTATGCCGAGTGTAATCATCCACTATTGTGATGAAAAACCGGTTGCCATCCCGAGCAGGAATTCGATACGGCCCCCACACATCACAATGAACCAATTCAAAACAAGATGCAATTGAAATAGAACTGTCATGAAATGGTAGTCTAGCTTGTCTGGCCTTAGGCCCTTAGCACAAACATCACACACTCTGAGTTGCTTATTACATTCATCATCCATGGAAACAAAAGGAAATGATCGAATTTTATAGGTTGGTAAGTGCCCCAACCGCTTATGCCACATATCAGCATCCACTGCAGCGGTATACTTATTACGAGAAGGCACAAAATTAGGTTCTTGAACACCTGAATGTTGCAACAGAAATAGGTCCTTGATATAATCACCAATCATCACAGGCATCCTCATTGAAGGTCCCTGCATATAGCAACATTTGGCAGTGAACAAAACGAAGCATTGCAAATAACGAATCATCCTACCCACTGAGATCAGATTGCATTTGAAACTGGGAATGAAGAGCACATTTTCCAGTTTCAAATCCTTCATAACCACACATGTGGCCATTCGCCCCACTGTCCACAATCCAATCCACTCCATTAAGCACTTGAGAGGAAAGAGAACTACCTGAAAACCCAGCAAAGTCATCGGTAGATGGCTGTTTATCCTGAGAACCAATCCCTGCAGACTGGAGTAAACTCATGATCTGAGCTAATTGAGATAGAGAGAAATCTGAGTTGCCACCCTGTGTCACTATGCCTGCAAATTTGCCGTCTCCTGTAGGCTTTTTCTCCTTGCCTTTACCATATCTAGCGGGAAACCCGATCAAGAAGAAACATCTATCAACCATATGATTTGTTTTCCTGCAGTTTGTGCAAAACAAAGGTCGTCGCTCTGAGGTTCCCCGTCCACTTGAGGGATTACAAGAAGAGCCAGAGGAACTCCTAGAGTGATTCCCCTTTTGAGATCCCTGAGACTTAGCATACATTGACACAACATCTCCCACAGAGTTAGATTTAAAGGAAACTGGAGAAGTTTGAGCATTAGCATGCGAAGACAAGCCTTCAACTGGATCTCCAGGACGCTTGACGTCTCGCTGATTTTCTTCCTCCAATAGAAGCGAATAAACCCGATCTATGCTCGGTAAGGGATCCATCATAAGCACAGATCCTCTAACACTTAAGAAAGACTCATTTAATCCCATAAGCAACTCAATTATTCTTTCATTTTCAACAAACTTCACCATCTCATTTGCAGCACCACAAGTGCACACATGTAAGCTTCTTGCACTATCCAATTCATCCCAAAGTGACTTGATCTTAGTAAAATAAGTAGGGAAAGAAGTCGCACCTTGATCTGCACGACTGATCTCGCGTTTGATGGAGAACAGTTGCGTTGCCCCAACCTTCCCATATCTGGACACTAAAGCACACCAAATCCCTTGTGCAGACTCATTGTAAATGACGCTCCTCTTGATTTCTGCACTCAAGCAATTCAAAATCCACGCAATGACCATATCATTGCATCTCTTTCAAATATGGAACCTCAGAGAACCTGGATCTGGTCTCGCAACGTCCCCGTTCAAGAAACCAAGTTTGTTTTTCGCAGACAGTGCAATCATAATTGACCGTCTCCATCCTCCAAAGTTTCGGCCATCAAACGTCGGCGTTACGAGCACAGTTCCCGGATTGTCACTAGGATGAACGTAGAGCGGATCATTGTGATCAATTTCCTTCGCCATCGCAATGCGGAAACACAAAACGAACAAAGATCCAGGGAAAACAAAAGCAAACGAACACGATTCGAACAGAAAACTTCAAGAATCAGAACCTATGCTCTGATACCATGAAGGATTGGTAAGTTGTAACGGAAAACCGGTGAAGAACACTCCAGATTGAGAGGGAAGAAAGAGAGTGAGAGGAAGGAGAGGGAAATCTGAATGTTTCATTCATTGTGTAAAATTGTCTATACAAGACTATTTGTACATATGAAATGGGCTAGCCCACAACAACCAAATCAAAGCCCACAACCGAATAGACCCAATCTCTGTACAAACTCAATAAGGGGAAGGACAAGCGCCTCGAAAAGAACAAACAGTTGGATTAGAGAGTAGGGGTTCGAGGTCGGCGAGAAGTGAACCAATGTGATGAAATCTGGGCTATGCTACTCGAATTAGGCAAGAGGGTCGATGAAATTGGGATTATGAACCAAGAAATACCTAAAACCCCAACTTTAATTTGGGTTTTGCTCAAAATCTGAAATTCGATTTTTGGATTTGGGGTTTTAATCCTGTTTGTTCTTCAGGGGAACATAACCTTCTTCATCTCTACAATATGTAGTATAAAATTAAAAGGGACTCTTTTGGAATTGAAAGTGATTATGAATACAATGATGAGTCGATGAAACTCCAGAACTACGGTGACAAAGGGGTTGTTTTAGAAGACGATGAATAGTAGTTCTTACTCTCAAATTTTGCAATTGTATACCAAAGTTTCCTATTTATTACACTTTGAGTTCAAAACAATTTTTCATTTGTAAATTACGGACATCGTATTAATATTGGTTTAACATAGTATAGTTTGTATACGAATTTGTGATTTTGAAAATTCGTATTATTTTTTGTTCACATCTGATAGTTCGTATTATTTTTAGTCATTTTTTCTACTAATAACTACAAATCTCAATATATACTATAGACACGTGAGATAAGATTGTTAGGATCCTAAGTGTTCTTCTATGGGGGATTGAGAGGGTAGAGAGAGTAGAAGGAGATAGGAAATCTGCAATTCATTCATCGGTGATTCTCCGCCCTTACAATTTATAGATTTTTATACCACAAAGCCCATCTTTCTAATATTTACACAATTAACCCTATATATCCAATTCCTAACATTACACACTCCTTATAAAAGCTTTATCCTCAAAGCTTATTGAAATTTGAAAGATACAAAAATACAATGAAGCACCAAGGCTCATTTATCATGAATTACATCCAAATAGTGGGGTGCATCTTGAATTGTAGTTCCAACAGTGGCAAAAGCACTTTGTTACTCTCTTTGCTGCTATACACCAAGTCACCAAGATGTGCAGGATGAAGTCTTTGAATGGCTGGTCAACAGCAACACACACTGCACTTTAGGTATACCTTAGGCAACCTGTTGTGCGTGCAGCAGCCTCAACAATTCCTATTGCTCCATTCTCCTTCATTCCTTCATGGTAATACATCTAACTGAACACATATCCATGACCTCAACAATTCCATGATTGCGGCAAGCAGTGTCCATGACAACAACAATTTTACCTCGTGTGACCACACATCAGTCATCACCAACTAGTTTCTAGTAAAAAAAAAATCGGATGCCTTGCTTTGACACAACACTACCATCAACTGAGCATTTAGGTAAGCACTCGAATAAGAACTCCAATTACCACCCAATCTCAACATGTTTTTGGCACTTATCAAAACAAAAGCATGTGATGCTAAGAACTTGTCTGCAGATAAACCACCATGGATTCCACTAGGATCAAAAACGAAACTCAAGTCTTTTCTATCAAGAGCAACAATCCAAAAATCAAGTTGCACCCTCTCAACCCCAGGCCTCAATGACTTCTTTCCTTTATCATAAGGCTTCAAGCTCAAAATTTTCCCTATTGAACCTTGGAAGTAGTAAATTAACACTCCTTCCATGTTGACAGAGAGCCCCTGCCCAGTACCCATAATAAGCTTGCATTTACCTCGATCATAAGGACATAAAATTGCAATGATACCTCCCTTTTATTATTGCTTGTAGAATTTTCCTCCGTAACTAGGTTATAAACAGACTAATCACACAATACCTCTATTTTATTAGGCAATTTCCCAAACATCTTGAGTGCAGTAGGAGTCCTCACAAAATCAATTGAATTTATTCTAAAATTCGCAACCTTTTCTCTTCATTTTAACAGCAGAAGTGCTCCCTAGAACTTTGCAGAGAGATTCGAACATCTCAAAAGACTTAGGAGTTTCCTTGGGTGGAGGAGGATGTAATATTCCCTTCATTGCTTTTGTAGATGATATCTTGCTATTTGGGAAAGCAACCCCCTTTTCCTGCACTAAACTTACAACAACTATTCAGAGATTCTGTCTCATCTCTGAACAAAACATAAACATGCATAAAACTAGCTTACAAGGGTCCCCGAACACATCTGCGGCGACTATTGCTTCAGTTACAACCAATTAATCTTGGTATTCCACAAGCTAATAACCTCGAGAAATATCTGGGTTGTCCCATTATTAACGGAAAGTTAATCACGACACTTCCAAAGACATCATTCTTCAAACTAAGCAGCAATTAACCAAATGGAAAGCCACAAACCTCTTTTTTGAAGGTCGTAGAGTCCTTATCAAAGCAAATTTGAGTGCCCATCCTATTTTTCTTATCCAAGCTTTCTTACTACCGGCTTCTATCTTGCACGAACTTGACAAAATTTACAGATAATTTTTTTGGAATAAATCATCCAACTAATTATCTCCTTTGATCAGTTGGGATAAGATTTGTATGGACACCCTCAACACGGGCCTTGGTCTTTATAAGGCTGAAACTATGAACATAGCACTTCAGATGAAGTTACTCTGGAAAATTTTGGCTGAATATCTCTCTCACTTGAGCTGGTATATTGGCAACGGCTTATGTCAAGACTATTGTCAATAAAAACACCTTTTCAAACCGGCCTTGAGCTGGTATATTGGCAACGGCTTATCAATCAAGTTTTGGACAGATAATTGGGTTCTCCAGACACCTATTGCTAAGATGGTTGCTACCACTATAGACGCTACCGTTTTCGATTGGACAATCAGTAGGTTCATAAATGAAAATAATCAGTGGAACTTACCGAAATTGAATGAAGAATTACATGGTGTACGTACTCAACCAAACATTATCAACCTTATTTCCAACACTAGGTTACCTATCAATAACCTTGATGATCGAATGTACCCCACAAGGTGCGACACTTCATTTGGAAGTTTGCCCGAGACAACCTGCCTACTGCAGAATGTTTACAACAACCTCACGTGTTGGTACCTTCGGGTTGTTCTTTTTGCGGTTGTACCACAGATTCGATACGCCACGCCTTTTTCGAGTGTCATATTTTTAACCAACTTCTGTGTGCACTCCATCTTAGGATCCCTCCGATTGATTGGAACTCAAATGACAGAAAATATAATAAAATTCTAAACTTCTTACACTCGTCTATTGGAAGTAAGTCAATGGTTGCCCACCAAAAAAAATAAGTCAATGGCTAAAGTAGCTCTAGCTTGGTGGACTATTTGATTTTTTAGGAATCAAATAGTCTTTGATCACCGTTCGGTTGTCTCTCCAAGAGAATTTTTTTTTTCTACAAAACTACATGCCATACTTTGGGATCCACTAGGGATCTCATTCGAAATGGGGAACCACGACTGGGGTCTTTGGTGGCCCATTCCATCAACTCAAGGGGACCGTATAAATTCGCAAATACAGCTAATAACAACAATGTTTCTTGGCTAAAATCTCCATCAAGTTTCTTCAAACTAAACTTTGACGGTTCGTTCCTTCTGTCTAATCAGGCGGCATACGGTTTTGTCATCAGCGATCAGAGTGGCACTCTTGTTTCAATGGGGAATGTCACTTGCCATAACACTTCAACCATCTTTGCGGAGGCAATGGGACTCCGTATGGGCGTCCAAATGGCCAAATAACTAGGCATAAATAACCTTCTAGTCGAAGGCGATTGTTGAACTGTCATTAAAATTTTGCTAGGCGATTGAAAATGCCCTTGGAATATTGAACTGTTACAAACTTACACATCTATCGATCTATCTTCCATCTCTAATATTGTTATTCGCCATATTTTCAAGGATTCGAATGTTGTGACTAGCAGGATTGCACGTATGGCCTAAAGTTGCCCTGCCGATGATAGTTGGATGTCCAACTCTGAACTGCATGTTCTCGTCCTTCGGAACGCTCTAGGATCGACGTTGGGCTGCCGACAAGAGTCCTAATTCTTATTTGCTTCCAAAAAAAAAGTCTTGTATGTTCCTTTCTTGCACTCATTTGGTAGCAAGAGTTTCCTTAGCTTTTTATTGGTATGTTGGCTCATGAATTTGTGGTTTAGTTATTCAAAAATGGAACCAGTCTCGTGAGGCCCGTGCCAACGTTTTAAAGAACCCTGTGCAAAAAAATGTAATAAAAATAAGACCTTATTTATATACACAAAAATATTTTATATGATTATTTGAAAACCTTAAATACCCCTTTGTCCAAAAATACATGTCCTAATAAAAAAAATTGTAATTCTTAAAAAAAAAGATATTTTATATATTTTAACTCATTAAAAAAATATGTCAAAAAGTGAAAAGACATTTGTTTTCGGTTAAAGGTAGTATAATTTAATTGGTTTATGATAAAAGAAATAAAGAAGCTATTAGTTCATGATAAAAAGAAAAGGGGTTGTTGAATGCACCCAAAAAATTACTATATCCACCACAAATTTCTTTTAGTCGATTTTCACTATAATTTTTGCGCCTTTTATGGCGTAGATCTGTGCCTCTTAAGGAGTAGGGTATTTTTATTTTTTTGATACCCTACCCCTCTTGAGTCACAACTCTATGGATCAAGAGGCGCAAGGTTTTTTTTAAGATAAAACTACCCTGCTCCTCTTGAGTCACAGATGTGTGAATCAAGATGCGCAGCATATTAATATTTTTTGGAAAATAAATTAGCAAGCTTTTTGGAAAAGTAATTATGTGATTTGTAATTTTATACTATTTTAATTATATATAATTTAAAATATAATGTACAAATGAATAATTATTTTTAAAAAAATTGATCGTATACTCAATAAATTAAGATAAAAAGAATATGTAAATTAAAAAGAATTATATATGAAAACATTCAAAGTTTTGTCGAATATATTTAAAAAAAATCATATATGATAACATTTTAATTTTATCACTATTTTAATTTATTAATTTATTATTATTATTATTATTATTATTTATAATTATTATTATTATGATGAAAATGATTTACATAAAATTAGTTGGAAGCCTCGTAACAAATTGAGCTCCAATCCCTTTTTGAATAGTGAAATCAACTCTATGAAATAAGAAATCACCATTATCAGACCCTCCCCCATGACTTTTTGTAACCAATTGAACCCGTTTCATAAAACCAATATCATCATCTTCCAGTTCTCCAAAAGTAGAGAACGCAAATGCCATGAAGCAAAAGCCCTTAGCAGCACAAATATCCACATACTTCTTCTCCTTTCTTTCAGTGGCCTAAGAGACTGCCTTGCCAGGTACAAATGAATCATTGGCTCTAGTTGTGAACGGTGAAGCCCCAACCACATCCACACAAGTGTCTCTACCCTTGTCCCATCCATAAACCAACAAATCTCCTGGCCTCAACTCAACACCATCTTCATTGGTCATACCCGTATGCGCTTCTTTCTGAACTGCGATGCTTGCTTTGTAACAAATGCCAGCCAAAACATCTCGAACCATGTTGTGTCGGTGCTTCGTCCCAATGCCTCGACTCCAATGCAGAGCGTGATCTCCGAATGGGTCCATCCTGTCAAGCTCACAACTAGGACAGGTTGGATAGCCACTAAACATAAGGATCGAAAGATGGTATTGGAGGACAGAACGAAATTGGCAAGACGACATGGTCTGAGCTAGACCCCCAATAGAAGTAGTCAACAAAAAATCATGCGCTCTGACTCCTCTCACCGCTTGCAAAACATGCAGCTGCCTTGGGGTCGGATTGAGTGTGGACACTAAGTTGTCATCAATGAACTTGAAGTATCGATCCGCCAATACATACATGATTTTTTTGGGGGCGGGGGATACAAACAAGTCATTTCGACAGCATACCAAATAACCTGCTCTAGTAATGAGTCATTACCATTTTCTGATTCCATTCCGATTCCAGCACTCATACCAAGCAAAGAGTTGTCGTGATTGTGGGTGTGACTTTTTATGCATAATGGAAAGGGTTTGGTTCTTTTTTTTTTTTGGAATTATATTATTGTTTTTGTTATTATTATTATTTCGGTTCTCTTTAGGCACACTACTTTTATATTTTATTGGAAATTATATTAGTTTCATAACTTCTTAATTTCCATATACAATATTAGATAAAAAAAAAACTCAATACCTTCTGAAATATTATTCAATTTAATAATATCCTTACCAATATTCATAAAAAAAAACATAATTAAATCTTATTTATTGTATGTAATAACTTTAATACACGCCTTCTATTATATGTACGTAGAAATTTATAAGAAAATGACTATAGTGTAATATATAAGTATGAACATTGGCTATGTTTCCAAAATGACTATAGTTTTTTACCTAAATGATAATAATAACAAAAACAACAATGATATTTCAAAAACGAAATATTGTTAGATAAGAAAACTCAATACTTTCATACCTTCAATTCTTTCCATATACCTTTTTATAAATTAAAATAAGTTTTTGTTTTTCTAAAACACTTATGTATGTTAAATGAAAATGAAAATTAATTCTTGTAATATCTTTTTAGTGTAACTTCTTAGTATTTTGTTCAAGCTAACTAACTCGAAGATGATAGTCAAAGGAGAATATAATAATGTACATACAAAATCTTTTAATTTGTTATAATTGAAATAAATTTGGTAATAACACCCAATTTATCAATTAATCTATTCAAATATACACAAATCTATGATAAATTTGATGACATATATGGAGAATTTCAACTTAGCTAATGAATATATTATATATTACGAAATGTTTAAGACACATTATGAAATGTTTAGGTAACGAGTATATTATGAAATGTCTAGAGTTAAAAATTTATAAGTCATGATTTAACTTAGCTAATGAATATATTATGAAATTGTTAAGATAGAATATTATCTAATGTTATTATGAAACGTTTAAGATAAGATAGTATGACATGAATATATTATGAAGTGTTATTAGATATTTTTATATAATTTTACCCAATTATCTTCATTTTAAATAATAATTGAAAGAAAATAAAAAAATTATATAATATAAAAAATATTGTTATTATATATTAAAAGGGAAAAATATTGTTAGTTTGTGAAGTTTTTACTCATCGGGAGTCATAGACGTACTCTTCATAAGTCAAAGAACTGCTCCTCAAAAGTCACAGGTCTGCTACTCTTAAGTCATAGCCCTACGCCTTTAGAGGCGCACGAATTTACAAATAAAAGAACGATTTTCTTTTTGTGGTGCACATAGTAAGGCGAAATTGCAGAAAATCACTCCTTAAATAGGTTGTTTTGCACAAAACCACTCCTTAAAACACAAATTGCAACAAACCGCCCCTTAAACCTATTATGTTACCAAATCACCACTCATCCCTCTATTTCATTAAGTTTTCTGTTAAAATTATGAAAGTACAGGTTTATCCCTTGTCTTTTGTTAGAAAAATAAATTAATAAGAAGATATTTTTAGAATTTTGGTAAGCAATTGTCAACCCTGAAGCCCTACTATAAGGTTGGATCCCCAATCTTACAACTCTCCAATTGGCACGACTAATTGAATCTCCAACCATACAATGTCCTCACAACTTCCTTACCATCACTAGAAGTAGGGACAGATCTAGGGGTGGGCTGGTGTGTTCTACAACCCACCCCATTTTACTAGTAATATGGATAATATAGGTATATTAATAAACAAGTTGTTTCATTGGCATAGCTGGTAGGGAGCAGAGACGGGTGCAAATGAGACATAGGTTTGAATCCCCACTTCCTTTAACATTCATTTTTTCCCATAAACAATTTTTGTAGCAAAATTAATTAATCTAACCTTATTTACGGATATTAGTTGTTTTTTTGTCATTACTCCAAGTTAATCATCCAAACACAAATATGGTCCAGATGCTATTGTTGATGCTATTGAATTTTTGTAGCAAAATTAATTAATCTAACCTTATTTACGGATATTAGTTGTTTTTTGTCATTACTCCAAGTTAATCATCCAAACACAAATATGGTCCAGATGCTATTGTTGATGCTATTGTCATTTTTTACTTGAATCTTAATCCTTGATCCTATCGTATCTATCTTGTTGCCAGCTCAATTTTGTATATGTTCTTCTATAATATCATTCTTCATTTTTTTTCTCTTACATAAAAAAAAACATGTCTAATTTTTATCTCAATAGATATAGTGACAAACAAGGAAAATATAAAATTATATGCAAATCCAGTTCACCTAGAATTGCAATCTTGGTTCCGTGTCTGACTAGAAGGAGAACTCTTCACTCTAGCCTCTTGAGTTCTTCGGCATAGCCAATAGGCCCAATACCACATACTTGAATCCCATAAACCACGATTCGATCGCCATGGTATACATTACATATATCAAAGACTACAATAGATACACAGTTCAACACTCTGGAGTCTAGCATCGATCTAAGCTCTCCAATTACATATCAACAAACATCGCCTTGATCTCTCCTTGGCTTTTTTTTGCAAAGAATCGGCCACCAAAGGAGACCAGTAACTCAAAATTAGGGCTTTGAGCAGTGCAAACTGTGCTAATTCGGGTTTGTGCGGAACTAATTTGAGAGATTTCATCCTCAATTAAGTTAGATTTGGGGGATTTTAGGTTCGATTATGGGTGTGATTTGAGGATTTCATATTCGATTTGTGGGTACCAGTTAACGATGATCAACCACCGGCGACATACCATCGATGATGAGGAGGAGCACGGAGACCGCATAGATCAAGGTAGAAGATGCCTCTTTTGGGTTGACTGGCCATCAGAGAGATTGACCCTCCGTAATTGAGACGGGTTTACTAAAATCACTATTTAGTGATATTCATCCACGCCAAATCAGCCTTCAAGAAAAACTTTTTTTTATAGAAAAAAAATGAAGTTTTGCTTATGGTGAGGGTTAAAATTGTAATTTTGTACTTTTTAACATAAAACTTAACGGAATAGAGAGACGGGCGCTTATTTGCTAACGGAATAGGTTTAAGGGTGGTTTCCTACAATTTCACCAAGAAATAAAAAGGGTCTTAAAAGGGTGATAATCAATGTAGATTTAAAAGGGGGCCGCTTCTATTGCCATCGGGGAACAAGCTACCATTTGAAATAAGATTGAAGCAAATTTTTTATATAATATAAATCTTAAACGATATTAGGCCTTAAAAATTTTGGGGCTCACCACCACCTAAACATCCTATCTGTATGGGTCTGGCTTCTGAGTACCTACTCAGAGTCAGCTCATTTATCAAATTGATAACCGTCTTAAAATCGAGCTTATTTTGAACCGATCCCATGGACAAACCAAGAGCTGAAGCTACTTGTGTTCATCCCTACATTTTCCTAGCTAGCTCTAAAGTAGCCACTGACTCTTTTTTTCCATGTATTCAGAGAAGCCCGGCCCGAACCCACTTATGAAGATTTTGCTAATTAATTGTCTTTCAATTAAAACCGGTAACAAAGAACTGTTAAGCACACTAAAAATATTAATTTTTAAGGCTGCTATACTTACACCCCTTCACGTCTCCCTCTCTCTTTCTCCCCTTTCTGTATAAAAATCAAGCAACTGAAACCCCATTCCTTCGATCGCTCTCCACAACGATCCACAGATACTGTAACTCCCGCCCAAGTTTCATTTGCTTGATCAGGTTTTGCTTCAACCTACTCCGCTCTTGGTTATCGATTGCTTCGTGCAGGTTCTTCTCCATCTCTTCATCTCGATCTGTACCCTCATGCTGTGTTTCTTTCGTTGATTTGATTCGATTCATGATCGCCTTTTCCAATCAAAAAATACCCACACTAGATTTCGTATGTCGTGTTTGATGATGACGAAAACTTCTGACCAACTTAGATTTAACAACCTTCCAAGCATAGGATAGAAAATCCATTTTTCAATTTTATTACTTTATTATACTAACAAATTTCATCCTGTATTTTTTTTAGCTCACTAACCCTCAACGATATATAAATAAAGTTGTTTATCTTCGTTTCGTTTGACGTAGTATAATTATTCATATGTCTTAAACTCTTAATAGTCTTTTCATATGAAAAATTACTGTGTTGTAAAACTTGTAATACGATTATTCATAATTATTCGTATAAGTTATGTAGGAATAATCATGTTATTATAAACGAATAATTTTTCTTATCAAAATTTTCAATAAATCTTAAATTTGTTCACAAATTACACCATAAGATGTATTCACAAGTGATCTATATAAGCTTATTAGACCAAGTAAATGTTATTACCAGCCCTCTTATACTCATTCCAATTCTGCCTGTTTAGTAATTTATAACATTCTCCCCTGTCAATTCCCAACTACTAAAATCCTTTATTTGTGCAGGGAACAAGTCAGTTTTTTCATATATATAAATGTATAAGATCAATTTTCAAATATGATTAGCATAAAAAAAATTCAAATATGATATATAAATTTATAAATATATAATAATTAATTCCATTTAATTAGGACAAGAAACTTGTAAAAATACATTTCAATTTTTATTCACCGGATATAGACATATTAATTGACATTCATTAAAAGTTAGAAAATTGCTTTAAAACTTCAAATCTTTTCAATGTGGAAGTAAAATATTTTTTCAATTTGGTGGTAAATCCCGAGCACGTAACTCAGGCGACAGGAACTACATATCAGGTAAACCAACTTGGCCGACGAATTAGATGCAATGGTGAGAAGGAAAGTAAAATATTGAGTAGATTAGCGGAGGTTGCCCTTTTAAAGCCTCTTTGATTTTTAAAATTAAACCGATTTATTATCGGTTTGTGTTTTAAAATTTTCATAATGATTACTGAACACGTGTTAGCCCTTGGATTGAGCTAATACCGAATCCGTACGTATGAGTGCATTTAAACACCTGTGCTCGGTGTATGTAGTAGCAACCATAAATTTTTGAAAAAATAAAAGTCATGGTCGGATATATACCAACTGAAATCACTTAAATCATGATGGGCCCCCTTGTTCGCCATGCTTTGTTCATTTTTATTGTATGTTTAGGCGGTCGTCGCCTGCCGACTTGTCGCCTCTCGAGAATCAGACTTATCTGATCTCGAACTTTTATTTTATAAAAAAAAACCAAATATTCTTTTTTTTTTTCAATTAAGAGGATCTCTAAAAATTCAAGGTCCTCTACATTTGCACATTTTTGTCAAACTAACGACTTGACACTGATAAACAATCCCTATAGTTTTTTGTAGTTTCCATACACTAATTCAATCTTCAACTGTTGGATAGATAATCGAGAAAATTGGACGTAGTATACTCTTTTCAAGTTTTGTTTAACTAATTGTACCTCTCAATTTTGGTTTTGGTAATTGTACTTTTTTAAAGGTGGATATTACATATTTACCCTTATAATTAATTTCTACCTTTTTCAATTTTTATACTTTTTTAGAATATTGATGAGGAAGATATTGTTAACAAATCAGATTTTATCCTATTTTTTTTTAATCCTTTTTTAAAAAGATTGGGGATAGAGATATTTAACAAGCTTTTATCCTTTTTAATACTAATCAGTTAGATTACTGCAGACGGATTATCAAAGGAGAATTTTCTAGGGTACAACTTCAACAATTTTCTAGGTTACAGGTAATACGTTACTCTCCAAATTAATTGATTACAATCGTTTATCAACTTTGAATCTTTCGACAATTATTCGAACTAGATCTTCATAACTTGTATCCAACTTTAAAATAATTGCTTTAGATTCATGTACTCCATTGAATTGCCAAGTACCATCTTCCAACTCCCAATGTCCATTGTAGTATACGGTAAGAACAATTGCATCCATCCTTTCCAATATATATTACAATAAAGGTAAACATTACATTAATCATTCATGTAATACGATAATATTCATGTAATACAATATCATGAGTTCCCTACAAGAAATCATACTCCTGTAATACATTACTATTCATGTAATCAATTCCTGTAATGAATGGACTCTTTTCCCATTACAATACCCACATTTGTCTTCCAGATTATCACAAGAAATCACTGTAACTCACTAAAGTAGCATACAATTCCTGTAATTATTGATTTACTATAATGAACGGATTCTTGTACTCATTACTATAACCAACTACAATAACATACAATTATTGTAATAAATGATTACATGTAATGATCAATCCTTGTAGTGAATGAAATCTTCTCACCATTACTATACACACATTTGTCTCGTAGAGTTGTATTACAAGAAATCACTCTAACAAACTAAAGTAGCATATAATTCTTGTTAGTAATGATTTATTGTAAGGAACGAATTCTTGTACCCATTAATATAACCAACTACAATATCATACAATTATTGTAATAATGAATGATTTCCTGACCGAATCCTGGTAAACACGGGTATCGAAGAAGTAGCATACAATTCTTGTAAAAATAGATAACGATTATTGTAACCTAAATTATTATCCCTACCTAACCATAATCGAAGACAATAACCGTAGATAAGATATCTATTCCCTAAATCTTCCATCGACCCTAAATCTTTTGCCCTTTCATCTACTCTGCATCGTCGTTTTTTTGAAAATCATAAACATTGATGGCGAGTTTTTGCGTCCATGTCGGACGGTAACTCCCGTGGTTGAATTAGGGTTCTCAAATCATGGAAGTTACAATAACAATCAAATAAACATAAAAATCAAATTTACCAACCTTCAATATCTTCGCAATCACCGTACTTTAAGTAAGATGGAATGAGGGATGAGCATAGCTTTTGGAAGAGAGGAATGGAAAAAATGAGCGTTGATGGAAACCGCTTGAGCGTCAATAGATTTATTAGTTACAAATAAATCAAGGGCAAATCTGTCATAATCAAAAGAGAATCTACAAGGGTACATCTACTAAAAGAAAACTTGAATTGAGTATAACTACCCAATTTCGCCTAGAAAATCTAAGTTCAAACATGGTAGATTCGAGGGTAAATTTTGGGTTTGCCTTCAACGACCCTTGTTTCTCCGATCGAGTCCTCCACATTGAGATCATAGCTGACTCTTTAGCCTCTGTTTCCGATAAGAAGCACGCAACAGAGAGTTCAGAGACATACAAAGAAAATGGTTCGTTACCTAGCTTCTTTCCAGTATATATATGGTCTTGTTTCAGCTTTCATTATTATTATAAATTATAAAACAATTAATATTATTAATGGTTTGATTTTCATGCATATATATATATATATATATATATATATATATATATATATAGGTTTTTTTGCTAAGTGGTCATTTTGGGTCCAATTTTTAAGACATATGACACAAGGGTGGCAATATTAGATAATAGTCCATAATTTCCAATTTTGTCCCTGCCTTATTTTTTTTCCCTTTCTCCCCCAAATTAGAACAGATCTGGAACAAATGGAGTCGCGGAGCTCTCGCTCTCCTCCGGCCTCTCGCCTCCTCGCTGCATACCATCTCCCACCTCCCGCCTCCCTGCTTCGCAGTTCCTCGCACCACCACCCCCCCCCCCCCCCGCAGCGCCATTGTAGGCCATCATCAGTACACCGCCGCCTCCCACCATCATCGCCGTCGAAGATGGATCGAGAGCGACATCGACAAGGAGGAGGACGAGATCGACCGATGGGGAGCACCCGACGCATTCCCTCGCTCTCGATTCGTCTACAAATCACGGATCTGTAACCACGGATCTGGTCGATCTGGTTTAGCTTTTTTGTGGATTTGAGATCGACCGATGGGCAGCACGCAGTCGAGCTCCTCCGTATTAGTCGACGCCGCAAATCCGAAGTAGGACTCCGGCCTGTTCCACTATTGAGCTCAGATCCAGATGTTCCTTTGTAAGGGCGGGAGATCCCGGCATCGAAACATCGTCGTTTATTGTGATTTTAATCGATTTGTAAATTAGGGTTTGTGGCCATGTTTGAAGACGATCGACGGAAAAGCAGAGATCGACAACGGTCATCGTTGGAGGAAAAAACAGTTGCGGATCTGCAGAGAAAGAGTAGTTGGGAGTCACAACTATTACTGTTTAACATTTGGGAAAGAAAGGGGAAGAAGAAGATAGAATATTGTACAACTAATTTAGTGGGTTAGATGGAGGATGCAATTTTAATTTGGTGGGCCTACAGATCCATTGAATAGATGTCTCCTTTTTAACTTGTCATTCTCCATTTTACTAACTAAGGTCAACTTGTCATTCTCCATTTTACTAAGTAAGGTAATGCCCACTTCTTCCGTGATCCACAAATTAAACTAGTTAATTGAAATGGTATGAATCACTTTATAAAAGATTATAATCACCAAATGACATTATAATCTCTATAAAAATTATAGAGATATTAATTTCTTCGAATGTAGGTAATCTTGAGTCGTTTACATCTATCTCGACGGTTATAGACACTGTAATCAAAATAAAAACAGCTTATAGACACTGTCATCACTATAAAAATAGGATCATAAACACTGTAATCAAAATAAAAACAGTGTCATAGACACTGTAACCAACGGAAAACCCTAGGGCAAGGGAAGCACAAACACTCTATAGGGGCTAATGAGAAGCCGCACACCCTATAGAGGCTAATGAGATGTCAAAATACATGTGATGACAGTTCTTCTCTAATTTCTAATTTCTAGTTTTCTAGATTTTTTTAAAGTAGTGTCACCACAATAATTTTTTTTTTAAAATGTAACTACTGTTGTCATCATAATAAAAATAAAATCATAGATACTGTCACCACTATAAAAATATGGTCAAAGATACTGTAATCAAAGGGAAATCATGTGATAAGGGAAGCACAAACCCTATAGGGCCTAATGAGAAACAAAAATACATGTGGTGACAGTTCTCATCTAATAGATGAATGGGTAAGAGGTTTATAGACACTGTAATCAAAATAAAAACAGTGTCATAACCACTGTCACCACTATAAAAACAAAGTCATAGACACTGTAATCAAAAGGAAAACCCTATAGACGATGTAACCAAAATAAAAACAACTTTATAGACACTGTCACCACTATGAAAAAAGGGACATAGACACTGTAATCAAAGGAAAACCCTAGGAAATGGGAAGCACAAACCTTATAGGGGCCAATGAGAAGTTAAAATACATGTGATGACAGTTCATCTCTAATTTCTAATTTATAGTTTTCTAGATTTTTTTAAAGTAGTGTCACCACAATTAAAAAAAATTAAAAATGTAACTACTTTTGTCACCATAATAAAAATAAAGTCATAGATACTGTCACCACTATAAAAACATGATCATAGACACTGTAATCAAAGAGAAATCATATGATAAGGGAAGGACAAACCCTACAGGGGCTAATGAGAAGCCAAAATACATGTGGTGACAGTTCTTTTCTAATTTATAATTTCTAGTTTTTTAGATTTTTTTAAAGTAGTGTCACCAAAATAAAAAAATAAAGTCATAGATACTGTCACCACTGTAAAAACATAGTCATAGACATTGTAATCAAAGGAAAATCATATCTTAAAGAAAACACAAACCCTATAGGGGCTAAGTCACTATCACCACTATAAAAACAAAGTCATAGGCACTGTAATCAAAAGGAAAACCCTATAGACGCTGTAACCAAAATAAAAACAGCTTTATAGACACTGTCATCACTATGGAAAAAAGGTTCATAGACACTGTAATCAAAGGAAAACCCTAGGAAAAGGGAAGCACAAACCCTATATAGGCTAATGAGAAGCTAAAATACATGTGGTGACAGCTCTTCTCTAATTTCTAATTTCTAGTTTTTTAGATTTTTTTAAAGTAGTGTCAACACAATAAAAAAAATTAAAAATGTAACTATTATTGTAACCACTATAAAAAAATAAAGTCATAGATACTGTCACCATTATAAAAACATGGTCATAGACACTGTAATCAAAGGGAAATCATATGATAAGTGAAGCACAAACACTATAGGGGCTAGTGAGAAGCCAAAATAAATGTGGTGACAGTTCTCCTATAATAAATAAATGGGTAAGAGTGTCATAGACACTGTAATCAAAATAAAAAGTGTCATAGCCACTGTCACCACTATAAAAATAAAGTCATAGACACTGTAATCAAAATGAAAATTCTATAGACGCTTTAACCAAAATAAAAACAGGGTTATAGACATTGTCACCACTATGAAAAAAGGATCATAGACACTGTAATCAAAGGAAAACCCTAGGAAAAGGGAAGCACAAACCCTATAGGGGCTAATGAGAAGCCAAAATACATGTGGTGACAGTTCTCCACTATATATGAATGGTTAAGAGGATCATAGACGCTGTAAGCAAAATAAAAATAAGGTCATAGACACTGTCACCACTATTAAAATAGGGTCATAGACACTGTAATCATAAGGAAAACCCTATAGACGTTGTAGCCAATATAAAAACAGCTTTATAGACACTGTCACCACTATGAAAAAAGGGTCATAGACACTGTAATCAAAGGAAAACCCTAGGAAAAGGGAAGCACAAACACTATAGGGGATAATGAGAAGCTGATTTTCATGTGGTGACAGTTTTCCGCTATATATGAATGGGTAAGATGGTCATAGACGCTGTAAGCAAAATAAAAATAAGGTCATAGACACTGTCACCACTATTGAAATAGGGTCATAGACATTGTCACTACTATAAAAACATGGTCATAGACACTATAATCAAAGAGAAATCATATGATAAGGGAAGCACAAACCCTATAGGGGCTAATGAGAAGTCAAAATAAATATGGTGACAGTTATCCTCTAATATATGAATGGGTAAGAGGGTCGTAGACACTGTAATCAAAATAATAACAGTGTCATAACCACTGTCACCACTATAAAAACAAAGTCATAGACACTGTAATCAAAAGGAAAACCCTATATACACTGTAACCAAAATAAAAACAGCTTTGTAGACACTGTCACCACTATTAAAAAGGTTCATAGACACTGTAATCAAAAGAAAACCCTAGGAAAAGGGTAGCACAAACCCTAAAATGGCTAATGAGAAGCCAAAAGAACATGTGATGTACAGTATGGTTTAGGGTTTAGGGTTAAGTCTTTAGGGTTTAGGGCCAAGGCCCTAAACCCTAAAGCCTAAAATGTTAAGTACAGTACATCGTTAAGAGATGATTGTTGTCACCAAATGGAAAACCCTAGGACAAGGGAAACACAAACCCTATAGGGGCTAATGAGAAGCCAAAAGACATTAGGTGGACAGTTCTCCTTCAATATATGAATGGTTAAGAGAGTCGTAGACACTGTCACCACTATGAAAATAGGATAATAGATATTGTAATCAAAGGAAACCCTTTAGACGTTGTAACCACAATAAAAACAGGTTGTAGACACTGTCACCACTATGAAAAAAGGGCCAAAGACACTGTAATCAAAGGAAAACCCTACGATAAGGGAGACACAAACCCTATAGGGGCTAATAGGAAGCCAAAATACATGTGGTGACAGTTCTTCTATAATATATGAATGTGTAAGAGAGTCATAGAAGCTGTAACCAATATAAAAATAAGGTTATAGACACTGTCACCACTATAAAAATAAGGACATAGACACTGTAACCATAGGAAAACCCTAGGATAAGGGAAACGCAAACCCTATAGGGGATAAGAGAAACCAAAATACATGTGGTGACAATTCTCCTCAAATATATGAATGGGTAAGAGGATGATAGACGATGTAATCAAAATAAAAAAAATATGGTTATATATACTGTAACCACTATTAAAACATGGTCATAGACACTGTCACCACATTTTTTTAGTGACAACTATTTTTGGTGACAACATTTTTATAGAGTTTTTTTTAATTTATTTTTTATGAGTCATTGTCACCCCCTTATGAATTCCAAAAGTCCATCAATATTGTTACGAAGCAAGTCAAGTCAATGATGCAATTTGCCCACAAAACCACCAAATGAGATGTAATTAAAGTGAAAATTAAATTAAAACATAATCTTTCTCACAAAGCCACTTTTATCTAATTTCACCCACTGAGCATATTCTTTAATGAAATGCCATTGATTAAAGAATGCCATTGCCAATGTCATTAACTACTTTTACTTTTGATGAAGAAATTTGGAGGCTGGTCACCCAAAGTAGCAGAAGAAACGTTGATGAACAGAGCTGTAACCACGTTGAGGTAAAACGTCGTGAGGGCAAACCAACTCGCCGCAACAATGGTGACAGTCCAATTCGAAAGGCGCCAGTCCGAGATCCAAATCGCGAACCGACTTACCGATGAAAGGCGATAGTCCAACGATGACAGTCCATGTTTAGATGAAAATTCACCAGAAAATCGCGAACCGAATCACCGATTTCCTCACCATAGAAAGACGACAGTCCGAGATCCAAATCCGCCTCCTCGAGCACTGCAAGGTTAACCATTCGTATTCGAACCGTCGCCGCAACCATCCAATTCGAAAACACACTCGCCGCCGAACTGGCTCTACAACTCCGACGAAGACGACGATCTGGTCTCGGAATTCCGGGATCTCCCGATGAAATTCCATTCATCCCGGACCTCCAAAGTCCATAGGATCTCAACCTCTTCCCAGATCTACTTCTCCAAAGCACGTAGCGCGTGATCGTCATCAAATCGGTGCGGTGTGATTCAACAAATCGGGTGGAGGAGCATGAAGACGATGAACAATGGTGAAGAGCGAAGCCACATCGAGAAGAGTCGGAGGGAGGCGGTAGAAATCAGGGAACGTTTCCAACAGGCAAATTAATTGGGGTTTAGAATAGGGGTATTTAGGGTATTATGAAAAAATAATGGACATTTACTAGCAAGGAAAAGCCTTTAGGACATTTAGTAATTGGCCTTTGGACCAAATTACTTCATATATATATATATATATATATATATAGGGTGTGGTTCTGGTGTTCACAAGTCTTACGGTGTACCTTGTACACAAATATGGGCCCTTGATCTAATGAAATGGATGGCCATGATTTAAGTGATTTTTTTTTTAATTTTCTGAAAAAACTTGTGGGACCCACATTAAAAAATCACTCACTCTCTCCTCTTTCTCCCCTTTTGCTGTACGTGTAACTCAATGCCCTTGTTTCTTTTTTTTTACTTTTTCTTTTTAAGCTGATTTTGTTGAAAATATAGAGAATATTAATTATTTTGTGGAAAAAAAATTATTATGGGTGATTTATTGGCGGACTAACCTAATTTCGTTTGTTAAAAAATTTGTCAATTCCACTGAATAATGTTTCACATCCTACCGAATAATTTCGTTTGTTAAAAAATTTGTCAATTCAACTGAATAATTTTTCACATCTTACCGAATAATATTATGTTATCATCAAATTCTGATCAAAATTTATCAATTTCACTGAATAATTTGTCACATATTACCGAATAATGATTAGTTTTTTTGTACGTTAATTTCAGATAAAAAAATCTCAAATTTCCAAATAATACTTCCCATTTATACGAATAATTCTTCATATTTCACTGAATAATGTCTCACATTTCACTAAATAGTCTTTTGTTTTATGTTGTTGCCAAACTGAAGTGTCCATATTCTGACTAATAATAAATCAGATTTCACCGAATAATTTACCAACTCAATATCACCCGTAACCAAAATTTGACACATATGTCTGAATAATTGACAATAATGAATCAAAAAATAATGTGTATCGAAAGCCCTACCCGCCAACCCGATTTGATTGACCCCTAACACAAACACAAACCACCCCCGCACCCCTAGCCCCGCCACCCCCGCCACCCACCCAACCACCCCCGCCACCCATCTAACCACCCACCCCGCCCCACACAAAAAAAAAAAAGGCAGATGAATTCCATAAAAAAGGAGGACGAAGGCGAATTGAATCGGTGAACCGAAGAACGACGCCCATTGAACCGCCCGGATCTGAGCCAGAGGGAGGAGGAGCCGACCCTAACACCGCCCGGATCTGAGCGAGAGGGGAGGAGAAGCCGATCCTAGCACCGCCGAGAACTTCGCCACCGTCTCACCGCCAATCGCCGCTATCCATTGAAGAAGGTGCCTTCGTCTGCACAGTGCCGCCTCCACCGATAGAAGAAGAAGACGCCTCCGTCGCCGCAACCACCTTCAATCGCTGCCAATCGCCTCTCCTGGAGGAGAGAGGGATAGCAAGAGGTGCTCGACAGGATGGATCGAAGCCGCTGCGCTTGGACGATTATTTGCGCTTACAAGCGCTTCGTCGCAGGCCATGAAGGCGTTGCCGGCTGCGCTTGGACGATTTGGTGACGCCGTTGCAATCGTCCCTCCGTTGCCGCTGGCCGCCATCCTCCCCCTTCCCGTCGATTGTTTCCTTGGTGAGGGCCGCCTTGGTGCTGATTGGCAAATCAGAGAAATCCCTCGTCCCCGTCCGACCTCCTGCATAGACACAACGCCGGAGGCAGTAGGGAGAAAGGCTGACTGGCCGGTCGGGATCTTTCGGTTGGTGAAATTGAAGAACTCTTTCGCCGCCGATTGAGATTTAGGAATGAATCGGCCCCTATGAAGAAGACGCCCAGATTTAGGGTTATATTCAATCTCTCACACGCGCTCCACGTTCACTTAGACGAGACTGAAATTAATTTCCCAATTTTTTTTTAAAACCATCCAAGACACGTGGCGTTATCTTATCCCTCCATTTAATATAGATCAATGGCCCATATTTGTGTACAATGTACACCCTAAGACTTGTGAACAAAAGATCCATACTATATATATATATATATATATGTATGAATTAAGAAACAGAAAGTTCTACCGTTGTCGAAGTTAAAACGTTTCACATTAGTTCTCCCATCTTAGCCGGAAACAGTCCATTTTTTTACAAGGTAATTAAATATACATCTTTTTTGTTTCTTAATGAGTTTGTGGTTTATCTTGTTTTATATATGTATGCATTGAAGCTCATAAATTTGTGGCTTAGTTATTCAAAAATGGCATGAGAGAATCACTTCAAAGGGATGATCTGACCTTGAGAATCAGTAAATCTGGTAATCATCATTCGTTTAATAACTTTAATTTGCTAATAAGAGTTTAATTTCTTAACTAGTAATTTTTTTTGAATTTCTATTATGGTGAACAGAGGAAACAGCTTTGATGGATCTATTGAATTTTATGTACAGCAACACCCTGAGTGCAACTACAACCCATGATTTATTGGATGTACTGATAATCGCAGACAAATTTGAGGTTACTTCTTGTATGATATATTGTTGTAAGTTGTTGTTGAAGATGCCGATGTCACTAGAGTCTGCACTTTTATATCTCGAACTTCCTTCAAGTGTCTTAGTGTCGACTTATGCAATTAAACCGTTAATAGTTGCAGTAAAGAGGTGGCTTGCTAAACGTTATAGGAATGTGAACAAGTAAGGTGATCTGTTACGATTTCTCGTGTTTGGCCTCATCTAAAGATATTATATTACGTACTTGTATTTCATCTCTAACCTTCATTTTGTTGATCATGAAGGTCTAAAGAAGAGGTGATGGCCTTGCCTCTATCTGCCTTTGAGGTTGTTCTCGATAGTCAAAGTCTTCAAGCGAGTTTGAGTGATGATGTTTTTGACTTTATCTTGGAGTGGGCTCGTACACACTATCCCAAACTTGAAGAACGTCGTGAAATCCTTAGCAAGCGCTTGAGACATGTCATACGTTTTCGATACATGAGTTGCTCGAAGTTGAAAGAGGTCTTAGTTTGCCCCGACTTTGACCAAGAAGAAGTGTCAAATATTGTGCTTGAAGCACTCTTCTTTAAGATTGAAGGCCCATATGGGCAACACATCCATGACTCCGACAAGCTTGAGGTTATTAAGGTGGAGCAATTTCCTCACCTTCGATGCTTCGTCTATTTTGACGTAAAGAAAGAAGAGTGTGAGAAGCTATTACGACCTGGAAATCTTTATTCCCCTTTCTTCCGCCTTGATGGACGACGGTTTAGACTCTTTGCACAACGCAGCGCCCAGGAAACCCATGACTCACTCGGCTTGTTTGTGTCTATGTCAAAAGAATCAAAATTGTGCACTTTAGGTTATGATTTTGCAGCAATGAAGAAGTCGTCTAAGGAGTTTCAAAGCATACTATTTGGAAAGGTCAACAACAAAGATAGCTTAATTTTCGGTTGGGGGAGTCCAGACCTTCTTGGAATCCCATGGAAAGACCTCATGGATAATGACAATGAATATTTCATCGACGGGATTCTCCATCTTCGAGCTGATCTTACTATCATCAATGATAATATTGCTTGACTCGTGTTTACAATGTCTTAATCTCTACCGCAAGCTTCGCCCGTGTGTTTGGAGTTGTACGTTGTCTATTTGTACAATATTATCTTTTTGGAAGTGTTCCATCTTCAAGTGTTTTTGTGAATTTTTATCTTGATTATAATAAGTAAGCACACACTAATTGACATTAGGAGGAGGAGTCTGCCGGTTTATTTGCGTAGCTTGAATTCTTTATATTATCACTGTGGGATGTATCATTTCACATCTAGCTTCCACATTTATCAGATCTGAGATCTTCTTGCCATATTGCAATTAAATCGACGATGTGTTCCATATTTGATTATTTTTTTGAAGTATAGTGTCTCTTAATTAGTGTCTAGTGCAATTAAACCAGTAGTAGTTGTAGTAAAGAAGTGGCATGTTGAACGTTACAGGGATGTGAACAAGTAAGTCTATCTATTACAATTTATCATTGTTGGGGTTGCATCAACACCCATATTTGGGTTTGGATCATTGGACCGAGGAAGATGGAGTTGTCTTGAACTTTTTCTAAAAGCTTCTTCAACTTAGTAGATCCCAAGTTTCCTCCCTTCTTTAGAGGCCTCCACAAGTCTCATCAAATTGGAGAATTCTAGAGAATCCACCAATCCTCTCCATCCTTCCATAGGTTCTACAAAGATCTTCTACCTTCCAATTGGGCTTGAAATCATCAACCTTTGGGTCAAGGAACACTTTAGAAGATTTAGTTTCTCCAAGCATCTCCAATCTTCATTCATCTACATTCTATTGTTTTATCTAGAACCTTCTTTCCACCATTGGCCTCATGGCTTCAAGCCTATAAATAGGAGGCTCCTCCCCACATTTCAATTAACTCACAAACACTTGTTCATCGAAGCCTACACACAAACTAGTCTCCTTCCAAGCATCTTCTTCCAATTTGTTGTAAAGAGAGAATCTTATCCATTATCCCTTGTAGTTCATACAAGGTCTGTTGTACTCTTTCTTATTTGATAGTGGATTTGTTAGCTCTTGCCGCCCGCGGCTTTTCCTCCCGGTACTCGGGTTTCCCACGTAAAAATTTGTGTGTTCTATATTGTCTTATTTCTCTCTCTATTAGTGATTCCGTTCTTCCGTTGCGCGCATGTTATTCCTACCACTAATCCCTAACAAGTGGTATCAGAGCGACGTTAAGATCATTTTTGGAATCACTTTCTCAATGTCGGTTGTTACCAAGTTCGATATTGAGAAATTTGATGGCAAGATTAGCTTCTCTATCTGGCAAGTCTGGATGAAGGCCGTTCTCACCCAAAATGGCTTAAAGAAAGCTTTGGATGGGAAATCATCTACTATGACAGATGAGCAGTGGGACGATTTGGGAGAGAAAGTCTTGTCAACCATCCAACTTTGTTTATCTCACGAAGTTCTACACAAGGTAATTCATGAGACCACCGCTGCTGGTTTGTGGTTGAAGCTTGAATTGCTTTTGCCAACAAGTTTTGTCAGTGTTGAAATCGAGATTCGATATATAACGAAAGTGATTTATGCGGAAGCGAGAGATAAGAACAAGAAACTCAAACAAACATGCACGAGAACAACACCAGAGTTTTACGAGGTTCGGCAAAGAGATGCCTACGTCCTCGGGGCCTCAAGAACAGGCCGAATCCACTAGGTAATGTTCAACAGAGGGTTACAATCAAGCAATGCAAAGATAAACCCTAGATCTAGCATGTACGAGTTTCAGAGATACAAAGAGAAGAAGATCCCCCTTGTGTGGGATGACCGGAGTTCGAAGATCTCTTCGAAACTCCCAAACCCTAGATCTCCAGACGTGAGACAAGCGGCAACCAAAGCCAGGAGCTTAGCCGCGCCACCACCAAGAGATCACCGAGAGCAGCCAACGCCTTCGTCGTCACAATCGCCGGGGAGGAGCCAGGAGAAAACCCTAGAAACCCTAGAACCCTTTGAGAGCGTTTGAGAGGAGACGGAGGAGAGAGAGAGCTGAACTGAGGATCCAGAAGCTGCTAGCGAGCTTAAATAGCTAGGGCTTAGGATCTCAAGTGAAGCCAAGACAAAACGCAGCGCTTCATCAACTGGACCAAGGCCGCCAAGCTCGCCACCAGCGTCAGAGATCTTTGGGCTTTGGGAATGGGCCTAAAGCCCACATCCGGATAAGATTCTCCCACACTTATATCATACATATTATACATACATTATATATACTATAGGTTATACATTATCACTCCACAAGTGTTCATTAGACTCGTTAGAGGATCAAGTCGATTTCTCGACTCAATACGACTCAGTCAAGTCTAATAATAACTTGTGCATCCATGTATATCCAAGTATATAATATATGTTATATGTATACTCATCATACACTCATACATGTTTACAAGCACATAACAATATTACATGTAACACATATGAAAGCAAGACATAGGGAAATATAACACATAACATTACAACAAATCACCCTCTATTTCTCTAAGTCTTGCTCCAGGCAGACTATAACCTAAACATAGTGGACTCAAAGCCATCCGTCATCAGCCCAGACATGCAAGGATCACCCATGGAAATCCTCCAAATGGAGGAAGTTCCTGCAGAACACAAATTTTTCATAAGGAACAATTTTAGTGCCAAAATCTGCAGGATTATACTTACCATCAATTTTCTTAACATGTATGACATTATCTTCCACTTTCTCACGAATAAAATGGTATCTAACATCAATATGTTTAGTACGCTCATGGTACATGGGGTCCCTGCAGAGATAGAGTGCACTTTGACTGTCAATGTGTAAGACAGAAGTGTAGTGCTTCCTCTCTATCTCCTTAAGGATACCTTGCAGCCAGATGGCCTCCTTGCAGGCCTCTGTAGCTGCTATGTACTCAGCTTCAGTGGATGAGAGAGCAACGATGGGTTGCTGCTGGGATTTCCAGGAAACACAATTGCCTGCCCATGTATACACATAGGAGGTAATAGATTTCCTGGTATCCTTGTTAGAAGCATAATCAGCATCCACAAAGCCATGTAGATTATAAGAGGAGGAGTGTTCAGCATATAACAAAGACAGATTAGCAGTTCCAAGCAAGTATCTTAACAGATATTTCATAGACACCAGTGTTTCTCAGCTGGTTCAGACATGAACCTACTGAGAGTGCTAATAGCAAATGCAAGATCAGGACGAGTACAAATCATAGAGTACATCACTGAACCTACAGCAGCATCATAAGGAATGGATTTCATAATATTCAACTCAGCAACAGACAACTTTCCTTTTATTTTAGTGAGATCAAGATGAGCACCTAAAGGAATATTGTTAATCTTATCACCAGAAATATGAAATCTTTCAAGAACCTTATGCACATAGTCACACTGGTGCAACCATAACTTCTTATGCTTCCTATCTCTTATAATAGACATGCCTAAAATCTTTTTAGCAATGCCTAAATCTTTCATGTCAAAATGCTTTTGTAAGTTCTTTTTAATATCATGAATAGCATCAATAGATTTAGAAATCAGCAAGATGTCATCCACATATAAAAGCACATAAAGCACAGGACTCTTATTGACACCCTTAAAGTATAAACAGGTATCAAATTTGCTCCTTTTAAACCCTAGACTGAACCTCATGCACTTGTCAAATTTGATATTCCATTGTCTAGGTGACTGTTTCAAACCATAGATGGATTTATTTAACAAGCAAGCATGATTAGGATGCACAGAATCAATGAAGCCCTTAGGCTGTCTCATATAAATTGTCTCATCCAAGTCACCATGAAGAAAAGCTGTCTTAACATCCATTTGTTCCAATTCAAAATCATAAACAGCAGTCATGGCAAGCAACAATCTCAAGATTTTGTATTTAACAACAGGAGCAAATATTTCATTGTAATCCTCACCCTCTCTTTGGGTAAAACCTTTAGCAACCAGCCTAGCTTTGTATCTAGGGGGGTCAGACTTAGAAATGCCATCTTTTAGTTTGTAGATCCATTTACAATCAATCAATCTAGCATTCACAGGTTTAGGCACCAAAGTCCAGGTTTTATTCACCCTCATAGATTCTATCTCATCATTCATGGCATGTTTCCAGTTAGCAGAGTGAATACACTTCATAGCTTGTTCATAAGTTTCAGGAGTAAAGATCTTCACAACATCAGAAACTAAGCAAGCAAACTCAACAATGTTATTAATGAACCTTCTATTTGGTATAACAGTCCTAGGGCTCCTATCCCTAGTCAACTGCCAATTAGTCAAATCATGCCCTTCAGTGGCTGAAGAACTAGAGGTACCAGAACCAGACACAGGCACAGAAGTAACAACATCATCCTCATTTACAGAAATAGGAGAAGTAGAAGAGGAATTAGGTTCAATATTTGCTCCCCCACCCAATTGGTGAGGTTGCACAACATCAATTTGCATATTATCAGAAACAGTAGCATCATTAGAAGTAGACAGAGAAGAATCATGAGTAGAGAGAGTAGAGGAAGAAGAGGGAGAAAAACCACTGTCAAACTCATCATCTGAATCATCATCATTGTGCTTAGGCACAAAGAATTGATCCTCTTGTACCTGCAAGTTAGCATCTGAGATAACATGAGAAGCTTTCTTAAAATGAAAGTCATGCTCATTGATAAAGACATTCCTACTCACAATAGTTTTATACACTCCAGGTTGGACAAGAAGCAACTTATAACCCTTAACCCCTTCAGGATAACCCAATAACACACATTTCTGGGACCTAGGATTAAGCTTACCTTGGTTAACATAAGAAAACACAGTACAACCAAAAGGTTTAATGTGGTCTAAGTTTGGTTTTCTTTTAGTCCATAACTCATAGGGAGTTTTAAAATCAATAACAGAGGAGGGAGTCCTATTTATCAAATAAGCAGAAGTCACAATAGCTTCACCCCACAAACAATGTTTCAAACCAGAAGATATAAGCATGCATCTAGCCTTTTCAAGGAGAGTCCTGTTCATCCTCTCAGCAGTACCATTCTGCTGGGGAGTTCCAGGAATGGTTAAGTGTCTTTTAATACCATTAGACTTGCAGTACTCATTGAACAAAGAATTACAAAACTCCAGGCCATTGTCAGTTTTTAAACATTTAACAGTAAGGCCAGTTTCATTTTCAACTCCAACTTTCCAGTTTTTAAAGGTTTCAAAAGCCTCATCTTTAGTTTTAAGCAAGTAGACCCAGACCTTCCTACTGTAGTGATCAATGAGAGACATAAAATATCTCTTATGACCTACAGTAGGAACAGGAGAGGGTCCCCACAAATCAGAATGAATATATTCAAGAGGTGCAGCAGCAACATAAGATGAATGCTTAAAACCTTTTCTAGCATGCTTTCCTAGGATACAATTTTCACAGAGATCAATCATGCAAGGTTTGGAGTTGATTATGCCAGTTTTATGAAGGTGTTCCAAGCCTTTATTACCAATGTGACCCAATCTATTATGCCACAACATAGTATCATGCAGAGACATAGTATGCACAGAAGCAGTAAAGGCAGAAGCAGAATAATTCAAAACAGGAGTAGCCAACACTTCATAAAGACCCTTCTTTCTAAAGCATTTAATGACAGGCTTCCCATTTTTAGAAATAATCCTAACACCATTGGAACTAGACATATCATAGTGTAATTCTTCAAAAGCACTTTCAGAGAGCAAGTTTCTCCTTAAATCAGGAACCCATTTAACATCCTTAACAATTCTAATCACATTATCAAACATCTTTAAAGCAACAGATCCAACACCTTTAATTTTAAGAATAGAGTGATCACCCAGCATTACAGTACCAGCATCAAAACATTTAAGCTCAAAGAACCAAGATTTATGAAAGGTAGCATGCATGGTACACCCAGAATCCAAAATCCAAGTAGTAGAATCATTGTCAGTTAATAATGCAAGAACTTCATGAGTAACATAAGGATGGGATTCACAAATAGCAGACACATTAGGTTTCTTACCAGCTTTAATATCCCTTTTCTTCTTAAAACAATGCTTCTCAAGATCACCAGTTTTATTGCAGTAAGTACATAAAAGATGAGATTTGTCAGGTTTTTCACCACTGGATTTATCAGAAGACACAAAATCAGATTTATTGTCTTTATTTTTCTGTTGCTTAGGTTTCCTATTGCCTTTGTACTTAGACTTAACCATAAGAACCTCATCTTTGTTTTCAGGTTTAGGGTCAGTCTTATTTCCATTCACAGCTTTAAACACTTTCAGATTTTCATTTTTCTGTATGATAGAGTCAATAAGCTCCTTTTGAGTCAACTTATTAGTACCATACTGAACAACATCAACAAAAGTAGTTAACTGTGCAGGCAAAGAATTATGCAACAACACACACAATTGAGTCTCATCAACTTTGTCACCACATCTCTCCAGATCTTGGGTAATAGCCAAGAATCTGTCAAGATTTTCAGCAAGAGTGCAAGTAGTAGACATTTTATAATTGAAAAGTTTGTTGAAGAGATTTACCCTACTTGGTAGTGATTTTACCAAGTATAATTCTTCCAACCTTTTCCAGAGCTTTTCAGTAGTTGTGCAAGTAAGAACTTGCCTAGCCACTTCGTCTGTAAGTCTCAACATAATTTCACTGTGTGCTACTTTATCAAGACGTTTTAGATCCTTCTTTTTGTCTTCTTCGACATCTTCTCCAGTGAGCACTTCATAGCAGTTTTCTTTGATTAATATGGCCTTCATCTTTACCTGCCACATAGCAAAGTCAGTAGTGCCATTGAAGGGCTTTAAACGATAGGATTCACCCATGTTTATAGTCAAGAACTTAAAAAGCTTAACAAAACACAGTAAATCACGCAAAAGATTCAAGAAAACCTTGAACCTAACAGCAGAGCACAGAATCGCAAACACACAAGCCTAGATCTAAGCAAACAAGGCAGTGGTATGTCGTGTAGGGGGGGTGCTGCACCAGCGATGTCGCCTTTTAGGTCAGCCCGAGGCCCTACACCCGTAACCTATCCCTAGAACTCAAAATTGAGCCAGGAAATCGGAAACGCGACACTCAAGCTCTGATACCACTTGTTGAAATCGAGATTCGATATATAACGAAAGTGATTTATGCAGAAGCGAGAGATAAGAACAAGAAACTCAAACAAACATGCACGAGAACAACACCAGAGTTTTACGAGGTTCGGCAAAGAGATGCCTACGTCCTCGGGGCCTCAAGAACAGGCCGAATCCACTAGGTAATGTTCAACAGAGGGTTACAATCAAGCAATGCAAAGATAAACCCTAGATCTAGCATGTACGAGTTTCAGAGATACAAAGAGAAGAAGATCCCCCTGTGTGGGATGACCGGAGTTCGAAGATCTCTTCGAAACTCCCAAACCCTAGATCTCCAGACGTGAGACAAGCGGCAACCAAAGCCAGGAGCTTAGCCGCGCCACCACCAAGAGATCACCGAGAGCAGCCAACGCCTTCGTCGTCACAATCGCCAGGGAGGAGCCAGGAGAAAACCCTAGAAACCCTAGAACCCTTTGAGAGCGTTTGAGAGGAGACGGAGGAGAGAAAGAGCTGAACTGAGGATCCAGAAGCTGCTAGCGAGCTTAAATAGCTAGGGCTTAGGATCTCAAGTGAAGCCAAGACAAAACGCAGCGCTTCATCAACTGGACCAAGGCCGCCAAGCTCGCCACCAGCGTCAGAGATCTTTGGGCTTTGGGAATGGGCCTAAAGCCCACATCCGGATAAGATTCTCCCACACTTATATCATACATATTATACATACATTATATATACTATAGGTTATACATTATCACTCCACAAGTGTTCATTAGACTCGTTAGAGGATCAAGTCGATTTCTCGACTCAATACGACTCAGTCAAGTCTAATAATAACTTGTGCATCCATGTATATCCAAGTATATAATATATGTTATATGTATACTCATCATACACTCATACATGTTTACAAGCACATAACAATATTACATGTAACACATATGAAAGCAAGACATAGGGAAATATAACACATAACATTACAACAGTCAGGAAGGAGCCTCTATATACTCTTCATTTGATTGAAGGTACCTCTATTTATACTCATCTCCATGAGTTCTTTTTTATTGTTGATCTTGAGATTCTTCTACCTCTCATTATGATGATACTCAATTGTGGCAAATGAGTTTTGACCACTTTCGTGAAAAGAACATGCATTGTTCTCAAAGAGAGGTCTTTCCATCAGCTATAGCTTTTTTATGATCAATATTTGTGAGCTTTCTATCTTTGGCATTCAGAAAAGGCCAGCCTTGCCAAAGTTCGTCTACATCTATCATTGTTTTGGATCATGCTAATTCTCTTTGATGGGGTCCTTAATTCTCGTGTTATTTATCTTAAAGGGCGTTCGTATTTGTTGACCATTATTGGTGACTCTATGCCCCAAGATTGCTAAAACGCTCCATTCTTAATGCCTTTCAGGCTTTATGTGGCATGAGCTTATTCGGATATTGATGTAAGGCGGAGTTTGTTGGAATTGCATCAATACCCTCCTTTGGGTTTGGATCATTAGATCGAGGAAGATGGAGTTGTCTTGAGCTTCTTCTAGAAGCTTCTTCAACTTGGTAGATCCCAAGTTCCCCCATTCTCTAGAGGCCTCCACAAGTCTCATCAAATTGGAGAATTCTGGAGAATCCACCAATGCTCTCCATCCTTCCACGGGTTCTACAAAGATCTCCTACCTTCCAATTGGGGTTGAATGAGATCATCAACCTTTGGGTCAAGGAAAACCATGCTCTAGAAGATTTAGTTTCTCCAAGCATCTCCAAGCTAAGCTTCCTTCATCTACATTCTCTTGATTTGTCTAGAACCTTCTTCCCACTCTTGTCCTCATGGCTTCAAGCCTATAAATAGGAGGCTCCTCCCCACATTTCAATCAATCCACAAACATTTGTCCATCAAAGCCTACACACAAATTAGCCTCCTTCCAAGCATCCTATTCCACTTTGTTGTAAACAAAGAGTTTTGTCATTACCCCTTGTATTCCATACAAGGTTCGTTGTACTCTTTCTTATTTGATAGTGGATTTGTTGGCTCTTGCCGCTCGTGGGGTTTCCTCCCGGTACTCGGGTTTCCCACGTAAAAATTTGTGTGTTCTATCTTGCCTTATTTCTCTCTATTTGTGACTCCGTTCTTTCGTTGCGCGCTCGTTATCCTACCACTAATTCCTAACAATCATGTTTGGCTAGGGGTGTTATTCAAGCCAAATAAGATGAGCTTGGCATGTTCAAGCTTGATTCGTTTGTTAATCAAGCTCGAGCCGAGCCGATCCTAATTTTTAAACGAGCTTATTTTTTTGATCAACCTTGAATTGGGTTGTATAGAAAATAGACAAGCTCGAGCCAAGCTTTTTTCGAATTTTAAGCAGTTCTACTTGATCATAACATATTAGGAAACTTTAGAAATTCCATAAAATTTGAGCTATTCGAACGAGCGAGCTTTCAACTAAGCTTAAAATTTTTTTCAAGCTCGACTTATTTAGGTAAGTGAACGAGCTCGAGGTGAGCTTTTTTTGAGTTGATCTTGAGTCGATCGAGCTTGAGTTGTTCAGTTCATATAACAACCCTATAGTTGATCATAACCTTCATTTTGTTGATCATGAAGGTCCCAAGAAGAGGCGATGGCATTGCCACTATCTGCCATTGAGGCTATTCTCGATAGCCAAACTCTTCAAGTGAATTCGAGTGATGATGTTTTTGAGTTTATCTTGGAGTGGACACGTATACACTATCCCAAACTTGAAGAGAGAGATGTGAAATCCTTAGCAAGCGCTTGAGACATGTCATACGTTTCTACTACATGAGTTGCTCGAAATTGAAAGAGGTCCTAGTTTGCCCCGACTATGACCATGAAGAAGTGTCAAATAGTGTGCTTAAAGCACTCTTCTTCAAGATTGAAGGCCCATATGGGCAACACATCCATTACTCTGACGAGTTTGAGGTTATTAAGGTGGAGCAATTTTGATGCTTCGTCTATTTTGACGTAAAGAAAGAAGAGTGCGAGAAGCTATTACAAGGACATGGAAATATTTACTCTCCTTTATTCTGCCTTGATGGACGATGGTTTAAACTACTTGTACAACGCACCACCAAAGACCACCCAGACTCACTCGGCTTGTTTGTGCATATGAAGAACTCATTTGGAAAGTTGCACTTTAGAATATGATTTTGCAGGGATGAAGAAGTCGTCTAACGAGTTTCAAACCCTAACATATGGAAAGATCAACAACAAAGCTAGCTTAACGCTTGGTTGGGGGGCTCGAGACCTTCTTGAAATCTCGTGGAACAACCTCATGGACAATGAAAATGAACATTTCATCGACGGGATTCTCCATCTTCGATTTGATCTTATCATCATCAACGATATTGCTTGACTCGTGTTTAGAATGCCTTAATCTCTACCGCAAGTTTCGCCCGTACGTGTTTGGATTTGTTGTCTATTTATACAGTATTATGTTTTTGGAAGCACGTCCACCTCAAGACGCGAGAAACCTCCCTTTAGAGCTTCTGAGGGTCCATGGAGAAGGCCTTGAGTCTCCACCTGCAACACTGAAACCTGGGCGCAACCGTAGGTGCCCACACGTCAGCGGTCTTCCGAGAGAATCACGAATCACAAATCCGCAAGCTGCTTGGCCAGAGGGAAGTTTAGTGCCATCAAAATTCAGTTTCACAAAATCTTCTTTAGCTTTTTTCCATTTTATCTTTTTCTTTTTACTTTGGGTGATCTGATTGTCGTGGGATCTTTTGGTTGAGTTTCTGTCTTCCGGATCCTCTAGTTGTGCATTTTTCTGTTGTTTTATGTATTGCACCCAGTCATCCACCTCCTTGAGGATGTGATCATTAAAGAGAATTTTGTTTCTCATAGTCTAAATTCCCGAAAGGGATAGGGAGAGAGTGGCTTTCTAGTAGGGTTGCTCAACGGGCCGGGCCCGAACCGACTTAAACGGGTCGGGCCAAAATCGACGACCCGATTTTTTGGGGAGGGGCGGCTCGAAGCCCGAACTGAAAACCGAAACTCCCTGTAGTGTTTCTAAAAGCCTACAAATACAAACCCTAAATTTCTCATAGCTTACAAATTGAAGTAGATTTCTAAAAGCCTAAATTTCTCATAAACCCTAAATTTCTAAAAGGCTCACAAAAATCACAAATTGATTTGCAAATATGAAATTACAACTATAATAGAACAAACTATTGATAATAGAAGTAGATTAACACAAATAAAATGTGAAATTTCGCCCCCCAAAAAAAAGAAATCGAACCACATACATTTGGAGAGGAAGCCGAACGCCGGGTTCTGGAGAGGCGGCTGCGGGGAGAAGGAGGCAACGCCGGCCGCCAGGTTCTGGAGAGGAAGCCGACTGCGAGAGAGGGAGACGGGTTCAAGTCCTTTTGGAGCGGCTGGAGGCAAGGGGAGTAGGGAACGTCGATTGAAAGAGAAAGAATTAGAAAGAAAGGGTTTTGGAGCGGGTGGAGGCAAGGGAAGTACTGGGAAACGGGCTAAAGGAGTGGAAACTAAACTAGGTTTTTTTTATTATTTTATGAAACGGTTTTTTCGGGCCAAAACCGAATATTTCGATTCAGTTACGGTTTTTGGCCCGAAACCAAATTCAAATTTTTGCGAACCGAAGCTCGAACCGTTACATGCCGGGCCGGCCCAAAACCGAGTTTTTTGATTTGGTTATGGGTCAGTTTTCGGGTCGGGCCACATTCTGAGCAACCCTACTTTCTGGTTTAAAGTAAGTTGAGAAAATATGTCAAAAGTGATTTCCTTATATGCTCTATTGGTCTTATTGGTGTTTCATATTATACTTTGTATTCTCTAATCCCTTTTCTCTATGATAGTAAGCATTGTTTGACACTCGATAAAAATATGTGTTAAGTCGCATGGTTACAAAAAATACATCCTAAGGATACGTCGATTCCTTTATTCCGTAGTCTTATTTTGTGAGAGAGCCAACGAGAAGGCTTTTCCAAAGGATTTTTTTACTTTAGGTGGGCAATCTATTTTTCAAATCCACTCATATTCATCTGTGTTGTTTTTGCATGCTTTTGTAATATGGTCAAGGGCACTGGCTGTCGAGACATAAGTCATCGTTTAGTCATTTGTCTTTCCAGAATTTGATTGTTTTTCCGTTCCTTATTTGCTAAGTCAGTCCTGCACATAATTCGTCTTTTATCTCCGTCAATTTCGCCCATTGCCCATAGATATTTTTTGTATAATCCCATATTTCAAGTCCTTTCAAATATTTTGCTTTTACTATTTCACCCATCCATTTTGTGATTCTGCTACGATCTTCCAAAGCAATTTCATCCGTAGTGCCTTGTTCATGTCTTTTGTTTTATTTAGATTCAGTCCTCCATTATTTTTAGGTCTACAAATTTTGTCTCATCCGATAAGTGGTCTGTGGCTATGGTCTTTGTTCCAGAAAAAATAAATGTTTGCTCGATCCAGTTCTTTGTGAGTGCCCTCTAGAAGCATAAAGCTATGCATCACATAGTTCGGTTTCGTGGCTAGGTTTGCCTTGATCAGAATTATTCGTCCCTGCTGCCTGCTGGGATAAACAATTATCTTTCCTTTTTGTTAGTTGATTTTTTTCTTTGCAAGAACCTCATCAAATTTATTCTTTTTTACTCTTCCATTTATAATCGGGCATCCGAGGTATTTTTCTGAGCTCGTTTGACTCGTGATTTGTAGTGTGGTTTGGATTCTCTATTTCTAGATGATTGATACCCCTTTTGTAACTTGGAATGCTGATTTTTTGAAAATTCACTTTTTGTCCTGAGATTGCAGAGTATTCATGAAGAGTTGTTTTCACTCGAGAGCAGGCTTCCTGGGTGTCTTTTGCAAAAATCATGATGTCATCCGCAAAGGATCAAAAAAGGGATATATGTTCCTGTTCTCGTCATTTTGAAGCCCAATATGTTCCTCTGTTGTTCGTTTCGTTGTTGAAGTTTTCTGGCTAGAATCTCAGCCCCTAGGATAAAGAGGCAGGGAGAAATAGGATCGCCTTATCGTAAGCCCCTTTGGGGTCTAAAGGTTTGGGTAGGCTCATCATTCACCAGGATCGAGTAAGATATTGTATGGATACAATCTTTAATCCATCCGCGGAATTTATGGCAGAAACCAAATTTTTTCATAACTGCCATTAGGAAATCCCAGTCTACTCGATCATAAACTTTTCCATATCGAGTTTTATTACAATCCATCCATCTTTTCCTTTTTTGTTTCTGAATGAGTGAAAGATTCCACATGCAATAAGTACATTGTCTTGTATTGTTCTGTCCACAATCAAAAGCACCTTGTAATGGGTGGATGATTTTTTTCAGGAGTGGTTTCATTCTATCTGCCAAAATATTTCCAATATACATAGTTGAGCAAAGGCTGATGGGTCTGTAATTGTTTGTTGTTCTTGGGTTTTCACATTTCAGGATTAGGGTTATAAAAGTTTGGTTTATCTTTGATATTATTTTTTTTATGGTGGAGCATAGACTTATTCGTCTATAGTGTGTTGTTGTCATATGGTTTTCACTCTTTGGAAGCAAAGTTATAAATGTGTGGTTTATCTGTTTTAGAATTTTTCTTGATAGAAAAAATCCTTTAACTGCCCTAATCACGGAGTATCCAACAATATCTTTTTGTTTTTATAGAATTCTGCAAAGATACCGTCAGGACCCGGAGATTTATTATGTCCCAAGTTAAAGGTAGTTGTCTTAATTTCTGAGTTTGTGAGTATTGTCGTTAACATTTTATTGTCATCCGTTGTTATTTAATTATTTATTGGTTGAAGATATTGGTCAAGCAATCCGGTGTTTGTCTGTTCCTTAATTTTTAAAGCGGTTTTGAAAGTCAGATTTGATTCCCGTTATGAGGTTATCCCCCCGAACAATCGTCCCGTTTGATATGGTTATAGAGCTTATTATCTCCCTATTGCATTTGCCAGAAGTAATGCGGTGGAAGTAGGTCGTGTTTGCATCACCTTTTGATCCAGATTTGTATTGATAAGGGGGTAAACAGACCGTTTCGCTTTCAGGCGCATGGCTTATGCACGACGGTTTCCAAAACTTTATGAACACTCGGTGGAGGAGAAACGTGGACACTTGTGCGGCTTTGGATAATTTGTCGACAGACCTGGCAACATGGAATCGGGAGGTTTTTGGAAACATATTTAAGAGAAAACGACAACTTTAAGGGCGATTTGAGGGAATCCAAAAATGCCTCGCGACCAGGGTATCCAGGCATTATATTATAATTGAAAGGTAGGTGTCCAAAACGCTCCAGGGAGTTCTAGCACAGGAGCAAGCCCTTTGGTTGCAAAAATCAAGGGCAAGCTTCCTACTTGATGGGGATAGGAACACGAGATTCTATCATCTCTTGACAATAATCCGAAGGAGGGCGAATCATACAACAACTCTGATGGATACGAGTGGGGAATGGATAACGAACCCAGCTGCAGTGAAGAATATTGTGGTCGAGTTTTTCAAGACCCTAATACAGCGGAGTTGAGCACTTCTACCCCTCTGACGTCCAATGGGGAAATCGAATTCCCACCGATTAGCTTGGTAAACAAGGCGTGTCTAGAAAGGCCTTAGAAAGCTAGGGAAGTGTGGGCGGCTTTAAAGCAAATGGGACCGTATAAGGCCCCGGGGCCGAATGGTTACCCCGTGATCTTCTACCAGAAGAATTGGAATGTCATTGGTCCTTAAGTCACTGAGACGGTACTGAGGTTACTGAATGAAGCAGTCTTTCAGAGAGGGATTTGTGATGCTCTTATGGTCCTTACACCCAATACATCGACCCCTTCGAGAGCTACCCAATATAGACCAATTTCTTTGCTGAATGTGTTGTTCAAGAAGCAATTGTCAGCCGGTTGAAGGAATTGCTCCCTGATGTGATCACTCCTACTCAGGCCAGCTTTTTTCCAAGAAGGCAGATCATTGACAACGTTGTGATAATTCAGGAAGTCTTGCACTGTCGGAAAGGCGGCGTAGGAAATGGATGATGATTAAGATAGATCTTGAGAAGGCTTATGACATAATCCAGTGGGAATTTCTGTGAGAAACTCTTAACGAAATGGGGTTGCCGTCAAAGCTTAAGGAGGTCATTATGGCTAGTCAAACTGGAGGGGAAGTGGAGCTTCTCTAGAATGGGGATAAGACTAGAGGATTCACACCGACCCGGGGAATTCGACAAGAAGACCCGCTCTCTCCTTACTTATTTGTTCTCTTTATGGAGTGGCTCTCGCACATGATTGAAAGCGCGGTCCGGGAAGGAAGGTGGAAGGCGGTGAAAGTGGGAGAAGTAAATATCTCACATGTCTTCTTTGCGGATGATCTGGTCTTACTAGCAGAGGCAACAGAGGATCAAGGACGAGTGATATGTCAATGCTTGGAGAAATTTTGTGAGCAATCAGGGGAGAAAGTTAATTTTGGGAAAAGCAACGTGTTATTCTCCAGGAATGTTTATGCCCAAGTCAAGCAACTGATCAGCAGACAGCTTGGAGTAGTGACCTCAACAGATTTTGGCAATTACCTGGTGTGTCGACGGCTTGTGGGCGAATGACTAGGGACAGATACAATGTCTTGCTTGACAAGGTGTCTTCAAAACTTCAGGGGTGGAAGGCAAGGACATTATCGTTCGCCGGTAGAGTAACACTTGCTAAGACCGTTCTCATGAGTTTCCCTTTGTATGTCATGCAGTCCACTTATGTGCCAAGAAGTGTCTGTGATTCAATAGACCAAAGAGTTAGGGGCTTTATATGGGGATCTTCAAATGAAAGTAAGAAGATTCATCTCCTTCACAAGGACATCATGCTGGTCGCCGAATGGGGGATTGGTATCCGGGCTATAAGGGTGACAAACCAAGCAGTTTTGGGCAAACTGAGTTGGCGACTCCTACAAAAGTCATCTAGCCTATGGAGCCAGGTGGTTAGGGGGAGGTACTATAGTAGTCGGAGGGATGTGGACATGTTCATGAACAAGCCATGTGGGTCTCGAACATGGAAAGCGATATTGCATGGGGCTGAAATCCTCACGCCAAACCTTAGATTAGCAATCGGACATAGCACCTCAGCCTTCTTCTGGTTGCACCCGTGGCTGAGCGAGACTCCCTTAATCGATTGTGTCAATAGGGAGGTTCTGGACGAGCTAAGCAGGGCCACGGTGGATGAAATGTGAGCGGGTGACTCTTGGGACCGGCAGGTGCTCTCCCAATTTCTTGCGGCTGATATACTCTCTAAGATGCAATCCATCCGAGTGAAGAGTGATGATTAAGCAGAAGACAAGATGTTTTAGGCTCTAACGGAATCTGTGGAGTACTCAACCAAATCAGCGCTATCATACTTGAGGAGAAATCACTCGAATGTGCACCAAGTGTTTCCTTAGAAGCACGTGTGGAGGATCCCGACACAACTGAGGGTTAGAACTTTCATCTACCTGGCTGTACGTGATGCCTTCCTGTCAAATAGCACGAGAGCCAGGCGTCATCTTACCAACTCGGATGCTTGTCCGAGGTGCACTGTGGCTGAGTGGGGTTTGCATTTTCTACGATATTGCCAAGCTGGTAAGAGGGAATGGGTTAAATGGTTAAGCTACTCACCCACGCCGGATTTCATTGACATGAATGACATAAGCAAGTGGATCCTTACCTACATAAAAAAAAAAGGATCGAAAGGCTGCATCATTTGCAAATATGATATGGCCGATTTGGAAGTGCCGAAATAGACTAGTCCATGATCAACGGGATGAATTGATCGGAATCTTGGATAGAGCCCGCGCCCTCACAACAAACTACTTTGAGGCTCACAATAAGCTAGATTTACAGGGAGGTCCACTGACGGCAACAAGAACAGAAAAGGACTGCTGAGTTTCGCCGACAGAGGGGTGGCTGAAACTAAATGTCAATGGGGCATCGAGAGGGAATCCGGGATTAGATGGAGGTGGAGGGGTTCTTAGGGACCAAGATGACACCTTTATTAAGGCCTTTACCTTCTCATGTGGTTCTTGCAAGGCCCTCAAGGGTAAAATTCTTGCGATCTGGTATGGCTTGAGGGTGGGACTCTGCCTAAACATCCCAAAACTCATTGTTTAAAACCGATTCTGCTGCTGCTTGTGATCTGGTCATGAAGGACAACCCCGAGGTGCACCCAGACTACTATCGACTGAGGGACTGTTGTCAAATGATCATGGAAAATGTTTGGAAGGTGAAGCTATGGTGGATTAGGCGTCAAGCGAATAGAGATGTTGATGCTGTTGCTCAATGGTCTTTTACATTAGCTAATAACTATGATGAGCACTCTGTGTAGCTAGATTGTTTATCGTTTTTACCAAGGGACTTTCCCCAAGCTGTTATGCTGAATGATAATTAATAAAATTATAAGGGCAATTTAATCCCTACTTACGAATCAAAAAAAGTTAATGTTATCTTTTAGGAATGAGTAAGATGACTTACCGAAAAAAAAGGAAAAAAAGAGTAAAGTGAGTTACGATCAAGTAGAGCTAATCGAAAACCCTCTCTTTGGGATAAAATAATGGGTCACAAGCTTTGGAAATGATCTCTTTAAGCGTGACCTAGCTTGCCGCCACCTCTCTTCAGCAACTCCTTAGCCTCCACCGGCTCACCGGCCACCACCTGGTCCACCCCCAAGTTTTATTACAACTCGTCATCGTAGATCGACCTCCCACTTCCAAATCCTGCGCTTCACCAACCACCCCGCCACCCGCACCTTCGCCTTTAGTGCCGCCGCCGTCGAGTTGCTGTTAAGGTCGTCTTCTTGAGTCTCGGTCCGTTGGTTTCCTCCTCGGTCGTCAGTCCCCTACGGCCGGCGTTTCGAGCCTTTGGTTTCCCCATGTCGGCATTTCTCCTTTCGAGCAAGGGCGTGCTTCTTCCTTGGGGCGCCAGTTTACTCTCTCTGTGATTGCCGCCGCCAAAATCTTTTTTAGCTTTGGAACAACGATGTTTTACCGTGTTTTGGCCTCGATCCAATCTCAATTCGTTTTTCTGCTTCAATTCAATGCCTTTTTTTTATTGTTGTTCATTTTCTCTCCTTTGGCCCGTTTCATCCGCCTCTATTTTGACTACCTAATAGTTGTCCACGATCTTGTTATCGTCCAGGAGGGTTTGGGATGAGTTTGGGGGTTTTAATGGACAATGGTTTGGCTTGGAGTCGGATTTGCGAGTTGATGTGCAGTACTGCTCTTATTGTGTTGCAGGTTTCTTTGGACGGTGTTTGATTTGTCATGTTCGATGACGTCGTGGAAGTGTGTTGACATCTGATGGCTCTTTTGAGTCCACAATCTGAGGTGTCCGTTGGTGTTCCTTGTATGCGTCGTCCCTTTGACCGATCGTTCCGTTTCTCTTTAGCTTATGATTTTCAATGTAGGATGGCTTGTACGACAAGTTTTAATTAAATTATTTTTGGTTTATCATTAATAATTGATATTTTTTATAAATTAATTTTCCTTTATTGTTATCTTTAGGAATGAGTAGTAAAGTGGGATACGACCAAGTAGAGCCAATCGAAGACCTCTCTCCGGTCCGGCCAGCTCAAATCTCCGGCCACCACAATGCCATCACCCGTGACGTCACGCCGTTAGAAATCCATCCCTCTCACTCTCTCAGAGATGCAAATTCAAACACCAATTTTCGACCGTCGCGTCTTTATAAACAAGATAATATGAGCAGCCACCCAATTCGATCTCATCCCAAATCCAAGGAGAGCTCAACAATTCAACAATGGTGGAATTGTTCTTTAAGCAGGTCAAAGAGTACGCCGACAACCGCCCCACCAACAATGGCTCTCCATATGGGGTTGACGACGGCTTTACAGTTGGGCTTCTCACGGATTGAAGTTGAAGGAGATTGTTTGATGGTTATCAACTCTTTGAAAGACCTGTAGAAGTGTTCATGGGAGATCGAGATGGTGATCTCTGATGTTCTTCTCTTGCTCCACTCATTTGAAGCTTATTCTTTTACTCACGTGTTCCGTGAAGTCAACTAGGTGGCGGACAAAGTGGTTCATCTCAACTGTCAGTAGGGACTGACATCGCCCAAATATTTGCCTTGTTAAAAAAAAAAAAAAAAAAAAAACAAACAAACAAACAAACTAATCGAAGACCCTCTCTCCGGTACGGCCAGCACAACTATCCGGCCACCAAAATGACATCACCCGTGACGTCACGCCTTTAGAAATCCATCCCTCTCAGAGATGCAAAATCAAACTCCAATTTTCGATCGTCGCGTCTTTATAAACAAGATAAGATGAGCAGCCATCCAATTCGATCTCATCCCAAATCCAAGGATTGCTCAACAATTCAACAATGGCGGAATTGTTCATTAAGCAGGCCAAAGAGTACGCCGACAACCGCCCCACTTACCCTCCCGATCTCTTTCGCTTCATCGCCTCCACCACCTCCCACCACGACGTCGTTTGGGACGCCGGCACCGGCAGCGGCCAGGCCATCAAACCTGTATGCACAATCTCTTTATCTCCCTCTCCAATTAGGATTTTCGATCGGTCCGATTACATCTCAATTTCGATTATTGATGTCAGCTGGCGGAGATCTACAAGGAGGTGATCGGCACGGACACTAGCGACAAGCAGCTGGAGCACGCGCCGAGGATCGCCAACGTCCGGTACAGGAAGACGCCGCCGGTGATGACGATCGCGGATCTGGATGAGCACGTGGCGGCGGAGTCGACTGTAGATCTGGTTACGATCGGACAGGCAATCCACTGGTTCGACCTGCCGAATTTCTATGCGCAGGTGCGGCACGTCCTGAAGAAGCCGGACGGCGTGATCGCGGCGTGGTGCTACACGACCCCGGAGGTGAACGCGGCCGTGGACGGAGTTTTCAGCCACTTCTACAAGGTCATCTCGGGACCGTTTTGGGAGAAAGAGAGGAAGATCGTGGATGATAAGTATAGAAGTATTGATTTCCCTTTTGAGGCGGTGAAGGGGATGGAGGGGACGGGGCCGGTGGAGTTCACGGCGGAGAAGGAGATGAGCCTGGAGGGGTTTTTTAGTTACCTGAGATCGTGGTCGGCGTATAATACGGCCAAAGAGAGAGGAGTGGAGCTGCTGGGGGAGGAGGTGGTGGCGAAATTCAAGGCGGCGTGGGAGGAAGACGGTGGCGGGGATAAGGTTGTGAGGTTTCCGGTTTACCTGCGGATTGGGAAGGTGGGGCCTTGCGCTTAAAATAGCGCGTGTTTGTTTAACCATCTTCATTTTATAAAGCCTTTATATTAATTAGGGGAAACTAATTAAAATACCCCCACCTTTGGTGGTATATTAAAAATATATCCTCAACTTTCAAATGTAATAAAAATATTCCGACATTTGAGGGTAGTGGTAATATATTACCACATGTTTTCTCACGGGTCAAAATGTTGATAATGCAGCCTACATGTTTTTTTTTTTGACAAGGTATAGCTTGCGTGGAAGCCATTTTACAAATTAGCACTAAAATTGGGTTTTTTCTGAGCTGTTTCATTCAGAAAAAAATAATCCGACAACAAAATTAAACTCGAAAAACGAAATTGATACAACCAATAAACTAATCCGATCAAAATTGCCTAAAATTAACACAACATAAATATTCATAACATCAAACCGACAACAAAACTAAACCGAATACACAACAACGAAGAGGGAAAAAAAACTTACTCGGCCAAGTCCGTGAACGAATCAAAGAGGAAGAAGATATGAGGGAGACAGCTCAAAATAGGCGTCCACAAGGGAGGAAGATTGCCATTGAAGATGAACCATGAGCTGCCTGGATGACCTGGAAGACAGTTTAAGAGGCGATCACGTAAGAAGATAGGAGAGAGGAAAAAGCATTGGGTATGAACCCGATCCAAATATTTATTTATTTTTCCTACAGAAACCGTTCAACAAAACCCTTGTAAAAAAAAAACCAACGTACGTAGGTTGTCTTATCAACATTTTTTACTCATGAGAAAACTCATTGTAATACATTACCACTACCCTCAAAGGCCAGGATATTTTTATTACATTTGAAAGTTGATGATATATTTTTACCATACCTCCAAAGCCCCAAATGTGGGGGTATTTTAATTAGTTTTCCCTATTAATTAAGATTTTTCCATCATAGTCATAAGAAGCCAAATTGAGAAATATTTATCATAGATACACCGAATTAGCCATTTTTAAATTAGACTACGAGTTCACCTATTTTCTTTTAGAGACCTTAAGGGCATGTTTGTTTAGCCATCTTCATTTTATAAAGCCTTTATAAAATTATATTTAAGGCTTTTCTATCCTATGCCATATATAAGAAGCCAAATTGAGAAATACGTAGTATTTCTCATGGATACACCCGGTTTAACCATTCTTAAATTAGATTGCGGATTCACTTATTTTCTTTTACAACTTTTTTTCACAATAAAGTATCTTTATCCTATATCCTACCATTTAGTGAGTGATCAACATGTTCTGACTTGACAGAGGTTAGGTGTGTGTGATTTCTGTTGCAAGGTTGTGTAACTGTGTTGATGAGCGATTGTAGGTATTTTCAATGTGAACATGATCATTTTGTAACACAATTATTAGTATAACTTACTTACAATGCATCAAATTATCGTGTAAGATTCTTTTTTTCCCTACTGTGGATATATACCAAAATTAAGTTTAATACTACTCCTTGAATTTGTAAATATCGTGTAAGATTTTTTTTCCCCTAATGTGGATATATACCAAAATTAAGTTTAATACTACTCTTTAAATTTGTAAATAAAAAACGGTCATCCGGGATTCGCACCGGACACCTTTAAGTACTAACCACAAGTCATTTCCAGTTGAGTCATACAAAATGGTTATTTAGTACTCCCTCCGTCCAACAATACATGGACTTTTAGATGTAAATTTTTGTCCAACAATAGATGGTCTTTTAGATTTTTTAGGTAAAAAGTTGTAATGATTTGTATTGGTTTGTGTGTTGTTGACTTTTTAAAATAATTTGATTGGTTAAAATGTGTAGTGGTTGTTAAAAAATAATAAAATTTATGAAAAAGTTAGTGCAATGATGATGTTTTTTTTAAAAGTAAGATGTTTTATTAAAACTTGTGCAAAATGCTAAAAGACAATGTATTTTTGGACGGAGGGAGTACTACACTGTATATATTAAGATGCAATCTCAAGTGGAGGAGGCTCCTCCAACCATCCATATAACATGATGTAGAAATTTCCCACATTGAAATTTGGCCATTAAACAAACACCTTTTTTTTTTTTATCAAAATTAAACAAACACCTTATAAAGCAAATCAACATTTCTTGAAAAGGTCCTTTTTTCTATAACTTTTTTTTTATAAGGCAACGATTTTTTTTTTTACAGTAAGCAATAAATTGGATGTACTAACGATATCCATGATCATCTCGCAAGATGATGTTTTGAAACTCACAACAACAGGAACTCAAAATAAAATTACAATTCAACTGAGATTTAACAAGAAAATCAGCTGCACCATTTGCCTCTTTGTAACGGTGCTGAATTGTGACGCTCTCAAAATCTTTGCTTAACGAATGAATCTCTTGGATTATTTGAGCAACCTCCCATGGTATATTGTTCACTTGATTGATGGCATTGACGATGATTGCACAATCACTTTCAACTATTACTCTTCGAATCCCCATCTCCACTGCCAGTCTTATACCTGTATAAACTGTAAAAGCTTCTGCTAGAATAACCGAACTCATCCTAACGTTACATTTATGAATCCGAATAACTAGGCCGTCATTATTCCTAACAATAGAACCAACCTGCGGTTGAGTATCAATTTTCACCGAAGCATCTACATTGATCTTAATGACATTTATTGGAGGGCATTTCCAAATCAATTTATCAGGAGGTCTAACACGTTTAGGTAACTTCGTTTTTACCTGCTGTTTATTCCAACATGAGATTTTGTCTATAGTTTGAGTTAGAGCATAGATAATACATGTATCCGAAGTATTGCGAAAAATAATTCTATTTCTGAGCTCCCAAACAGAGTATCATAAATGACATAAGTCAGTAAAATCTATATTAAGAGTTATAAGGCAACGATTTGAATGTGGTTAGCCTCTATTAAAACACCATTTAATGACATTTCTAATACGTACGTAGATATAAAGTTCTCTACTCTTAAATGGTTGTCTTGCAAATGGTGTGTGGTAGATTTTAAAAAAGTTTTTTAATCTTATTCTCATGCTTGGTAAACTCATTGAGGAAAAAAAATAATCTAAATATCATTTTTTCCCCACAAAATTGGGGGAGTATACTATTTATTATTACAAATTATACAACGCAAAGACACCTCATGAGATATTAGGATTATTATTTAGGCATTCAAATAAAATTTTATTTGGTGAAATTATAATGACCACACGAAAACCTTTTTTTCGTTCAAAGCAAAAAATCTCCGCCATTGGTTAGATCTTCTACTATGATATGACAATGGCACGATGATAAAATCACTGTCCCAATAGCAGGTCCTTTTTTTTACAATATGCAAAAATTAAGAAGTCTTTGGAAATCAAAGATCAACCATAATCATTCTTCTTGATGATGTTACAAATCTCCTTCTTTAAAGGGAGGGTAATTATGTTACAAATATCATTTGACTTAACAATGAAGTTCGCACAAGAATTAGATTCTCTAAAACAGTGTCTAAAGATAATGTTGCTGAACCGTCTCTTCAGATGGTGAATTTCCTCGATCGTTTTGAGTATTTCCCAAGACACTCTAATTTTGTCTTATCTTGAATATCTGTTATTACTCCAAGGCTAACTTCTTATAGGATGATATTCCTAATTCCTCTTTCAATTACCAGCTTAATACCAGTGCATACGGTATGACCTTCAGTTTGAAGAACTCAGTCATTCGAAAATTTGAAAAATATCAATGATCTGAGCATAAATATCCCTATAATTATACCTCCTATACTGTAATTTCCCAATGGCTTGACAGAGCCATCTACATTTATTTTGTAGACGTCTCTAGGTGGTCTATTCCAGTTGGGGGCTTAATTTATGTTATTTTTGTGCTTGTTGGATTTCTTTATGCTGAGACCAGCTTTCCACCATTGTTTTAGTATCGTGACATGTATATGTCACATTTATATATTCCTTCTATTAAAAATTACATTGTTTATGAGTTCTCAAACTTCTGCCATATATAGGAAACATAAGTCGGTAAAGTATATATTTATCTCTTTCATCGTCCTCAGGTTATCCAATGGATTTGTTATTGGGGTTGTGTAAAGGAATTGTTTTCATATGATTTGTTCATATTTAGATATAATCGAGTGAGATATTGGACAGTTAATAAAGAGGTGTTGGAAGTCTTCGTCACAATAGGGAGTCCTTGACAAAGTACAATTATGATTACAGTATACCCAAAGGGAATATTCATGAGATATTTGTAAGTTTTTAAAAAGGTTATTATTAATTTATTATATCGTGTAATTTATAATTTATGTTATATCTTAATTATTGATTACCTAATGAATTCAGTTAGCTTTGATTATATTCAATATTAGGCTCACATTTAAAGGCTTGTTATGGAATAGCACCAAATTTATTATTATTATTAATATTATTATTATTATTATTATTATTATTATTATTAATATTATTATTATTATTATTATTATTATTATTATTATTATTATTATTATTATCAGAATTTAATAGCTTCATGTTTTTTATAATAAAAAATCATGTTTTAAATTATGTAGGTATATAATTAAAAGATCGATTATATTAGTAAGTAGTTTTTTTATATTTTGCTAAAACATAATTTTTCATGAACATACATTTAATTTTTTTTTAAATCTTCTTCCCTTTAAATAGAGATATTGTACTTCTCTATTTGCACGAATAGAGATATTTTCCTTCCTTTGAAATTTTACAATGTATAATAAAGAAAAAAAATTAATTCCTTCCATTAATATTTATTATTTAATTACAGAAAATCTTTGTATTTATTAATGATCATCAAATACTCCCACATTACACACAATGCATGATGAATATGATCTCTAAAAAGGATACCAAATTAACCATGCATGCATTTTATGAGTACAGTACTGCTATATAAATAAATTTCCGTTCGATCAGAAATCAAAACCATAAAACGAATTAAAAGCCCCAAAATTAGCCAAGCAAATCAACTCGCAACAAAGCAAGCAATCCAATTCAATCAGCAATGGCAAACAACAAGCTCTTGAAGAACACAACCGCCTCCATGATTCTAATGTGCGTGATTTTCATGTCAGTGGCATCTGATTTGGCCGCCGCCAGAGGTATGACCTGAGTTACTGTCTGATCTATACCTATGTAAAGAGTGATGTACAAGTGATTAAAATAAAATTAATGCAGTTGTGCGTGTAACGGAGACCCTCCCAGCATCTAGAGGTATGAAATGAGCCTATTGCGATCGAGATCAATACATATATAAAGTATAAATATACGTGTGATTTATAAGTGGTTAAATTGATGTAACAGAGCATGTAACACAGACGAGGGAACAATGTAAGGCCGCCTGTGACAAGTGGTGCCTTCATCTTCCAGATTTCGAACGCGAAGTTTGTTTCAGCGAATGCAATGACCATTGCAGTGGCTCGTAATATTTCATCATCGATCCGCCATTTTTATCTTTCCCTCATCCATGTATTAGTCTTTTTAGTGTTTCGGCATAAGCTAAATAATAAATAATCGAATTTTAACACCTATATTTGGGTATATAGGTTGGGAACTTGTTTCCTGCAATTCAGTTCTTACCATTAAATAAAAAGAATTTGTCATAATATTTATTACGTAATCATAATATTTCTTACATATTCGTGATGTAATTGATCGATTCATTACCATTAGGAGCCTTAATACTATAATTAAACTACACTCTCTAGGATAAAAAGATTATCCTAGAGAGTGTAGATTATCCTAGTGTTGGTGGTGGTAGGGGCAGATCTATATTAGGGCCAAGGGAGGCAATCGCTCCCAATCTAAAATAAAATTTAACATACATGTTCTTCTCGTCTATAACTTTGATTTGATATATTATAAGTTCAAATCCGACACCTGAGAAAAAAGTTATAAACGTTTCAATACTGAACAAATATAAATTATTTCCGACATCATTTTTCAAAATGAGTTACTTCTAAGTCTTCTATCAAAATCATCGCTTGTACACTTTATACCTTAATACTATAATTAAACTCGATAAATTCAAATTAGTAGGTTGCTGAATCGTCTCTTCATATGGTGAATTTCCTCGATCGTTCTGAGTATTTTACAAGACACTTTAATTTTGTCTTATCTTGAATTTATTACTCCAAGGTCCAAGGCTATCTCCTTCCATGATGATATTCCTAATTCCTCTTTCAATTGTCAGCTTAATACCAGTATATACAACCTGAGCTTCAATTTGGAGATACGAGCCCTTCCAAGTTTGCATCTGAAAAATATCAATGACATGAGCACATAACTATCCCTAATTATGTCTCCTATATTGTAATTCTTTGACGGCTTGACAGAGTCGTCTACATTTATTTCGTAGACACCTCTAGGTGGTCGTTTCCAATTAGGGGCTTTACGCTGTTTTTGTTTTTGCTGGATTTCTTTATGCTGAGTGTGAGTCCAGTTTTCCACCATTGTTTTAGTATAGTGACATGTATATGTCGCAGTTATATTACTTCTATTCAAAATGACATTATTTCTGAGTTCCGAAATGGCCTGCCATAGAAAACATAAGTCGGTAAAGCGTTTGTTTATCTTTTTCATCATCCTCGTGTTATCTAGAGGCTTTGTTTTTGGGGGTTGTGTAAATTAAGGAATTGTTTGCTTTTGGTTTGTTCATATTTGGATATAATCGAGCAAGATATTGAACAGTTAATAAAGAAGTCTGGGAAGTCTTCGTCCTAATAGCAGATCCTTGATAAAGTATAATTATATATGATTACAGTATACCTAGTGCCGGGGGGTGGGCGCCCCACCCTCTGGCGACGAAAGTTCGTAGTATTTTTTTAAAAAAAATTAAAAAATAAGGTAAAAAGATTAAAAAAAAAAAGTGTGTAAGAGAACACAAAACTTATCTAACTTAGTTGGTAAAATGAGGGAAGGAAGTATAAGTTAACCAAGAGGTAATGGGTTCAAGTCTCATTCCTTCCACCTTTTTCACTAATTTTTATTACTACCAAATTTTCCTACTATAAATGTCATATTTAAATCAAATTTTATATTTTTTCTTTTAATATTTTCATAAGTAATTCATTATGTTACACATATATTTTAAAAAAATCTTCAAATTTTTATTCATATGAATTTGTTTTACTATTAATGTCATATTTAAACCACAATTTGTGAGGTTTTTTGTCATACTTTTCAAATCCTATCATTTTTTTATTTACCAATGACAAGTTCTTTAAAAAAATTTATAATTTTCTTTCAATATTAATCAAGTACACACATATATAAATTATTAAATTATTGTATAAATTTTTTAATAAAATATCATATTTATATACCATAATTTATGATTTTCTTTCAATATACCATAATTTATGGTTTTTATTCAATATATTTTTAGAAAATTTCTTTATTATTTTTTAGAAAATTTCCCCCGAAAAATTCCGCCCCCCTCCGACAACTCCTGCGGCCGCCACTGACTATACCAAAAGGGAATATTCATAAGATATTTGTGTGGATTGTTTTTGTGAGATTTCCGCCATATATAAGGTATAATTCAAACGTGTGGTTTTTTCCCAGATCGTGAGTTAATAGTATATGAGAAGGTTTGCTTATCAAAAAATATCTGAGAAGGTTTAAAGAGGTTATTATTTATTTATTATATAGTGTAATTTATAATTTATGTTACGTTACGAAATCTTAATTACTGATTACCAAATAAATTCAATTAGCTTAATTATATTCAATATTAGGCTCACATTTAAAGGCTTGTTGTCGAATAACATCAACTGTACAATTCCCGCACTATGGCACGGTTTTTTAAAACTAAAATATTAATAATTTATATAAATATATTATAAAATACTAATAAAAGTTAAGATAAAAAAAAAACTTTACCGTAAATGTATCTTATAATTCTGAAATATTTTTTTTAAAATCTCGTCTAAAGTATATAATACATAAATGTAGATATTTTAAATCATCCAGTAATAATAATATCAATATCATTGTAACTTTTTTAGAAATTTTAAAATCTGAATCATGCATTTAAATGTGATGTGTCATAACTCACAACCAATAATTATATTCAATGTTTTGAATTAAGCTCAATAGTTAGTACATAAATGTGAGTTAAGCCCAATAGTTATATTAGATTGAATTCAATGTTTTGAATTAAGCCCAATTGTTCGTAAATATGTTAAGAATAAAAGAAAAAATGTGAAAGGTTTAAAGAGATAAAGAGAATAATAATAATAATAAATTAGAATCAATAAAAAAATTTAAAAAGCCAAAATAAAATAAAATTGATTGGTGGAAAGGAAGTGAGGGGAAAAAAAGAGTAGGATAAAACGGGATTAGTGGCTAAAGTAAAGGAGAATACGACACCTAAGCAAAATTTTCTAAATTAAAGTAGTATATAGAAGGAGAACGGAGGATTAAAAAAATTAATGGAAAAAAAAAAGAGAAAATGAGAAATAAAAAAATCAAGGAAAAAAACATAATTGGTCAATATTCCTAAAACTCCTCTAAGACTGACACGTAAGCAAAGTCTTCTGAATTAAGGTTATATACTAGTAGAGTTCCCGCGTCATGACGCGATTTTTTTAAAATAAAAATTTAATAATAAAATAAATTAATATTATACAATTAAATAGAATATTGGTTTTATATTTTGAATTAAACTTATAAGAACAGACTCATAAGAAGAAGGGTATAATTGACTAATTCAAGATGGACTCAATATATTGTGATAGTTTATGAAAATTTACAAATAGATACGCGTTACATATTAATTTAATATTTTGAATTAACCCCAATGGTTATTTTAAAAATAAAAATTAATTGCAAAAAGAAAAGAAAAAGTGATTAGTTGAAAATGAGAGAATTAAGGTGGATGCGACGATAAGCAAAAACTCTTCTGTTTTAAGAGTTTATATATATATATATATATATATATATATATATATATATATATATATATATATAGAGAGAGAGAGAGAGAGAGAGAGAGAGAGAGAGAGAGAGAGAGAGAGAGAGAGAGAGAGAGAGAGAGAGAGAGAGAGAGAGAAGATCTTTCCAGTGAGGACACTCCTTACCGTGTAACGAGGGGAGAAACGTGAGCCATTGGATATATATAGATATAGATATAGATATAGATATATAATTAGTACATAAATGTGAGTTAAGCCCAATAGTTATATTAGATTGAATTCAATGTTTTGAATTAAGCTCAATAGTTAGTAAATATGTTAAGAATAAAAGAAAAAAATGTGAAAGGTTTTAAAAGATAAAGAGAATAATAATAAAAAAAACTAAAATCAATAAATAATTAAAAAAGGCAAAATAAAATAAAATTGATTGGTGGAAAGGAAGTGAGGGGAAAAAAGAATTGGATAAAACGTGATTAGTGGCTAAAGTGAAGGAGAATACGACACCTAAGCAAAAAAGGAGAATGGAGGATTAAAAAAATTAATGGAAAAAAGAGAAAAGGAGAAATAAAAAAATCAAGGAAAAAAAAACATAATTGATCAATATTCCTAAAACTCCTCTAAGATTGACACATAAGCAAAGTCTTTTGAATTAAAGTTATATACTAGTAAAATCTCCGCGCCATGGCGTGCTTGTGGGGAAAAAAATAGAAAAAAAACATTAATTATATTGAAGGGAAGAGCAGAACAACAATACATTAAAACTAATAGTGAAGATAAATACAATACTCCGTATTATTTTTTGGGGATGACATAGGTTTCACAAAAGTGCGGAATTGCTACTTTAGCTCCATACCACACCAACACATTCATAAATTTAAAAATAGCGGATGGCGCTATCAAATACTACGCATTGCATTTTCTCGATCAACCCACCGTAATTCTGCTACGATAGCTCCATACCACACCAACAAATTGAGAATTTGTGCTTTCCCCTCTGGTTTTAGTCCTTTCATGCCATTGTGACTCCCCTACATAATTTTAAGGATCATAAATCTTAGCATTTTCAAAGTGTTAATATGAATAACATTGGCTAAACCTACCAAATCACATAATAGAGAAAATAAATACAATTAACACAACTTACAAATAGTAGGGATTCAATGAGGGTTTTAGAGGAACAACACTAATTAAATTCATGATTGTGAGCAACACAACCATAAATAAGGTCACACAATGGAGTAAGTGCAATTTCTCAATAAACTACATCTCAAAAAGAAGAAACGGATGACAATTCCTGGAAAATTCATTAGTAGATGCAATGTAACTATAACTAAGTTATTTAATGACATGACATTCATTGATCAAATTGATGCTTAAAAAGGAAAACATGTAGCCCCAATTCCTCACAGGATGTTTTACCTCCCTCGTTCTTTTCCTTGAATAGGTAAATAAAGAGCGGTCATTCCGGGGTTCAAACCGGGGACATATGGGTACTACCCTCGTTCCTTTCCATCCTAACCTTTAAGAACACTAACTAAAAGTGCACCCACCTCTAAAGATCCAATTTTGATATCCAGTTTTTTTTTTTTTTTGTTATGTAAGATGAATTGACTTTTTACCCCAAAAAATAATAGATGAAAGTGCATCATATGTACCTCTTGTTGCATTAAAGGAGATAGGTCTTTCACTTCAGTAGCATGTGAGGTCACACGTAGATTGTCTTTAGTGATCTTTTGCTTGATCATCTAATGCAATATGATAGTGTATAAGTTCAGTGTGAAAATCCTATAAAATAAAGAATGACAGTAAGCACAAAGCTTATTATCTGCCTAATAGTAGGAGGGAAAGAAAATTTGGATTTTGGATAAAAGACTCATAGACAGAATAGTTTCCTACAGATAGGCAGTGGAGACAACATTGTGTGAGGTAATAGCAATCAACAAAAGATAAGAAAAATACCACTGACATTGCCACCCAGCAATCTCATGAGACAGATTCCACCTAACTTTCAACAATGGAGCAGAAATGAAGAAGTTACTAAAAACGATCGCCAGCACAGAACACACTCTAGGACAACAAATTTGGTAGCCTCACCCATCTCGGTTAGATTCAAACATTCCATTTCACCCAAGCATCAACATTCAACACACATAATACCTAAAATGATTCACAACACTTTCTGTTGCTAAGAAAAAAATGTCAATCAAAAGAAATTCAACGAATAGATAACTAATGCCAGAATCAATCATCCAATCAATTACGGAAGCCATAAAGAGATGGAAAAATCAAGCTCAAGCAAGATATGATCTATAATCGAAAACAGGCATAGGTGAAGGATGAAACCCTTTTTTGAATCGACAAAACCGGTTTTGAATCCCCCATCAGATGGAAAATTCAAAATAGAAAAAAGAGAGAGAGAGAGAGAGAGAAGGGATCGAATCAACCTTAAGCAGGCAACGAAGATTTGAAATCGATCACAGGCAGAGGCGCAAGAGGAACCCTTTTGTGAATTGGCAAATCCGGACTGGAATCCCCCATCAGATGAACCCTAGGATGATCAGAAAGTGCAGCAAGTTCATGCCATATGCAACAGTAAAAAAAAAGTCACCGGAAGCAGTAACTCAAAGAATCGATCAAATCATGTGAATTTCTCGTGAAGGGAGCAAGAATTCAAATTTTAAACACAGAGATTTCGCAATACCAAAGAATCACCATAGAAGCCAAAAAGATCGAAATCGGGCTCAGTAGAGAGAACAAAAGGTAAAGAAAGAGGGGGAAAAGTAGGACTGGGAGGATAATCTGTGTTTTGGATTAATAGGCAAGCTTTATAAACCCTATGAAAATGGGTAACTGATCGGAAAATTAATCAAAAAAGCACACGAGAAAGGATGAAACTCAAATCAAAGGGATATGTGGCTTACAATCGTCGAGGATCAACACCAAGAAGGACAGGGAATTCGAGGCCGTCAACCGGCCTCCAATCGTCGGCGTGGCCATCGAGGGTGACGATCTTGGAGCCCAAGTGGGAGTTGCAGGTCCGCTGGGAGAGGATGAATCCTGGGATGAAATTGCAGAAAAAATTAGTAATTAGAGAGAGGGAGAAAGAACGGGAGATGAAGGAAGCGTCTTGAGGAAGAAGGCGGGCTGATTCGCAAAGGAGACCTAAGGCACGCAGAAAGACGAAGATGAGGTGGAGGGCGCAGAACCTTACCGGCGGAGGAAGAGCGATGGAACTGCCGAACCGGTAGAGCAAAGTGAGGAAGAGATGAAGTTGACGGAATGGAGACGAATCAGGATTCAGGAAGGAAGAGACAACACTACAGCAGACGTCTAACCTAAGCAAGGTATAGATTAAAGGGAAATTCCTTTTGGTGCCCCTATGATTTATGCTATTCCGGTTGGTGTCCCAAAGTTTTTATTTTTCCGTTTGATGCCCCTGAACTTTTGAAAAAGTCCGCCCCGTGCCCTAAACTTATGTGCCGTCTTAACTCCGTTAAATCTTGAAAAGCAATTCAGAGCTGCTGCAGTGAAACCCAACCCAGCAATTTCAGTAGCCGACAAGCAAGAAACTAAGTTCATCCTGTACTTTGTGAACTAGTCTGATGTAAAGAGGCATGGCATCTGAATTATGAAACAGACCCAAGTAAATTACAGTAGCATCCAACCCAGCAATTTCAAACAGTATCCGAAATTGTACAAGATTACACGACAATCCCATCGATTACTAAAAGATTAGACTCGAAATGGCAACCCTCTTTGTTACAAAAGTACAGGATGAACTTAGTTTCTTGCTTGGGGCATTCTAACTTTCGCTAACATAAAACTTATCGGCTATGACATCATTATGCTGACAGAGATGCTTGATCCTATGGCTTTCAGGGCGGACATAGATTATAGAGCTCTCGGCAAACCAACTGGGTCTTTAGCTCCAAGCTCGAAAAGCTTTTGAGTTGGTTTAAGGAAACAGCGGCTGGTAAAGGAGCCCTGTGTTCTCCGGAAATCCCATCATCAAGTTCAGGTTTTGCACGGCTTGACCAGATGCTCCTTTTACAAGATTGTCAATCTGTACAAGTCAAACGTTTACCAGAGGAATAAGATTTGATATGGGAAAAAAATGAAGAAAACACTGCACAAAATTTTCGTATAAGAAGAGATGGAGGATTTCCAAAACATACAACGGATATAATGATGGCCCTTCCAGGAATTCTATCGGGAAAAACATTCATGAAACAATAATTAGATCCACGAACATTCCGTGTGTGAGGGACTGCTCCCTTCTCCAATAAAACCACAAACTCTTCTTCCTGTGATAAAAGGAGAAAATTATTCACGATTCAACCATATGAAATCTAAAGATAAAAATTACAGTATCGACAAGGAAGCAGTCTAGAAGACTATTGCTACTACCGCTTGCATACCCAACTGCTACCGCTTGAGCTGTAAAAGACATCCCTAAATAAAAACTGTTTGTCATATAATATACCTCATAGGAATCCTTCAAATTTTGGTATAAATCCTCAACTGTAACACCTGGAGCCATCTCGACATATATTGTTGATTGCATACCACGACTCTGCAGTGACAACATAAAATAATGTCCATGCGTTATTAGTTATTACCTAACTGGAAATGGTCGAAGAAGCGAAGTAACATAGCTTTGAGAAAGTAGATATCACCATTGGCATCAAATGCGGTGTGAAGCTGACAGTTACTTTTGATCCTGCAGCTTCAGACAGTCCCTGTTCAATTTCTGGCACTGGAAGCAACAACAAGAATACGTTGAATTATCCATACCATATTGGGAAATAAAGCTGTTGTTTCAATTACAGCTATGTTTATTTGCCATACCATAGAGAGTACAAAAAAAAAGGGGGTTTCTACAAAAACTAACCGTGCCGATGCCTTGTAATGCCATATGCATGAATGCCTTCGGCTATTTCAGTATACAAATTGGCTTCCTTGGCACCACGACCTAAATGGACCCAAACAAAAATGCTGAATACTGGATTGAATTCAACACAGACAAAATCAAGATCTAACTACACTAATTTCCCAATGATACATGTCCCTACCTGCCCCACTTACACCAGATTTTGCGTCAATAATGATGTTACGTGATCCAACTAGATTGGCCTGCAAAAGGAAAATGGGAACTACAGTGACCGAAGAATGAACAGCGAATCAATTAGACTCCACAAATCTTCCATATTTAGATATTAGTCAAATGTGAAAACGTTAAAGCCCATATATAATAGTCAAATGAAGGGAAAAAAAAAAGGAAGGTAGAAAACCTTCAGCAAAGGTACAAGAGGAATTTGAATGGATGTTGGATAACATCCAGGATTCGCGATCAATCTTCCATTTTGTATCTCTCTTCTCATTATCTCTGTCAAGCCATAGACAGCTTCCTCCTGAATGAATGGAAAATATCTATTCTAAGAAAGCCAGAAAAGTGAATCAAAACAATCCAATAGATTATACAATGACTACTCATGTTACAAGCATGCCAATAGCACCACAAATACTGAAAAATCGGCTGAAAATGGCCTTTTATATCAATAAATAATTTCTCACACAGCAATATAGTGCCTTTTCCAGGCTAAAATTGGTATATAACTCTTCCTTGGTCCATTTATATAATAGAATGAAAGCTCTAAAGATAGAAACTCCTAGAAGAAGAGGGTAGTGTTGATGCCTGCAAATCTGGAGCTCGGTGTGGCTGACCATACCATTCTTCATAATCTGCAATGTCTCGCAGGCGAAAATCCTGCAGGTTGACCCATATAGAACCACGAGATAACAAGAATTTGGCATCAATACAGTTGCATGATCCATCTTGAAACAAAACCAAAAGAAGCAGTTTGTAGAAAAGCATACAGCTGAAAGATCCACTATCTTTAAACTGAGAGGAAGTGCGTTGATTATTTCCTGCAAATAATTAGACACATTAGCAAATACACTTAAACTGGATCCAAGCAAGAATAATCAACGGAAAGCATATATCTAATTACAACACCATAGAACACGAGAAGGAAGCAAACCTGTGTTGTACCATGGGGCAAGCAACAAAACACTGCATCCACTGTTGAAAAATCTGCATCCTTGACCGCAACCATATCAGGCAAATCCTATGTATCAGAAAGAAATTCTATCAACCATTCATCCGCGTACTATTTCCTCAGAATTGAAATCAAGACAGATAAAAAAAATGAAAGGAATACACAAAACCATAGAGATCTCAAGAGTACAGACCTGAGTGATCAAATGGGGAAATACTGAAGCAATCGATTGACCGGCCTTTCTATCAGCAGTCATCAAGGTGATGCCAAAATGCGGGTGATTAACCAGAAGTCGTACAATCTTTTGAAAGAAAAATACATATGAGTAAACATCAGCCAGCAAGGAGAATCACTAATAATCTGTTTGTGGAAATGTCAAATTTTCCATCCACATATTCAAACTAACTGATGATAATTCCAATATCACAAGCTACATTCTCAAACAAATAAACATGCACCCACAAGCCAAAGCACAAACTTCTGTTTGTTGCAATGTGTTTGATTGCTTTGGGAGCTTTTGTTTTTTGCTGATAAACATGCTAATAAGGAATTCGCCAAACAAAGTTCATAGACTTGTATTTCTATCCCTATTTTTGGTGGTTGGCGAGATAGACAAACATCTTTAGGTGCTTGATATAATCTCGTACAAATCATATGATATGATTGTCAAAGATTGCGGAAAGCATGCAAATCATCAAAATTTTCATTTCAATTCAGATTGATGGGAGAGAAACCTCGGAACCAGTGTAACCGCTGGCACCAAGAACACCAATCCGCACGGACTTATTCGAATTGGGGGTTTTTGTGTCGGGGAATTGCAGGGTCGCCGGAGACGAGGCCACGGAGCAGCGAAAACCGAGCCTCCAACCCCTTGCACTCTTCGATTCATCCTGCAAAATCAAATCTAAGTAAGAAAACGGCATTTGGTAGTGTATGACGAGGAAAAGAAGAAAGAACGGACCTTGAAACAGGCGGGCTGGGGGAAACGAGTGGAGTTGAAAACCAGAGAGCTCATCGTTATCGAATCCGCAACTCAGATTGTTTGGATTGCCGAATTCGAAGCTACCGTGTAAGAAGAAAAATGAATTTCAATAGGTGAAACCAGTGGCGGATCCAGGATTTTCATCAAAGAGGGCTGAAAAACACTTATAGCAAGCTGCAAATCGAGATCAATGTTAATACCAACAACCAAATTCAGCATATCCATTTTTCTCCCTAAATAGCAAGATATTCACCTTAGTTTGTTGGACTTCTTACCGATTTCAATTTAATTACAAGTAAGGTTATTTTTAGTTGAAGTCAAATTACTTTGTAATTAGAATATTTTTACAATTGATTTTCTTCAAATGCCATACCTATTCAAATAATCACAACTAACAACAACAAAAATTCTTGAATCTAAGGTGAAGAAGTTGAGGGTCAATTAAGGGATATTGATTGCTTCTAAAGCCTCTTGAAATTCATTTGTTAGTGTTCGAAGGGATTAAGCTTTTCATAAATTGTTCACAATTTAAAACTAAGAAGTTTGGGATTTTGTAAAGAGGTTGTCCTGATTTGTTTGGTGAAGTTTCAATCTGCATTTCAATTTTTTATTTGTTAGCGAAACTCAGAAATAATCACCCAAATCATAAATTCAATTCATAAACCCCAAATTCACATTGATTCCCAAACCTAATTTCACAAAATTGTTTTCCAAAATCAAAACCCCAAATTCTCAATCCTACCTATAAATTGAATCGCAAATTAAAAATTTAGGGACAAATTGACAAAGTATAATCTATAAGATAAGAAACACTAACCTTTTCGATTCAACCTTCAACAAATTTAGATTTCGAAATTGGGAAATTTAGGGCACAAAGTATAATATATAGGATAAGAAACACCAACCTTTTTCAATTCAACCTTCAACACATTGGATTTGGGAATTGGGAATCACTGTTAGTGGGAGTGGGAGGGCAAGAAGTGAAATGAAGAAGAAGGGCTGTCGCACAGTCGTGGGGAGGAGCCACCGGTGTCACGCCGGAGTTAGTGGGCAGACTGCCGATGCCGAGGGTCTGGTTGCGGTGGCCGGTGCCAAGGCCTCCCGGAGGTGGAGCTGGCGGCGGCGGCGGGTGGCTCGCGTTCTCTTTCGCTATCGCTCGAGGTCGGGGTTAGACTGTTAGAGAACTTAGAGTTGTTGTCTAAAAAATAAAAAATAAAAGGCTTTTGAAGCAGGTTGGAAAAAAAGGTGGAGCGCACGGGATTCGAACATAGGTTAACTCTCCCTTCTACTTCTGTATCTATATATCTATATATATCTATATCATCACTACTACATAAAGGCAGCAAGTCTGCCCAATTTTATAAAACCTGAGGTGCATTGTGGGCCATCGGATTGCTTTTTTATAAAAATATTAACGGCCCTGATTGTTTGTCTCTTTTTACAATTTCAATCCTGAAACCTTCAATTTTATAAACCTGAGGTGCATTGTGGGCCATCGGATTGCTTTTTTATAAAAAAACTAGTGTATGTCCCGTCCCCTGCACGGGAATATGTTAACACAATATTATAAAATTACTTTTTTTATCTATAAAAAATCCTATTATAAATATGAAAATAAATAAATAAATAAATATGAATTACATTATGATAATTAAACTAATAACTGGAAATATAAGATTAAAATTAATATAGATCTAAATAACTCATTCTCCTAAAAAATAATATAGATATAAATAAAAACTATGAAATAATTAATTTTGATATAAATAATTCTTTCCACCAAAAATAATCGATATATAAATAAATAACATCTATCAAATATTTGCTACTATATATGTATTAATATTTTTGGTAATTATGATCATTGTTCTAAAAAAACCCTTCAAGGCCTGCCTAGACCCCCGCCTAAATCCCTTACTTCACTCTTGAATTGGTAAATAAAGAGCGGCCATTCCGGGGTTCGAACTGGGGACCTATGGGTACTACCCACAAGTCCTTTCCGGTGAGCCATTCCGGAATGGTTTCCTTACCTCACCCCTCCTCCAAGGCCTTCAAGGTCACCAAGACCCCCGCCTAGACTCCAAAGACCCGCCATAAAATTCGTCTATATGGCAATTGGGTGAACCTAATTTATTTTTTAGGTCCCGTCCATATGGTGTAATTTATATATAAACCGTCAATTGGATAGTTTATTTATAATCCATATGGAGATACACTTATATGACAATTTGTATATCTGTATATGCCAAATTTATTACTATTATTGTGTTTAATTATATTGATATAGTTATTTTCTTATATAATATTTACTCTTTTATAAGATATTCCATCTACTCAATTATATGAGTTAATGGTAAAATAAAATAATTATTTTTAATTATATAGATTAGAACTATCATATTATTTTTATTAGATTTCCTTTTTGACAGGAGAAAGTTTTGCGAAATGCACTCACGTGCCGCCACGTAAGCAGATGCACTCACACGCCGTCACGTAGGCAACAATGCATCGGTTTTAGTATATGTATATAGATATTAACGGGCCTGATTGTTTATGTCTCTTTTTACAATTTCAGCCCTGAAACCTTCAATTTAAAAATATTTATTTTTTTGTTTAGGGGGGCTTTTCAGTATTTTCAACTAATTCCTAAACCCTCCCCTTCCACTCTCCCTGGCCGCCTCTCTCTGCTTCTCCGGGCGTCTCTGCCACCTCCCTCCCGCCACAGTCCCCGACGCCCCCTGAATCTCTCAGATTGCGGGGGCTTCCGCCGCCTTGATTTCTTCCTCCCTCGTGTCTTCTCCTCGTCGTATCCCTCTGTAAGCCTTCACAGCTTCACTCCACAGAAAGCCCTAGGCTTTTAGTTCGCTTCGATTCACCGCCTTCGGATCCAATTCTCAGGCCCTCTTCGACCTTCGCCCTCAACGCGGGCTTCGAACCTTCGTGACTCGACGTTCGCACTCCAAAGGTATGTCGATTCTGAACTTCCTCGTCCTTCGAACCTTTTCTGACTGTATTCGCATCAGAAGTGGCTGTCTTCGTCTGTCATCTCTCGCACTTGTGTCGGTCTGGAAATTGCCTTTCCCACATGGACTGTTTTCGGTTGAATATAAAGCTTCAATCCGAAATTCGATCCCTTTTGATGTCCATGTTCTTCCCTTACCTTGAATCCGAACTTCCTGTGTTCAGTGGAGGATGTTCTCATTTTGCTATTGTGTATGTCCTGTGTTTGGCTCGTCTGATTTTGTTTTGTGATTGTGTTTACTTTCTCTGTTGATGTCGAAGTTCATCAATTTCGTTGAATCTTGTTTAGAGTGTGTTTACTGTCTGTGTTGGATTTTAGAGTGTGTTTATCATTAGAGTTGTGTGTTTTAATAATAGATTTTGCCTGTGCGTGCAATTTCCACTGTTTTTTTTGCTGTAATTGTATTTTTTATTAGTGGTTTATGCACTCTATCGATTTGAATTGATGTGTCGTTTCATTTATCTCTAGGAGTAACTTAAAATTCTATTCATCCCCGTTATTTGCAATTGAGAGTCTGCATTTGCTTTTGTTATGTTGTATTATTGGTGGTTTTAAAGATTACAAAACAATTTACGTATTTCCTTTTTTAAGGTTGTAGTTAGATATGTGGTTTATACTGGGTTGCTCTTTCCCTTCATCTTCATATTCATATTCACTTCACCGGGTAATCCTCTTGTCCTTCATATTCATAATCAATTTAGTTTCGATCACTTTTTTAAAGCAACATTTCTGGTGGTTTATCTTGAATGAAATTATATTATAGATTTTTTTTAGTTCATCAATTTCATTAAATTGGATGGAAATAGAGAGATAGAAAAAGTGATAGATTAAACATTAATGGGTTAAGATGGTTTCTACACTCAATGATCCTTTTACTCGTTTTTTGGGACCTGAGGAGTTTTAAAGTTTGAGGGTATGAGTTTGATTTCTGTTTTCATCTTATGTTTCTGTATCTCTGTCCACATCATAGATACATAGACAAGCATTTGTAATTTATAAGTTTGTCATTTAAAATTTTGAATGATTTGTTTCAAGAAATTGTTTTATTAATTATTCTTTGAAGGTAGTCTGGAACAAAGGGATCTCTTACAGGGGTAGGGTTGTCAATTGGCTATCCGACAAGGATTAATGGAACATCCTATGGCCTTGTTGTTATCTAAGCTTTACCGGGAGGACCTGCATATAGGGATGGTATATCATCAGGAGACGTAATGTTGGAGATTGATGCCACAAGTACAGAGACTATGACCGTATACGATGCAGCAAAACACTTGCAGTGAGTCCTCATTACATATTCTGTATACATATTTTCTCTTTTCTTTTTTCCCTTGCCTATTGTCATATGTGAATGTTATAACTTGTGAGCTGCATAGAAAGAATATTTTGTCGTTCTTGAATTTTAATTGTTGGCTGAGTCAGTTAAAAACTTAAAAGAGGAATGCAGGGGGGCGAAGGTAGCTCGGTACAGTTAACTATTCGCTGCGGGGATGAGATAAAGCATTTGGATTTGATGTAAGTTGTCACCCACTAGAAATGATTTCATTCTTATCTTGAGCAAAATCGTCATCATTTGAGTTGATTGTAAACGGTATTATGATCATTCTTATGAGTTTTAATGATTGATTACTTTTTTGACAGATGATAGAAAGTTTCAATGATTGATTACTTTTTTGACAGACGATAGAAAGTTTCACTCAACCCAGTGAAATTCGGATTATGTGAGATTCCAAATTCAGGGAATGATGCTTCCCAGATAGGATACATCAAGTTAGCTTCATTTACTCAGAATGCTTCTGATATGTTGGACACTTTTTCTGACTTTCTGCGTCTCCATTTCTATTTCCGAAACTATGTAGAGTTTTGTCATTGGTCTCAAGTTTCCACTTAAGAGTTTTACAATTAAAGAGTTCTGCATGATATGATCCTTGGCTTTTTTTTAAGTATACTTAATCAAGTATTCATGCATTGGCTCAAATACATTTTAGTAAATAATGGTTGACATCCCTGAATTAGTTGTCCCTTGATAACATAGAAAAAGTGGTTTTAAGATGTCTTTATATTTGTATTTCTGCTGAATTTGAGCATCCACGGCAGGTGTTTTAAAGGAAGCAATCGGAACTTTAAGAAGCAACAATGTGAATGCCTTTGCACTGAATCTTTGAGATAATAGGTGAGGAATAGCTCATTCATTTCATTTTCGTATTAAGTTGTAAAGATGTAAATTAGGCTTATATGATCTATATTACTGGTGCAGTTGGGGGCCTTTTTCCCGAAGGAATAGAGATTGCGAAGCTGTGACCTAATTACATGGTTTTTGTTGTCCTTACTTTTTTAGAATGTAATTTATCTACTCATTTGTCCCTTTCTCGATTGTGATGTTGGTACTTGAATGGAGATCATATCAACTGCTAATATCATATTAATTCCTAGAGATTTTAACGTTTTAAGTATCTTAGGTTACATTGCATAGTAGATAGATTTCTCCGTCCAGGCATGCTATGGCAGTGTTAATGTTCAGGATAGACAAAGGGATGATTGTATATTATGTGACAGCTGTGGTGTCGGGCAATGTTGCATTCTCAAAGTTAAGATATGTGTGATCAATATCTTAACTTAGCTATTTCCTGAGTGTATATGTATTGGGCGTACCTTTGTGAATTACTCACTTTTTGGACTCTGAAGAAATGATGGGCTAGGAAATGACTGGGGAAGATTTTCTCTTAAAGTAACTTTCTACATGAAAATGACTATCCTTGTTGGGCCAGTTCTTTCCAGATATTTAGATATCATTAACTTGTTATTCCTGGACAGTGGGGAGATTGATACCTATATGGCATTACACTTCTCATCTGTCTCTGTGTAGAAGTTTTTCTTTTTCTTGATGATCTTTCCTTTTCTGTTTTCTTATCATTAAATCTTTATGTGTTGGGGAATACTAGGAACTAATCATTGTTTGCAAAAAATTGTTTTTGACATCAATAATGAGAATATGGATCCGTTCTTTATGCAGATACCTTTCACGAGGTCAAAAGGAAACGTGAGAAGAAAAAGGAGGTATGGACTTGTATCTGGGCTGAAACATTTTTATTTTATGAATCTTGTCTAAGATTCACATCTATTATTATTTTCTAAATATTCATTCTTTTTAGTCACAACGTGGTTGGGTGAACTTGCTATTTAATGGTGCAAAATTTTCAGATTTGTTTCACTCCTATGTTAACATCATTGCATAATCAAGGGCCTTTCCTGGTCAATCTTTTGTAGATCATGGTTTGATTAATGGAGAATGCTATTGGGTTGTATTGCTTGACTTTTGGTTGATAAACCATCAAAGTAAGTTTTAAAAAATTACGTATATGTTAAGATTTTCATCAAATGCTTAGACTCGTTAGTCCTACTATTTCACACAAAAAAAACTACTTTATAGATTGTTTATACTCATTAAGTTGATGGGCTTTTGCGGATTAATCCAAAAATTTTGGGCAACACTTATTGTTTTAGTTATCTTGGTGGTATCTGTAGATTGAGTGTGCATTTTGTAAGTTATCTCGGAAGGTTTTAGCATAAAAAAATTAATATGTTTTGTGTTCGATCCCTAGGGGTGGTAGAGTTCTTAGTCTAATGTTTTCAGCAATTCATGGAAGAAGAAATAAGGTTTTACCTGGTACGAGCTTCATGATGGGAATTTAATTTGATAATTCTTTCATCTCACTGCATTGTGCTTAGTTTGTAAAATGCCAACTTGATATATTTTCAAGTGTACATTGTCTAAAGCTCTCGTGAGTTGCTGTTCTTACTAAGAACTATTGATATTGTTTATTGGCAGAATGTTAATGTCCGAATGTTAGAAAGTTCTAGACGAAAGTAAGGCAATCAAGGACGAGGGGCCAGGGGTGGCTGAGGGAGCTTTTCTTCTCAATACACATCTACTGAGATTTCAAGTTTTGACCATTATAAATGAATGTATCATTTATGGTGCAGGTTATTTGATACTGAGATTTCAAGTTTTGATCTTTTTTTTCTGGGCTAATCTTAACCTTAAAATTCACAGATCAGGTTGGGTTGTGTCATGTTTCAACATGTCTATTTAGTGCTTACCCATCATAAACGTTCAGCTGGGGTTATTTTCCCTGAAACTTGTTGCCTTTTGTTATATAAGCATTGCCTTCTTTGATTGCAGGATTTCCATGTGGTTACTCTTGACAAGTTCGTTGAAGAATCCAACTTGCCTACTTTCACAATTTTCAACAAGAGTCCCGACAACCACCATTAAGTTATTAAGTTCTTCAATAGTCAAGAGTCCCAAGGTAAGGACAACCATTACCCTGTTAAAATGTACACAGTTGCTCAAATGAATGATGAATATGAATCATTTTCCTCTTTTAGAATTGTGTAATATTGAAGGGTATGAAATCTCACATATTTGTCTTCTAGGAGGAATCCACCAATTGTACTCTATTGCATGGTAATATTTATGTTGTTGATGGATTGGATCATGGTACCTTCGTTTTGTATACCATGCTTTGGCTTTGCAAGTTATAAAGAGCCTCTTAGATATCATTACTTATTTCAGGCGACCAACCATTGCTTTTACATATGTCGCGCGCGAAGCGCGCTTCACCATCCTAGTATATATTAAAGGGAGAGTTTGCCACAAAGCTGGGTTACGGTTTTTTTTTTGGTCAATAAAGAGGACTAGTGTCCGTTATTATAGAAATATTAGTTAAGGTACATGAGCAATCGCAGCGTCAGCTACGAGCAAGTCCTCTAAAAACGACGGAACCGTAACGAATGAAACAAAAGAACTAGCTTGACATAATGCCATATTAGCTAACTTGTCCGCTACACGGTTGGCTTGACGCGGGACGTATGTAATCCTAACCTCCCAATGCAGCCTAGTCAAGAACCTCCCGCACACACGAATGAGGTATAGGTCGGGATGAGTGCGTGGAGCGGCTGAGGTTAGGAGCTCAACCGCGACAGAAGAGTCAGATTCAATATGCATCCTTCGGAGTCCCATAATATCAGCTTGAATCAGACCCTGCCAAATAGCCATCAATTCGGCTCGCAAGGCTGTACAGACACCACACGTAAGGAAGAAAGCTTGCAGAAATTCCCCACTAGCATCTCTGAAGACACCACCTCCGCTAGCTAGTCCCGGATTACCCCTCGAACAACCGTCTACATTCAGCTTCACCCAGCCCCTCTCTGGACGAACCCAAGTTCTCGCACATGGGGGCGCTGTAGAACTATGAGGTGAAAGCCCCCTACGGACTATGCTCATAGTAGCAGAAAATGCCTTGGTAGCGTCTCTCACCCACTTGATAACTACAATAGTTGGAATAGCCTCTGCTGAGAAGACCCACCGGTTTCTGGCCTTCCATAGATACCAAAGAGTGTAACCGAAAGTAGTGGACCAATGCATTCCTTCTTTGAGGTTACTGCCCAACCAAGTCTCTAATTCACATTCATAGAACTGTCTTCGGAAAGGTCCTCGACCAAGCTCTTTCCACACATCCTGAGCAAAAGAGCAATCCCGAAGAACATGAAGACAAGTTTCATCCAGCCCACATCTACTACATGCCGCTGAATCAGCCAGCGATCGTCGCATTCGGTTAGAATTGTAGAGGAAACAAGCATGCCCAGCAAGGAATAAGAAACAACGGACTCTTTGCGGAATCGGCGCTCTCCAAATCAAGGACCAGACACCACTTTGACACTGTTCTTCTAAAATTACAAAATTGCCACTTTCTTTTTTCATATTCCCGTTCCAAAATCACCGCCTCTCAGAGCTTCCCCTTTCCACTTTCCCAGATTCCCTTGCCTCTCCCAGTCTCCCTCTCTCTGGTTCCCTCTGGTTCCCCTTTTCGCTTGCTCCGTCTCCGATCGTTCCTTATATGGTACCTTTTTTCCTCTTTCCGAATTTTGTTGTTTCCAATACTATCGTTAAATTACAACGAGGAGGAAGTAGCAAGAGTCCCAGGGTGTTCTAGGGTTTGCGGTGATTGGGAGTGGTGTGCTCCTCGAATCAGCCCTATTTCTCCGATGGGAGTCGAAGATATTGTTAATTCCGCAAAAATCCACCCAATTATGTGCGTATTAAACGCATCGCTGTTGCATCTCACACTGCCCGGTTACTGTCAAATTTCAAGGTATATAATCTTTTTAATCCAAATGTTGAGTTCGTGTATTTATGAATTAGTTTAAGATCTATCAACGCCATTGTGCATTCAATTTGGTTACTTTAGGATCTACTGCTAATTTGCTTCCTTCTATGGATTATGAAATGTGCTGAGATACATTTTTATTTTCATTTTACTTAGATGATTCATGATAGTTAGTTGGTTAAAATGGAATTGATTTTTACTGTATGTGAAGGGAGTGGGTGTTTGATGATATTGCTTGATTTATAACCTTGAGGATGGTTATTTCAATTGAAATTCACTTAGGTTTTTTCGTATACAGAGAATTAGAGTCACATTTCAGAAATTAGAGAATTTTATCTCGGAATATGGTCTACTTTAAAATCACATTGTTGGATATTTATTGATTGTAGACATGATCACCATTTGGAATTTCTTAACAAAAAAAAAAAGCCTTGTAGCCCTTAATAAGCTCCTTTGTTTGTAAACAGCTAAAGATCATTCTCGAACAAACATCCAAACCAATTTATCCTAATCAAAATTCAAAATGTTCAAAAGAACATTAAACAAAAAATCAAACTGCAAATCTCAGAAGTACATCACAGAACAACAGAAGCACAACAAAGTAGGGAATTCAACAAGAGAGAAATTCAGTGAAATTGAATGAGCAGGGATCCAGTACTGAGGGAGTCTTAAAGAGAGAGAACCTCTCTAAAGTACCGATTCCTCGGTACCGCTTACTCTTCTCCATCGCTAGAATCCACTACTTACAAGTCACGACGGCCATAAGATTAGGTATATTTTTAAGCTAATATGCAAGAAGTTTGTTGAGTTTGATATTGCTAGAGCTTCTCATAAGATGGCTTGGCTACTGATCCTAAGGCAAATACCAAATGAAGGTAAATATTATTGCTACAAGAACCTCCTTATCTTGATGAAAAGGGTGCTCATAGCTATTAGCTAGCTCTCATAAAATATAGATATTCCAAACAAAACAAGAAAAAAAATCAGAGGGTTAGTAAATATTATTGTGCATATAGTGGCCTATTCAATCATCAAATTTTTTTAGGAAGGATTCACCCTTGCATGCCTTTATATATCCTTATACATCTATTGGGCCTTTGGTGATACTTATTGCAATATACCACATAAAAACAGCCTATTGCCAATGTTTTTGTCTCATTCCTGTGAACAAAGCATCGAACAACATCAAATATATATTTTTCCCAAGCTGGGGAGACCATCCCATTTCGTAGCTAACTTGGTGCATTATACAAACTTTTCAAGTTTATGATAATCCCTTTTTTGTTGCTGCTGCTGTTATAAGAAGGGAAGGAAAAAACGTTCGGTTTCGATAAAAAAAATTCATAACTTTTTTCATATGGCACCAATTCGAATGGTTTCAAGTCTCATGATTTTCTAAAAAGGTTATCTACTGTTTTTTTTCAAAAAAAATAGTTTGAAATGAACCTTGAATTTTTTTCTTGTTGCTGCTGTCAAAAAAAGGGGAAGAAAAAATGTTCGATTTCAGTTAAAAAAAAATCATAACTGCTTCCATAGACCACCAATTTGACTGATTTCAAATCCCACAATTTTCAAAAAAGTTTATTTATCTTTTTCTCCATAAAATTTGGCATAAAATAAGCCCTGAATTTTTTTTTGGCTGTTGCTGTCATACAAGGAAGAGAAAAAGGTGCTTGGTTTCGACCAAAAATTGTAAGAGGTACTGATTTTTTTCAGGCATTTGTAGTGACTTAGAGATACTGCAGACATAGATCTATAGGAATACTTACAAACTTTGTAAATTGATTTCTTACAATATTTTTAATTGTTATATAAACACAAATTTGATTTACCAAAACAAAACATGAACAAATCTGATTTTTGAAAGAAAAAAAAAATCTGATTTCAAGGAAAAAAAATATTTTAGATTTTTTTTAAAAAAAAATCAGATTTCTAATGCATATTCTATAAGAAAGAGAAGCAAAATATATAATAAAAGAGAAGCAGGAGGCGTAAAAACAGTAAGTAATTCAAGTAAGCATAGGAGGCGTGTTTGCTTGACAGAGGCATAATACGAGTAGTGCTAAAAAAGTAATGAGTGCTACACACAACACTCACAGTTGAACTGGGAAATAGGCAAGATTATGTTGAGTTCTTGTTTCAATTTGTATAGAGACACACGTTGAGTAGATTGTGTGTAGTTGCTTTCAGCGATCGATCTATTTGGAAGCAAAGGGAGTGGAGAACTATACATTGTGTTGAGTTCTTTACTTTTATGCAAAACTGCTACTTTAATAAATTACACTTATAGAATGGCTCTTCAATTTTGTACAGTGGATGTTTCTGTTAATTGCAATTGTAGTTAAATGTCTCTGGTTGTCTATTGTTTCGTTGCTCAGGGAGCAGTGGATGATCATGAGGCACGAATTTGGAAGAATCCTGAGGTGTTACCAAAGCTGGATCTTGATAGAGAGTAACCGAGTACTACAACAATGGTTCCTGATACCTTTATCTGAACAGTTAGCTTCCTTAAGTCTAGCTTCTCCATGTTATCTGGATTGGATTAACATGCTTGTTTCAATCTCAGATCCGAGGAACACCTGACTTCATTCGCTTTCTTCTTGAACATTAATGTTTGTAATTTGTAAATACATTGCATTATACCAAGTAAAAGGATACCCGTGTGCGAATTAAGCTTCACGTCGTCTTCTCCGTCCAGCCTTCATCGCCCGTTGGTACGAGATCACGATGGGGTTGCTTCTCCTCACAACTGTTGCCTTCCTTGCTTGGTTCCCGTTCGTGTCCGAGTTCCAGACTCGTATGCTATTCAACCAAGCCTTCAATAGAGGTCTTCAGACATCGCGTATGGTGGGCGGGCAAAGGAAAGATAGATCAGCGGGTCACATAGAACGATCCTGCAATTTCTCTAACAATATTCTACTTTTTATTGTAGATTTGAGTTAATTTATACTTCACTGTTTAATTCATTTTCTAAATTTAGGGTTCTATTGGAGTTTAAAAACCCTAGGCCTTTGATTTCCCCATACAAGTCCTTGTGAATTCGTTGATAATTTAACAGCTTGTATGTACAGCTGCATTATCCATGTTAATAGCAGCCCACTGGAGAAAAGAGAGAAGCTGTATTTTTTGGCCGTGGATTATTACAGGAGTGATGACTATTCCAAGAGCAGACAGATTGTCGAACAATTTTTAGAGGTAAAGCCAAAATGCATCATATAGGGATTTTAATTGCACCACTAGAATCTCAAGATACACCCATGAATTTTCAATTACGCATACAAACTGCATATGTTGGGGATGCACTTTGAGAGATTTGTGTTATGTATACCTTGAAGTGGTTTAATCATCTGTGATTAATTCATCCTTATATTTTTACTCTTTAAACCTCTATCTTCGAGTCGTTTTTCCTTCTTTTCCACCAATATATGCCTTAACGTCTTTTTCTTATGGCAACGAGGCATTTTAGTGTCTTGCCTCGAGTACTCTGCATTGTTTTTATTGTGATCTGGACTTGTAAGGGAGTGATGGGATGAAATTTACTCGTTTGGTGACGCTTTATTTTAAAGTGAGCTTATTTTTTTCTTTACCCATCTTGGGATGCGCTCGTAAAATATACATACTTTTGTATTCACTTATTACAAATGCAACGACTGATCTCTTCGTGCATATGTCTTATGATGGTTTTCTTGATTATCTTAGAAAAATGGACTGCTCAAATGTTAAAGTCTATGCTGTCCCTGAAGGGTCAGTTTTTTTCCCTCGGATGTCACTGATAAGAGTGGCAGGTCCAATAGCAGTAAGTCCTATAACTACTTTGCTCATTCTTCTAACCTTGAAGGAATTTTTTTCCATCTGTCAAAGATGTGATATCAAACTCAAACTACGTAGTTCGTACTTTCTTATGAATTTGCTTCTGTTGATTGTTGAATGTGCCAACCTGAAATTGTTGCCTGAGATTAATTGGGGAAGGTTTCTTCTATGTATCTATTAAGGTGGCTCAACTTCTAGAAACTACTCTTGTAAATCTTGTCAACTATGCCTTGCTGGTGGCTACTAATGCTGCAAAGGCACATATCCCTCTATTAATTTAAGATAGAAAAATAAGCTAACAGTTAATCTTATCACAGCAATTGATATGTAAGCTACCTATTCATGAATTGTTTTTAGCCATCTCCTTCTTTGGGGTTACTATTATTTTTGCGAGATCAAAATTTCACATTAACACTTTGAATAGGGTAGAACAGGTAAGCTTTGGGTCTGCAGTGTTCAGTTTAAGGCTTGATTTCACACCTAACCACAAATTTTTTGAATCAAACCGAGTTAAGTGGAAGGAGGTTTTAACGGTTCTAAATCTCTGACATCTATCAAAATTGGGATTTTTGGTAGGAAAATACATTACCTTAATTTATAATTTTTTTATTGGAAGATATTGTGGAGCCACACTCTGTTTTATAGGAAAAGTACCTTTTTAGATTATTTAGTTAATGATATAGATGAGAAATATATTGTTCCAATTCAACCGATTAAGCAAGCCTTTTTTTTGACATTTTATTCCAATTTATATTTTCAGTTAAAGATTGGATAATTTTTGTGAGAGCGTTGTTTAACACAATCTCACAACCCTTAGCTTTTCATTATCTTATTCGCTCTCTCTTTTCATATTCTGAATCTCACTCTTATATGTTAACGAGTCTAGCCTATTTCACAAGGTAAATTCCATTCCTCTAGCCGTTTGGGTTGAGAGTTGCTATCAACTTGAATTCTTGCAACTTGCAAGGTTTACTTAATCTTTTGCTTTTGACTTTTGTTTAGGCTTATAAATTGCCATATGTATATTATGTATATTGTAGTATGATAACTCAATTTCCGAGTATTGGGTTATCTTAAATGTTGCTTGTATGATTTCCACTAATCGATGTCATTGTCTGTAAGAGAGGCTATCTTTCAGAATGTCATTGCATGCAATTAAAGTTTTTATTTTATTTTGGCAAAACTAATTAAAATAACCCAACCTTTGGAGGGGTGTTAAAAAAATATCCCCACCTTTCAACAGTAAGAAAAATAACCCGATCTTTTGGGAAGATGGTAACAAAATATCCCAATTGTTTTTGCGACTATAAATATGAGCAAAAATGATGACATATAATTGACGAAATTAAGATTTTGGTGAATTTTGGATGATATTGACTTATTTTAATGAGAGTGAGATCATTTAACCAATTTTTTTAAAATTGTTTTGACCCAATTTATGGTCGAAAAAATGACTCAAGATATTTTTTTACCATCTCCCCCGAAGGTTGGGTTATTTTTCTTACAGTTGAAAGGTGGGGATATTTTTTTAACACCCCTCCAAAGGTTGGGTTATTTTAATTAGTTTCACCTTTTATTTTTATGAAAGTTATAATAATCACTCCATAATTATTAATAATTTAATATGGTTGATCTGCATTTTCTATTGTAGTGAAATTAGTGGAAGGAACAAAAGAGGTTAAGTTGAATGAGATGCATTGATGAAGGTGAGACAAAAGAGCTTGGTGTTATTTCGTAATGGATCTTTTGTTTACTAGCTACGAGATTTCAATATAGCATATGTAGTTGCAAATATTTTAGGTTGTTGTGTGTTTTTATTAATTACTTTAAGTGAGACATTATTGTTATTTGCTCGTTAAACTTATAAAGTTGTTTTAGATTGGTTAAAAGTGCATTCGGATTATATAAAAGATGACAACACCGCGCGCAAATGCGCGCGGTTAATGACCTAGTATATATAAAAGGGAGGCTTTGCCTCAAAGTTGACTTACCAAAATGCCCTTCTACCTCTCTTTCGTTTTGAAAAAATTACATCTATGTCCTACGTAGACCTGAGCATGGGCCGGGCCGGGCGGGCTTGTGCCGGGTCTCGACCAAAATTTCAGCCCACTACACCGGGCCGGGCTTGGGCCAGGGCCGGTATTTGGGCCTAGTGTCTTGCCCAAGCCCGCCCTCTTTCCCGGGCCGGGCCGCCCACCGGGCCAAGCAGGCCTAGGTTCTCAAATTCGTTTTATGTCCGAAATCGAACTAAAAAAGTGGCAAATTACAAAATTGTATAAATACTTTCAAATACGAGGCAAATATGGACAATATTAGCTTACTAACAAATGCAAATCAACGTTATAGTGTGCCAATACTTTTAAGCGGCACTCGAGCTATGCGAGAGAAATCATTTAGGGTTTTTATTTCTCAATTGGATTTGATTTTGAAGATGAGAACGTTTATGATTGGGAATAGTTAGCACTTAGTACTACTATGACACCGGTAATATAGTTATAAATTATAGAAATTATGTATATATTTTTACAATACTCTATATAATTTATATAATTATAATTATATATAATATTATTATAATACCAGGCCGGGCCCATCGGCCCGCTTGGGCTTCACTATCCGCCCAAGCCCGGCCCACTGGCCCAACCGGGCCGGGCCCGTCGGCCCGCTTGGGCCAACTACTCTGTCCAAACCCGCATATTTTGCCAGGCGGGTTGGGCGGGCCGGGCTGGTTGGCCCATGTTTGCTCAAGTCTAGTCCTACGTATTCACTGCAGACAAAATTTTCAAGCCACTTTTTTTGACTCTTTATTCCACTCTATCTTTTGAGCTGAAGATTAGATAATTGGCCTCAGATTTAAGCCCAGCTTATATGGGCCTAAGATTTCAACCCACCGCTTATTTTTTCTATCAGCTCAGCCGACATATTTATTAGTATCTATATCTATATAATACTTTAATTTAGAAGACTTTGCTTAGGTGTCGGATTCTCCTTAATCCTCTCCCTTCCACAAATTATGTTTTTTTTTTCCTTTTTTTAATTATTTATTTCCTTTAATTTTTTTATTCTTCCATTTATCTCTTTAAACTAATCAAATTTTTTCTTTTATTCTTAACATATTTACTATCTATATCTATCTATATACATATACTAAAACCGATGCATTGGTGCCTACGTGGCGGCGCGTGAGTGTATTTGCCTACGTGGCGGCGCGTGAGTGCGTCTCGCAAAGCTTTCTCCCGTCAAAAAGGAAATCTAATAAAAAAATAATTATTTTATTTTACCATTAAGACATATAATTGGATAGATGAAATATCTTATAAAAGAGTAAATATTATATAAGGAAAAAACTATATCAATATAATTAAACATAGTAGTAGTAATAATAAAAATAATTTTAATAGTCATACTTACCAAAAATATTAATAGATAAATATATAATATTTGATAGGTGCTATTTTATTTATATTTAGATTATATTTTGGTGAAAAGAATTATTTATATCAAAATCAATCTTTTAATAATTGTTATTTTATATCTATCTATATTATTTTTCGAGGCCAAAATAAATAATTAAAATATTATATAGTCATATATGTAGTCACAATCCATCCGTACATAGATATTTTAGTAAACTAATGTAATAAATACAAACTACATATTTAATAAAAAAGGAATATTAAAATATTTTTAAAAATCAACTATCTAATTAAATTACATGAGATTTAATTAACGATAGATCAGAGGGGAAAAAACTTTACGTAGTACCTTATAAATGTGAATTTTATTTATATTTTGATAGAATATAATTAAAAGATATTTAGATTATATATAATCTGTCGAACTAATTTTATTTATATTTATATTATTTTTTGAAGGAAAAAATCATTTATATTTAGATTAACGTATTCTCCGTACACGGGACGGGGCCTACACTAGTATCTATATAATATATTAATTCAGAAGTTTTTTTGATGACGTGTCAACCCCACATTAATTGTAGCATTTTCAACCAATCATAATTTTTCCTTTTATTATGCAATTTCCTTTTTCTCTTTAAACTTTCAAAAAAAATTCCCTTTTATATTTAACTCATTTACTAACCATCTATCTATATAATATATTAATTCAGAAGTTTTTTTGATGACGTGTCAACCCCACATTAATTGTAGCATTTTCAATCAATCATAATTTTTCCTTTTATTATGCAATTTCCTTTTTCTCTTTAAACTTTCAAAAAAAAATCCCTTTTATATTTAACTCATTTACTAACCATTGAGTTTAATTCAAAACATTTGATTAAATGTAATCCATATATTTGTATATCATATATCTATACATTATCTTAATTCAAAAGGTTTTTTTGATGATGTCCCAACCCAACATCACTTTAATTTTAGTTTTTTCGACCGATCACAAAATTTTTATTTTATTATTTATATATTTATATATTAAATCTATGCCTAATATCATAAATAATCATACGATGATGTGTCTTAACAAAATTATTTATAGGTGTTTTAATCAATGAACTTTTAACCACAATTATATATTTGTTTAAATCCTCAACACACTCTACATCTTTATAACCAGTGGGTTTAATTCAATACACTGAATTGATATATAATCTATATCTATATAGATCGTTATTATATTAAGTTGAAATGTTTTTCAACATGTTATTTTCTCCTCAACATGTTTGTCCTAAATCATCATATCTTATAAGATACCTTTATGATAAACATTTTTATGATTGTTTATTTAATTAATCAACTTCTTTCTTATTTTATTTTATCTTTTATTAATATTTTATAACATTAATTTATTATATTATTGAGATTTTATTTTATTACAAGATCGCGCCATGGCGCCTAGTATAAACTTAATACAAAAGCATAATTGCTGACATGTCACCACCACCTTATTTCTAGCCCTCTTATCCAATCAAATTATAGCTAATTCTTAATTTCTTTTCCTTTTTTTTTAAACCTATGCTTAATAACTATCGTTTTTCCAATTTCTTCCACTCCTCTTTTTTATTCCCTATCTACCGCTTCTCTTCATCTCCTCTAGCCGATCTAATCAACGAAAAAATTTCTCCTCCATCACCGATTCCGTCAACCGACCGACATGTCTTCACCATCCTTCTATTTGCTACAAGCCGATTTGGATGCTCGCATCTTTTTTCCAACGATTTCTATGGATTTCGGCCTTCAATGTGGCTATCAATGGCCTCCAATTCGGATAAAGGCTTCGTCTGAATACCATGAAGAAGATGTAGAGCCATGGCGAAAAAGGATCATGGTAGCAGCATGAAGAAGAAGATGTAGAGTTCGAAAAAGGCAGGATTGTACCGCGTGTCAATGAAAATCTCATCGCAAATTCAGCATCCTCGGCAAGAAGCGCAAGGGTGAGGAACGCCGCGTCGGTCTTGCTCGATCTCGCGACATCGGCAAGGTAATCTCTGGCTACTTAATTGTTTTATTTTGCTTGATCGGCCAAATTACTAGAGGCCACCCTTGATACTCTTATTCATAGGATAGAAGAAAACAACAAGTTAAAGTTAACAGAGAATATTCAGATGAACAAACAATATTTTTTAAGAACATATATTCTCTTGACAATTGAAAATTTGAAGTATGTACTCAAAATACCGTGTGAATTCAGTTTTCAAATATCCGTAATAAATGTTTGGTAATCAATTTGCCCTTCTTTCTAAAAAGGTCGGCTCAGATTTTACACTTGGAAGGCGAATTGGTGACGATGATCGCAAATCGCAAGTAGCAGCGGTGGGAAAGTAAGTGGATGCTGAAACGGACAAAGGAAGAACACATTTACAATGATCCACTCAATCTTCTATATGGATTTAATCTTCGTTTTTCACGTAGACTCGAAATTTTCATTTGAATGCTAGGGCGATGAAGGATTGAAGGTAAACACGTTTTTCGCGTAGACTCTATTTTTTTTTTTTGGTAGGTTTTGTGTTTAAGGAAACAAAAGACACAACTTTTGATGTCGGAAACCAAAGCTCTGATGCCAATTTGATATGGGGTTAGCCGTAGGATGGCCCGATCTTCGACAATCAAGACTCAACGACAAGAACGGAAGCAAAGACTCAAGAAACAAGAACAAAGACTCAAAACGCAGCAATAGAAGACTCGGCAAAAGTAATGAAAAGACCGATAGATTGGTTGATTCGAACTAAAATAGAACGAGATGAAGACCCCAGGCCTCCGTAGAGGGTATGAACCAAACACCAACGACTACAAAGCCCGGACAACTTGGAGGCACAAAGAGGGGACTTGTGATTACCTGGATCACCAAGCTCTCGCGAGGTTGACGAACTCAAAGCAAACCAAGCAGGATCTATAGCCAATTGTGCAATCGATGAGCAATGCTACGAATCGATTGACTTTCTCACTTGTGTTTCACACAAAGGATGAATTTCTCATAAATTTCAACGTCTCAATTGTTCTACAATGGGGATCGGCCTTATATAACCTAAAAGGCTGATTTTCTAATAAAAATAATAAATAAAAGACTTAATAAAAATAAACCCTAAAGTTACCTAAAATAACTTAAGTAAAAGAGTTATTAAAAATAACAATAAAAATGTTCCAACACTTGAGTAAATTCGGCCAAGCTCTAGGTCGAATCTGGAAAAACCTTCAACAGCAAAGTTGTAGATCTCTTCGTCCTCGTTCCGACAAGGTATGGCACGATCCAATCCGATTAATATTGAATCCGTACGACTCATTTTACTGAGACGTCAAAAAGCTGTCAAACTGCTGAACGAATCTTAAAAACGTCAAACTCCCACATTTGGACCTTCTCCCATGGTGGAGCCTTCTTCTTCCTCTTGAGGATGACAACATTCTCACGAGCTCGAATCATAGGTCCATCCCCAATTATAGATGTGTCCCGAGGTGTCTTGGATGGTCCCGCATCATTCCCCCTTTCTTGAAAAGGATTCGACCTCGAATCCAAGGTCGCATAAGATTCCGCAAATGCATCCACACGAGCTCCTGGATCGAATACCTTATGCCAATGGAAACTCCTCTCGAGGCCGATTGGTGCAGGGGTTGACCAGTTTTGAATGGATTTGATCTTGGCTTCGCCATCTTGTAAACCATTAGAGCTTTCTACAAAACCAAGAAAAGAAACTTGATGAGTGCACAATTCAGAGTTCATATCATCTTCAAAATGTTCTAACTCAATATGCACTATAGGTTGTTCATTTAGCTCTATGTTTCCATCAATGACTAGCAAGTTTTCATCCTTCTTCAAGGTTGGATTTCCAATTAATTCAAGGCTAACAATATTAGAACAATCTTCACCATCAATGATCATATTAGAAACATTGCCATTTTCTAAGCATTTAGTATGACACAAATCTTCTATTTGATTATCATCACAAGGCATAGGTTGAACACTTAAAACTTTATTAACAATCAAAGAATCAACATGCTCATATTCAATGCAAACATCTTTAGAGGCAAGTAAACTAAGATCTTGATCATTATTAACATGTTTATCATTGTCACCACTAGAATATTCAGATCCATTCTTGCCTAGGTGATTAATCATAAAAGTCTTCTAATTCGGGAAATCCTTCATAACATGTCCTCTACCTTGACATATAAAGCAAGGAACGTACAAAGGTTTAAGAGGAGAAGAGTTATGATTACTCCCTTTAGGGCCAGTAGATGCCCTAGAAGAATGTCGTGCCTCTACTGCCGTCAATCTGTCATTTATCCGTACCAATGTCTCATTCACAGCTTCCAACTGTTTGATCATCTCGGCTCGAGTAATCATGTTGTTGCCCTGGTTAAACATGTCAAATAAAGTGAAACAAAGAACTATGCGACAGTTAGTAAAAATATAAACAATCTCACAAGTGTTTCGCTCTCACTCGTCTCTCTAATTGGTATGACAAGCTTGTTGGGGCTATCCGCTTTGGGCAAATCAACACTCAAGCAAAGACTTAGCAACACAAGGTAAGAGATCAAGAGAATATCCTTTTTTTTTTTTTTGAAAGCTTACTTTTGCCCCTAGTGAATTTTATCCTCCTAGGACTAAGCTTTGAATGTAATCTTTTTTTTTTTTTTGACTAATGCAATAAACTATTTATGAAATAAAGGACTCTAAAAAAAAAATATATGCTATGGTGAAAGAAAAATAAAATTTATGTAGCCCTAATGAAATATATATAGATGAAGGTTTGGCTAAATATGGTAAATAAATCTATCTATGCCTTTGATAATCTATGATAGAAAATATGAAATATATATACCACAAATTTCAACAAATTAAATAAGGCAATTAAATAGATAGATCTAGGATAAAACAAGATAGCCAAAGATAGAAAGCAAACTAGGGTTTGGGCAAATTTGCAAGGTGCGGCCAATCTCAAATTTGAGAACTCTCTTTGCCGTCACAATGATGTACGCACTAATTTGATAACAATTTGATCGGCACTAATTTGATACCAATTTGATCGGCTAAAGCACATGAACGGCAATCACACAAGGCTACTGTGGTCTCGGCTTTAGGCTGTGTTTGGGCTAGTGTGCAACCACAACAATCACAAACAAGGATTAGTAGCAATCAAATTCAAAAATTCAAGAAGTAAAAATACCAAGAACAAGAAAGACTCTATTTTTTTTTTTGGTAGGTTTTGTTTTTAAGGAAACAAAAGACACAACTTTTGATGTCGGAAACCAAAGCTCTGATGCCAATTTGATACGGGGTTAGCCGTAGGATGGCCCGATCTTCGACAATCAAGACTCAACGACAAGAACGGAAGCAAAGACTCAAGAAACAAGAACAAAGACTCAAAACGCAGCAATAGAAGACTCGGCAAAAGTAATGAAAAGACCGATAGATTGGTTGATTCGAACTAAAATAGAACGAGATGAAGACCCCAGGCCTCCGTAGAGGGTATGAACCAAACACCAACGACTACAAAGCCCGCCTCTACAACCTTACACAACCAAGCGGACAACTTGGAGGCACAAAGAGGGGACTTGTGATTACCTGGATCACCAAGCTCTCGCGAGGTTGACGAACTCAAAGCAAACCAAGCAGGATCTATAACCAATTGTGCAATCGATGAGCAATGCTACGAATCGATTGACTTTCTCACTTGCGTTTCACACAAAGGATGAATTTCTCATAAATTTCAACGTCTCAATTGTTCTACAATGGGGATCGGCCTTATATAACCTAAAAGACTGATTTTCTAATAAAAATAATAAATAAAAGACTTAATAAAAATAAACCCTAAAGTTACCTAAAATAACTTAAGTAAAAGAGTTACTAAAAATAACAATAAAAATGTTCCAACACTTGAGTAAATTCGGCTAAACATATGACAGCTTCAAAGAATGTGATTTTCTGCCAAGCTCTAGGTCGAATCTGGAAAAACATTCAACAGCAGAGTTGTAGATCTCTTCGTCCTCGTTCCGACAAGGTATGGCACGATCCAATCCGATTAATATTGAATCCGTACGACTCATTTTACTGAGACGTCGAAAAGCTGTCAAACTGCTGAACGAATCTTAAAAACGTCAAACTCCCACATTTGGACCTTCTCCCATGGTGGAGCCTTCTTCTTCCTCTTGAGGATGACAACATTCTCACGAGCTCGAATCATAGGTCCATCCCCAATTGTAGATGTGTCCCGAGGTGTCTTGGATGGTCCCGCATCATTAGAGGTTCTAATGTCAAACTAGTACAATTCACGCGCCATGGCGCGGTTTTTTAAAATTAAAATATTAATAATGTATATAAATATATTATAAAATACTAATAAAAGTTAAGAAAAAAAAACCTTAGCATAAATGTATCTTATAATTCTGAAATAATTTTTTTTTATATCTCGTCTAAAGTATAATACATAAATGTAGATATTTTAAATCACCCAGTAATAATAATATCAATATCATTGTAACTTTTTTATAAATTTTGAAATCTGAATCATGCATTTAAATGTGATGTGTCACAACTAATAATTATATTCAATGTTTTGAATTAAGCTCAATAGTTAGTACATAAATGTGAGTTAATCCTAATGGTTATATTATATTGAATTCAATGTTTTGAATTAAGCCCAATTGTTAGTAAATATGTTAAGAATAAAAGAGAATGGAGGATTAAAAAAAATTAATGGAAAAAAAAGAGAAAAGGAGAAATAAAAAAATGAAGGAAAAAAACATAATTGGTCAATATATTCCTAAAAATCCTCTAAGATTGACACGTAAGCAAAGTCTTCTAAATTAAGGTTATATATATAGTTAGTACATAAATGTGAGTTAAGCCTAATGGTTATATTAGATTGAATTCAATGTTTTGAATTAAGCCCAATTGTTAGTAAATATGTTAAGAATAAAAGAGAATGGAGGATTAAAAAAAATTAATGGAAAAAAAGAGAAAAGGAGAAATTAAAAAAATGAAGGAAAAAAACATAATTGATCAATATTCCTAAAAATCCTCTAAGATTGACACGTAAGCAAAGTCTTCTAAATTAAGGTTATATATAGATTGTTAGTAAATATGTTAAGAATAAAAGAGAATGGAGGATTAAAAAAAATAATGGAAAAAAGAGAAAAGGAGAAATAAAAAAATGAAGGAAAAAAACATAATTGGTCAATATTCCTAAAAATCCTCTAAGATTGACACGTAAGCAAAGTCTTCTAAATTAAGGTTATATATAGATTGTTAGTAAATATGTTAAGAATAAAAGAGAATGGAGGATTAAAAAAATTAATGGAAAAAAAAGAGAAAAGGAGAAATAAAAAAATGAAGGAAAAAAACATAATTGGTCAATATTCCTAAAAATCCTCTAAGATTGACACGTAAGCATCGTCTTCTAAATTAAGGTTATATATAGATTGTTAGAGCAAGCCCAACAGTATCTCTAAAATAGAAAAAAGTGGAAGTTTTAGAGAAAAAATGCATTTTTCCACCCCAACAGCTTTTGTAAACTCATTTGTAAAATAGAGAAATGGAAGGAGAGAGGGAAAAATCTCTAAATTTGGAGGAAGAGAAATAATCTCTATAATTTAATGTTTCACTCCTTTCTATATATAATTTAATGCTTACCCTTCACTTTGGCACCCCTATTCTATATGAAACATCTCTTCTATCATTTTTTAACCTTGAATTATCTCTATATTATAAATTTCTGTATTGATTATAGTGTATAATAAATGCAAAAATCTGTAAAATAGAGAAGCTGTTGGAGTTGAGGTAGATTTTTTTTAGAGATTTTGACATTTTGATCTCTATTTTAGAGATTTTTTACAATAGCTGTTGGGGTTGCTCTTAGTAAATATGTTAAGAATAAAAGAGAATGGAGGATTAAAAAAATTAATGGAAAAAAGAGAAAAGGAGAAATAAAATAATGAAGGAAAAAAACATAATTGGTCAATATTCCTAAAAATCCTCTAAGATTGACACGTAAGCAAAGTCTTCTAAATTAAGGTTATATATAGATATAGATTGTTAGTAAATATGTTAAGAATAAAAGAGAATGGAGGAATAAAAAAAATTAATGGAAAAAAGAGAAAATGAGAAATAAAAAAATTAAGGAAAAAAACATAATTGGTCAATATTCCTAAAAATCCTCTAAGATTGACACGTAAGCAAAGTCTTCTAAATTAAGGTTATATATAGATTGTTAGTAAATATGTTAAGAATAAAAGAGAATGGAGGATTAAAAAAATTAATGGAAAAAAATGAGAAAAGGAAAAATAAAAAAATGAAGGAAAAAAACATAATTGATCAATATTCCTAAAAATCCTCTAAGATTGACACGTAAGCAAAGTCTTCTAAATTAAGGTTATATATAGATATAGATTGCTCTACTATTGAGAGGTTTTAGCGGATTAAATTAACCGATTTCGTATGCACATATCGTTTGGGAGTTAGTTGCCTTATGCGATTCTGAGTAATGGACTTTTTCATGTTGATATTACCTCGGTGGTTATTTGTATCTTTGTTTTCCATTATGTTCTCATTCACTTTGGATCCCAATTCAGCCAGTCATGGATGGAGTTCTGAACTCATGAAATTTAAGTACGTGATTATGACAATGATAATTTGGCCCATCAAGGGAAAGAGAGTAAGTGTCCTAAAGAGCATGAACATTCGTGGACCTTGAGGCCCTTAACACCCGGACTCTTAACTTACTTTTCCTCCGCCACAACAGCTTAAGGGCCTCATTCCATCTTTTAATTATTTGCACCTCCATTCGTGAACCCGAACCCGAGCCCTTAACTTACTTTTTACTATTTACCCTTTTCAATTATTTAATCATCATCATCATTATTATTATTATTATTTAGTTCTTTATCCTTATTATTTATTATTATTATTGGTATTATTATTATTATATTATTCTTTATTATATTATATATAATTATAATTATAATTATAATTATTATTATTATTACAATGCGAAATGGAGAAAAAATAAGCAAGGCACAACATTGATCTTGAAACAAGGGTTACACGATACAACGATAATAAAAATAAAACCGAAAATGCAATAAAACAAATATTGCCATACAACGATAGATGCAAATGAAACGAAAATGCAATTGTTGAAAGAACATATATGTATTATTTATTCAAAAATTATTATTATTATTATTATTATTATTATTATTAAATTTAAAAAAAATATGCTTATTATTATTATTACTGTTATAACTTATGTATTTATTTAATAATAAAATGTGAGTCAATTTTTTTTAATGGTAGATAAAGAACATATGGGTATTATTTATTTGAAAATTATTTTTTATTCTAAACATATGAAATATGGATGTCTATGGGTAGATAAAATTAAATTACATCCAAAAATTATTTTTATTATTTTTTTTAAAAATATATATACACTCGTTGTCACGTGTCCACCACCCATTGGGCCACGTGGCAATGCATGCATTTCTTCTTTTCACCCAGGCGGGAGCTGAAACACATTGTTTGGATTGAAATGCAGACCAAACGACGTCGTTTTGGCCCTAGTTGATGACTTCAACGCACGCCGGCTGCACGTGCCCTCGTGTGAAGCGCTGTGAGCCCCATTCTTCCGGTCTCGCCTGCAAGGGCCCTTCTCTCCGGGCTCATGCCCTTTTCCTTTTTAATAAATTTTTTTTATCCTACTTGGCACCCGTAAGAGCCTTCGGGCTCACCAATGTGCATGCCCTTAGTTCATAACGATTTGTCCATAGTTCATAACCTTTGTTATATATCTCTTTACTGAAAATATAATGTATGTATATGTATATGTGTATATATATAGGGTACATATCAAGTGAGAAGTTGGTATTTTAATGAGAGATGAGAAGTGCATTTTAGAACCCTTGGATGGTAATCTAATGGCTGGTAATTAATTTAATTAAAAAAATATCACGTGACTCACATAAAAAGCTGTCAAGTACTGTAATAGTAAACACATAACCCAATAAATTAAAGGCTGATTTGCATAAATACACCAAATTGGTGTTCGGTTTGCAAAAGTATACCCGTTTTTTGAGAATGGCAAAAATAGGATAGGTGGGTCATTTGTGCTAAAAAATAGGTCATTTGTGCTAAAAAATAATGAATTAAAAGAAAAGTAAAAAATATATAAAATAATGAAATATATATTAAAATAATGTTTTAAATTTTTTTTCTCGTAAATTTAAAAATAATTAAACTAGCCGGATGAAAATCGCTGTCCTAGTAAGAGAATTAATAGTGACAGGAATAAAATTTGTTATTGACAGGATACAGGTTATTTATGTCAATGCTAATAATTAATAATGACAGGATGAAGTCTATATAATAGGAAAGAGAATAAAGACACGATTTTATCCATATCATAACTAGAAATTAAAGGTATGTCCAAGATGACAAAATTATTTGTTCACAAGGACATGAGTAATGCTCATAGTGACAAGCTATAGGTTTACTTTGACAGGATTGAAGCTATAATCGGGGAGAGAATCGCTGAAGATACGGTAAATCATATCTTCAAGATTATTAACCATATTTATAAAAGGATTGTCAATATATATCTTGAAACCATAATATTATCACATTGACAGGATGAATATTGTCATTGACAATCCAAATATGAACATTGACAGGATATGATAAAAATTCGGCGGGAGATTGAGTAAAGAGATAGGGCTAAGGTCGGAGGGTTGGTCGGGCTGCTCTTGGGGTCGAGCACGGGTTAAGACAGTAGAGGCCGACGATGGAGCTGGAGCCAGAGAATGACTGCGTCGGAGAGTGAGCGATGCGACGAAGGGCGAGGACATCGACGGAGCCGGAGAATTAGTGCGGACTAAGGTTAGAGCGCCTGAGACTTAGGGTTGGTCAAGCGGCTCTTGTGTGTTCGGGTTAGGGATTGGGTCGGTCGGGGGCTAACTGTTAGGAATTAGGATTGGAAATTTTTTTTTTTTTAATTCCAGATTTTTTTTATTTAATTATTTAAAAATATAAGAAAAAGTATAAATACCAAAAATATTTAACTTTTTATTTCCTGATTTTTGGGGTGGTGGGTAGTTTTGATAATTAAATAAGGTATTTTTGCAGATTTTTATATATTGATGCAATTGTTTTCAAACCTAGGTATTTTTGCAAACCAAAAATCAAAGTGGGGTATTTACTAGTAATTCCCCTAAATTAAATTTAAAAAGAAAAACTGAAAGTCACTAAAAGCAGGCAGGGAGTATCATCTTCTTCGTTGTTTTACATTTACAGAGGAAGTTGAACAGTCACTTGAATCTCCCATTCTTCTCCCTCCGAATTTTAATTGCCTCCGCAAACTCTCGTTCGCAATTTTTTAATTTCATCACCCAATTGCCCACATGCAGGTTGAATATCCTGTTTCAAAGTGGTTAATCATTTTGGTTCTATGTATGAGGGGATTATTCACCTTTTTTGTTTTTTTTGTCTAATTTAAAGTCACTCTTAATTTGTCCCTATTGATGTAGGGATGCCAATGGGTCGGGTGATTGGTGGATGATCTACTTCCGTCACCCGACCCACCACCACTACTACATTTTAGGCCCTAATGTAACATTTTTTATGTAACATTTTTATAAAGTGTTACCATATCTATCTATTGTAACATATTTGAACCTTTATTAATAAATTGTTACATTAGCAAAAAATATGTTACATTGGATGCAACGTCATTTTGAATAACGTAACACTTTTGTAAATGCAACATCTTTTATATTCTATTGTAACACATGCTGATAAGGTAAAAACAAAATCTATAAAACAGAATATTAAAATTTTTAAAATATAAATTTGTTGAAGGTGGCAATTAATATTTTCCTTCACCTTAAATTTCAATGAATAAATATTTTAAGTTTGATAATATATAAATTTAAAATTATTATTATTATTTTTGTGTGGCTCACTACATTTTTTTTCTCATGAATATCATAATTTAATCCACCGTCTTTTCTTTTTGTACATTTAAAAATCAAATTAAACTCCTTCAACCATATTGTCTACTTAAAACTAGAATTATTAATGATTTTAATTCATGTATTTATAACTAACAAATTCAGTTGATAATTTTTAAAATCAAAATTTGGATTTCTTATTATTAAAATTAAGAGAACGAATGTAGTTATTAATTCTTGTTATTTTATCAAAAAATTATACTCCTGGCTTTCATAAAATGCCACTAAAGACACTTTTTATGTAGTTTAACTCCAAAAAAAGTCATAAATTTTTACAACACAATCTATTTATGGTGTTTTGAAGATGTTAATGACATTTGCAAGACATCGTATTATTAAAACGAACTCAAACTTATACAATTTGAAAAACTATCTACAGTCAGGGGCAATTTTTTTTAGTCCAAAATTATTAAGCGCCAAATTTTTTAGGCGCAAAATTTTTAGTCCAAATTTTGGGCCAAATTATTGAGCGCCAATGAAAAAAGGAAAAAAGGAAAGAAGAAGCTACGGAGTACTATCTACAGATTTACTCCCACTGCCCGTCTCTCGTCTCCCAATTCATTCCCCAAACCTACGAATCAGAGCAGCAGTCCGCGACTCCGTTTGTCAGCCCTTCGTTGTCGCTGATGCCGGCACCGCCCCAACCTCACGTCGTTTCCTCCTCTAGCCTCCCTGGCCATCACTCTGGCTCTCTCTCTTGGGTCACCCTCGCTAGATCTGGTGGGAAGGGAACACTAGTGAAGAGGGATGTTTAATTACAACTGTTCCAAGGTCTAAGGTAAATCACAATTATTCAGTTTGCTTGTTATAACCTTCAATTGGTGGAATTTGAAGGTTATATCATTCTTCAATTTTTTTTTTCAAATTAGGATTCCGTCTGATTGCGGTTCAACTCGACATGGCTCCCTTTGTGTGCTGGTGGTTCTCGCTCGAGAATAGGGATCGTTCACTCTCTCTGCCTAAGATCTCCGGTGTTCTCTCCAACTTTATTTTGAGGTAACCTAGTTAAACCCCTTTAGGAGCTTGATAGTGTTTGGTTAGGGTTTGATTTGGGGAAATAGGGAATTGGGAAGAGCGAGAGCTAAATTAGGATTTGATTTTGCGAAAATGGGAAAGTCTATTTTTTTGGTCGAATTTGTTGATTAAGTCATCTGAACTACGTAGCCTATCTACTTTTTTTTGGGTCAAAATCCGATCAGGTAGTCGAATTTGTTGATGTTCTCTTTTGAAATTGTCACTTATCAATATGGTTTCTCTTATTTGTTATTTTTTTATTCAGCATTCTCTTGGAATGTTATTCTTATACACTAAGATAAAACACATTAACACACTCCTCCGCCTTTGATTTTGGGATTTTCAGGCACTGGACTTAGATTTGGTTTAAGAACTTGAGAGGCGAAGTGAGCTTGATGCTTAGTTGGAGCTCTTCATTGGATTCATTCCTGAAAAGGACAGTCTGTTGATCTTTGTTTATTTGCTATATCAGTATTTTCCCATGAATGATAAGTTATCATCTCATTCAAAAAAAATAAAAAATCTTTTGGTGTAAATTCTGAGAGAATGGCCTTTGTGTGCATTTTGGATAGTCCTTGATTTTCTTGGATATGGCGGTTTCATTTTGGATAGGTCTATTGATTGACTTTTGAGGGCAACAATCAGTCAACACATGATATGGTTATATTATATGTTGTTTATATGATTTTTTGCTCAAATTTTCTTTGATGAATGTTGCGTAGTTTGGAGGATGCAAGCTATGCAGTCGGTGCTCGAGTCCTAGAACTTCTTTTCCATAGAGAGGGTAAAGTATACATCCTACTGTCCAAATTTGGGCAACATATACAATCTCCCAATCATATTTTGCTTTGGCAATTCAATTATATTTTATCAGTGTATATCAAGTTGATGTCTACATTGTTTGAGTTGACTGGTTCGTATGGTGGACACGCTTAAGAGAACTATCTTGCTACAGAATTTGTCCAAAATAATTTACTTGCTCATGTATGTCTTTTCAGATTGCAGACTCACAGGAGAAGGGCAGTGAACATGAAGATGAGTACATGATCGGTGAAAAAGAGCTTGTCAATAAGTAAATGCATCATTATTTTATGGAGTCCACAATTTTGTTTCATGTTGATGTGAATGCGTGTGTTTGGAGCTGAGATATCAATCTTTTGCTAGTTTTATATATACCAAAGGACATGGGTGCCTTTAACTATGGGGCATTTGTCGCTAGAGTGAGGGTATGCCTTCTTTAAATTGTTAATTGGTTTTCTTTGCAGAACAGTCTAACATGCAATTCTTTCTATTGAAGGGTGTATTGGATGGTGCGGGATTTCCTTGCCCTATTCTCTTCTGCACAACTCGTTTCTCTTGTGCATACGCTGTTGAACCCTCATTTTTTTCTTGCTCTTGAGCATAACTTGTATGCTTGTTGCTGTCATTGTTCCTTCTACCTCATAGAGTACAACTACAAGTAAGCATATTATATTGTGCTTGCTTTTATTTTTAGTTTTAAGAATATAATAAAGCATTTCATATCTATTGGGGTTTGAGATCAGTTTTTGACCATATAAAATATTTTCTATTGCAATTTCTTATTTAGGACATATAAAATAGTCTCATCTTAATAACAGTTTACTTTTTCATTAAAAATCAAAAAAGCATATAAGCTTGCAGTCCATTTTAGAGAGTGCAATCTCAATGTTGTCTCTGCATGTGTAAATACTTATTTGGAGGCTTGATTACTTCTTTGCAGTAGTCTCTTTGTTATTTAGGAAATGATATTGGCTAGCTCAGAATTTGTACAATCGAAAGTAAATTGGTCTTTTTCTTTTACAGTATGCTCATAGAAACTACGTTAGCACTGGTGCAATGAGAAAAGGGATTTAACTTGCGAGATCTTTCATGAGGTATGTCATGCTTATTTCTTTGTCATGCTCATTATTTCTATTTGTCATGCTTCTTCATAGATTAGTTGGTTTGTCGTTCCATGTTGATTGCTTATATAGGTGCTTTTTATGTTCTTATACATATTTCTATTGATACATAGCTTTTTATGTTGTTAATTAAGATACTTATAATATATAAGCTCCAAATGAACTTAGTGTTTTATGCATTATAGAATTTTTATGTGATATATTGTGATACTTATGTGACGCAAAAAAAACCTACATATATAAGACTATTGGTACATATCCAAAGTTTTGGAAATTTTATAAGAATTAAATGTTCATAACTAAGCCATAGGTAGAAATTCTTATAGGACCAAACTAATCGTTTTTTTAAAGTATTTTATATGTCTTAACCCTTGGCAGAAAGCTTGCACTGCAACAGGATGTTTTCGAAAGATATATGCTTATAAATTATGCTATTTATTTTTTGCAGATGAAGGATTATATAGATGATGGATACAATGAAAGAAAATGTGAACTTGTGTTTGCTTAATTAGTCAAGCTTTTGTTCTCTATAATCCCAAACATCCTCACATTCTAGCTTAATGCTTACTCATCCATAAATTTCATAGGATTTTATGAATTTCTCAAAAACTTAGATATCTCTTAAATATGAAATCTGAAAGAAAGTTAGCTATCCTTTAAATCTGAAGTTAAGTTTAGCTATCTCTAAAATCTAAAATGTAAAATTTTAAAATCCTATGTATCTCTTAAATCGAAAAATATGAAGGCATGTTAGCTATCTTTGAAATATGAAAAACCTAGCTATCTCCAAAGTTTGAAAAATAAAGGCAAATAATGTATGTCATGATAGCAAAGGAAAGACATATTTCAGAAGTTGATATGGAGTACACAACTGCTAATTTCCTAAAATCATATTTAAGGAGATTGGTATTGATTTATCATATACAAAATTGCCAAAATTAGTTTTTTCACAAGGGAATTTCTTGAATTTAATTTATCTAAAATCTTATTTTAAAAATTTAGATTTTCTGAGATATTCAATCTATACTTATTTAGGACTCATGGTGATGCTACCTGTTATTCTCTATTCAGTATATTCGTTTTTTGTGGCAATGTTTAATTTTAAGAAATTTGTACTCAATTCAAATGCTTGATACTTGGTTTTTTATGCATATTTAGAATCTGAAAAAATTGATTTACATGAATATTCAGGATGACAGGCAAGGACAATTCGAAAACTGAAGAACATGCTTCTAATTGATCAACATGGTTGGCGGTGAATATTTTGTCGGCCTTGAAATGTTTTTTTTGTAAGACTTGCATATATTTTGTAGATGTCATGTGGCATTTGGCAAAACAATCATATGCCATTTTTGCTCATCCTTACTCTAGATTTCATGACTTTGCTAACTAGTGCACAAGCAATACTATGCACTATATCTTGTGGATTTTTAATTTGTTGAATGAAAGTTTTATTTTGTATAATTGTGTTTTTATTACTCTTAGCTAATATATATAATATATATTATATATAATATATAATATATAATAGGGTCCTAAATATCTATTGTAACAAATTTCAATGAAATGTAATACTTGAAAGTAAAGATAACATTATTCTTCAAATGTAACATTCTTATTTGGATGTAACATATTTTGTTAAATGTAACAAACCCTATTAATGTAACATTTACTTTGAAAATGTAACATTTTATGAAATTGTAACAATTTTGGTATCAAATGTAACATATAGTCTCATTAATCAACCAATGTTACATTATCTAGTAGAAACTGTTACATTAGGTCAAATGCAACGGCCGCAAATGTAATCCTCAAAAAGTGTTACCTTTTCCTCTAATGTAACATATTTAAGGTGTAATGTAATAACTTTGAGTGTTACATTAGGCCTTTATATGTAGTAGTGCACCCAAAATCCTTCACCCTACCCGACTCATCACCCACCAAATATTTCACCCACCCCGTCCACCCATCACCCACCGGGTGATCGGGTGGATCGGGTGATAATTCGGGTGAAATACAAGACATCAAATTTATAATTTTTTTCATTGAAAAACATACATCGAACACATCGATGAATAAACATTAATTAGGAGCCCATGACATTCACGTTTCCATTTGAAATAGGAACCTATTGCATTGCATATTTTCAAAGAAAAATTGCATAACTTACTTTATGATAAGATATTTCCATTTTTATCATTTGATAGGTATCTTGAAAATGGGTTTAGGGGGTATATTGGTAATTTTACATATAAAATATAAGTATATAATATAAGTCGGGTGGCGGGTCGGGTGACGGATCGGGTGATGGGTCGGGTGATGGGTGGGGAATGTCTTCACCCGAATCCGACCCGACCCATCACCCGTTCACCCATCACCCATTTAATATCCGCTTCATTTCGGATTTTCACCCACTTTTTCAGGTCGACCCAACAACCTTTCCTTTGTTGCAATTGCAACCTTGAAGATTGAATTATCTATATTGCTCCTTTGACCACCGATGACAAACAATCAAAGACAACCCATTTTGTTTTCAAAATCCCAACTTGTAAAGTTGTAATAGGTTCTTTTCGAATTTTAAACCGACTAGTACAATGGAGTAAAATTCAAATCCGTATTGTTTTGAAATAATTAAGTTTTACTCATTTTCTAATTGCAATTTTGAAAAAAAATCACCTTGTATGAGAAATAGTAAACGAATTGCCCCTAGGCAGAAGTCGGCAAAGATTAGTAAGAAACAACGTCCCGTCCGTTGGCAGAAGCCTCCTGGGGGTACGTACAAACTAAATTTCGATGGGTCGTCGTTGGCTAATGGCGACAGTTCTGCTGGTGCGATTATTAGGGATTGGGAGGGACGCCCGACTGCTATTGTGCACCAGCAGCTTGGAAAACAAACCGCTCTTTTAGCGGAGGCGTTAGCACTCAAATTGGGCATTCAGAAAGTACGGCAACTCAAGATAGAAAGGATTCAGATTGAAGGGGACTGTAAGATCATCATTGACCACTTAAACAGGAAATTTTCCTGTCCATGGGAAATCGAATTAATCCTCTCAGATACTCAACTAATATTATCGACGGTGAAAGAAGCTTCTTTCTTTCACATTCCTCGTATGGGCAATAGAGTGGCGGATAAGGTTGCACACCTTAGCCACTCTGTCCGAGGGGTCGATATTCAAAATGATCTGGGTCTTCTTGACCTCATCCGTAAGGATGCTGCCGGGTAGGGTCTTCTACCCGAATCCTTTCCTAATCAAAAAAAAAAAAAAAAAAGGTAAACGAATTGCCCCTAGCTGATGGGACGTGTCTTGACTGTCTTCCATCATTTTCTCTCCCATAGTCCCATAGCTTTTTATGTGAGTCACGTGATATTTTTTGGGTGTCACTATATACACCGCAAATCCGGATTAAGGATTTGCACGTTCTTAAGGACGTGCAAGTCTGGGACGGTGCACGTCCACTAGCAGACCCTTTGCACGTCCTTAACAACGTGCATGCACGTCCTTAACAACGTGCATGCACGTCCTTAGGGACGTGCAATATATATATGTTGGAATATTTTCCAACGGTGAGAAGTGTTGGAAATCTATCCAACGGTGAGAAGTGTTGGAAATCTATTTCCAAGGGTTAAGACCGTTGGGAGCTCGGGAGGATTTTAATGAACATTTCCAAGGATTTCCAAGTGTTGGAAATCTATCCAACGATGAGAAGTGTTAAATATACATTAAAAACAAACAATTAATTAGTTCCGGAAGCTGCAGGTGAAAAAAATCCTGAGTTTGTTTTGATTGTGGTAGAACATGTACATATTCTATAATTAATTATTTTTATTAAGCATCTAATAGGTTATAGGTGAAGTGGTGAAATGAAAAATAAGGTGAAGTGGTGAAATGAATGAATATGGTGTCATATATAAATATCATGTTATTTTTAAATGAATATATGAATATTAGGTTCTTTGAATATGAATATAATGTAAAAATAAGTATACGGATATGATATTATTTATACTTACATAATATGAAATGAATATTAGGTTCTTTGAATATGAAGAGGTTGACGGTAAAAGATCGATTTTTAGAATTTCCAACGGTTGGTTCTTTCCAACACTTAAAATCATTGGAGATTACCACGTTAAAAACCCTTGGAAAGATTTCCAAGGACGATTTTAGCAACGGTGGAATAAACGTTGGAATTTCCAAGAGCTTTAGCTAAAAACATTGGAAATTCCAACCTTCATCACCCTTGGAATAGCAACATTGTGCACTATTGCACGTCCTTAAGGACGTGCAAGCACGTTTTAAAAAAAAAATTAAAAACGTGCATGCATGTCCGGGCTCGGGTGGCTCTCACCCCACTTGCACGTCCTTAAGGACGTGGGGATTTGCGGTGTATATAGCCGAAACGTATTTTTTTAATCAAATTAATTACCAGCCATTAGATTACCATCCAAGATTCCAAGGGTTCTAAAATGTACTTCTCATCTCTCATTAAAATACCAACTTTTCACTTGATATGTCCCCTATAATATATATATATATATATATATATATATATATATATAGAGAGAGAGAGAGAGAGAGAGAGAGAGAGAGAGAGAGAGAATGGATCAAATGTTTACAAGTCTTAACATGTTTTGTGTTAACAAATCTGAACCATTGATTGAGGGTAAATAAAAGGCTAAGATTAATTGTTAGTTTTTCTAATTTATAAATAAAAAAACAAATGTGTCCCAACAAAATTTCCCCACTCACCTATTATAATGCGTGTAACCACTCCCCAACCCAATTTGTTTTTAAAACCCTAACCAGTAACCACTCATAAATCCCACACAACCGTACACAGAGAATAAGAAACGATGACGAAGGCGATGGCGGCCGGCCTAAACGGAGATGGCGGAGCCGTCTGCGGTGAGATGATGGTGCTCGCCTCCCTCTCCTTGCCTCGCCTCGCCTCGCCAGGATTCGATGCGATGAGGGTTTCGACAACCAGCGGCGGCGAACCGGCGATGGCGATGGAGAAGCAGCGTTGTCGATGGCGAAGCGGCGATGTCGATTTGCGGAGGCGGACTAGGTCCGATTTGCGGAGGCGACGATGTCGATCTACGACTTCGATTCATCTTCCCCGCCTTAGTCGACCTTGATCTCCAAGAAACACAAACCAGACAAGGTTAATTCGATTTTGTTTTCCATTCATTCATTTTCTGTAGACCTAGTTTTCCCCTCGGACTGATGTTTGCTGGATTTTTAGGAGCGTCTAGGTGTGGACCCTAATTGATCAGATGAACAAACGCTTCCAATATTCCATAGGAAAGGGTGAGAGATAGAAGCGTGTAGTAAAATCGATTGAAGTTTTGCTTCCAGTGGCTTCTTCTCTGTAAACTCGATTCTAATGGAGAGGGCGAAAGCAAGATCTGAGAAGATTCCATCCAGGGGAAAGGCCGGCACCTTCACATCTCTGTATTGTGTCAATCAATTTGGTTTTTGGGAAGTTATATTCAAAATAGGATTTGTTTTACAATTGTTCTTCAGATTCAATCTTTGTTTAAAATTGTTCATAAATTACGATATTCGGTAAATTCAGAGTAATTATTCATTGATAATCATGAATTATTCAGGTATATGGGGCAATTAGATATAGGTTTCGTGAAATTCAAGCTCATGAGTTGATCGACCATTCGCCAAGTTCATAGTTACTATTCCTTGATAATAAGGAAATATTATATGTGTGTGAGGAATTAGATGTGGTTTTCTTGAAATTTAACCCCTGTGTAAAATTGTCCATGACTATTCGTCGAGTTCAGAGTCACTATTCGTTGATAATAAGGAATTATTCATACGGTAATTAGATGTGAGAAATCAAGAATTACATTCATATACTCTTTCAACCTAGCGAATAATTCTTATCAACTTAACGAATAATTACTATGTATCTCGCGAATAATTACTATCATAACAGCGAATAGTTGCAAAATTGAGTAATTGAACAATTACTATCAATCTAACGAATAGTGACTATTAATCTAACGAATAGTTACTATTAATCTAGCGAATAGTTGCGTAATTGACCAACGAATAATTACTATTAACCTAACGAATAATTACTATTAACTACCGAATAATTACTATCAACTTAACGAATAATTACTATCAAACTAGCGAACAATAACTGGCAAAACTACCAAATAATTAGTATCAACCTAACGAATAATTACTTTCAAACTAGCGAATAATAACTATAAGTGAGCGAATAATTACTATCACCTTATCGAATAGTTCAAACAGTGCACCACACAACACAGGAAAAAAAAACGTTACCTCCAAAAAAAAACACGCGCTTACTTTCAGCAAGTTGGCTATAAAAGTGGTGGGACCTACTCTTTTTTCTTTAAATAAAAAGGGAAAGTCTCAATTAATCTCACCCATTCATTTCTAATCAATCAATAACCTATATTTGTTAACACAAAACACAATAAGGGGTGTAAACACCTGACCCAACCTCTATATATATATCTGATTTTTTTATATATATATATCTGATTTTTTTTCTTTTGATTTTCCCTTTCCATTTGACATTTTTTTTTATATCCTTATATATGAATATCTTGATTTCCTTGCCCGAAATAAGTTTTACCCTTTTGACAAAAAAAAAAAAGTTTTACTCTCATTATAAATGTCATTCTCATTTAATTGAGTTATACATAATTCCCGGCTCTTTTGCATTACCTTTCATTACTCATCGCAATTAGTAGCATCTCTAAGTAATGTAACATTCAGCAAGCAAGCCAACAGATCTTAAGCTAATTGGCAAATCTATTAATTTCCTTTTCGTCTTCTTTAGCCATGAGTGCGTCACTGATTTAATTTCAAGCAAAAGCCCCCCTTTTCCCTTTCAATAAAGGAATGAATTCTAAAAGCCCATCCAAAGTTGGTACACAAGCAGTAGAATGGGTAATTTGATCAATCGACTCCCCTTTTTGCCTAATTACCATTTTCAACATGTAAATTAACTTTAGGTTTAAAAAGTAAAGAGGTAATTCAAAATGTACAAATACAAATGTGAACCTTTGCAGATTGATGTTCACTTTTCATTCAAGTGAATTACATTATGTTTGACAGATTAAGATTGTGCCGGTGAAGTCAGAGAACTTAATTTGATTAGTTGATACTTGATAGTTGCTGCAATGGAAGCCCGAGATGTTGAGGAGCACATTTAAATAGAACTTTCTTAAAATTTCCTTCATTTTGTGGTTTGCACATGCTACTATCTATGTCGAATACCATGTTTATTTGTTTCAAGATTCTGTAATTTTATAAATCAATAAGTTGAAGATAACTAAATGAAATGCATACTTACTATGATAGTTTGATCATTAACATTGATTGCCTATGAAATTATGAGGAGTTGGTGACAAAATTGAGAAGTTGACGCTCAATCTACTTTACACTTTTGTAACATAAGTTGATCAATATTTAGCAACATAAGCTAACCAATTGAAATTTGTTATTCATTTTTATGTTTTTTCAATCCAGCTCCTTATCATACTTCTTCTATCTACTATTATCGGGATATCTATGTATATATCCCGATTTTTTCAAAAGCGCCATTGGCGCGGACATTCTACTAGTAATACTTTAATTTAGAAGACTTTGCTTATGTGTCGGATTCTCCTTAATCCTCTCCCTTCCACAAATTATGTTTTTTTTTCCTTTTTTTAATTATTTATTTCCTTTAATTTTTTTATTCTTCCATTTATCTCTTTAAACTAATCACATTTTTTCTTTTATTCTTAACATATTTACTAACTATCTATATCTATATAATTACTTAAAAGCAAAGAGTTTTTGCCACGTGTCGTTCAACCCATGTTTTTTGGGTTTTCAACCATTGACGTTATTTTGTTTATTTTCCTCCTTTTACTTTCTTTTTCTTTTTTCAATATTCACACGTTGGAAGATTAGGGTTCACTTCATCCGCCTCATGCCCTCATTCACCGCTTCCCATCTCCTACCTCTCGCGATTTCAATTCCACATGAATCCTCCGTCGATCGAAGCTCTTCTTCCTTGCGTCTGCCGATTCAATGACACAGGACTTCGTCTTCCTCCTCCGCCGAGGTTCTACCAGAGGTTCGTTCATCTTCCTCCTCCGCCGACTTCGATAATGGTGTCCTTCGTGGCTCAGGTCTTCGTCGATCTTCCTCCTCCGTCGAAGTTATCCCGCTAAGGACTTTGTCTTCCTCCGCCAAGGTTAGATCGTCTGCGCATCTCCATCTTCCTCTGCTGAATTTCAATTTCATTACTTATTCTCACCCATATTTTTCTATGTTTTAATTTCCCATCCCCCCTCTTCACAATTAGGAACGAACAGTTGGGTTCATTCCTCCTTCGCCGACGTCCTTCGTGCCTCAGATAGGGGTTATGATGCTCAGGTTCATCGCCTTTCAAATTGGGGATTCACAATTGCTACCGAGGTATCGATTCTTCTTTTTTAGATTTTACTCTCTTTTTGTTTCTCCATACTCCATGAAGATTTGTTGAGTTTTTTTTTGTTAATTTTCTGATCAATTACCCATTTTTCATAGGGTTTCAAAAGCTTGCATATTGGGGTTTTGAAGGTATAGTTCATCCAATTTCTAAATATGATTCCAATCATTGTAATTCATTCTAGGGTTTCTTCCATTTCCTGTTCAATCCGTTTATGTGAAATCGTTGATTTGCCCAATTGGTGGATTGACGGATGGCTTGATGGCAACTGAGTATGTTTATTGCATTTCATTTAGGTTATCAGTGTCTTTCATAATTTGATTGGAGTTCTGGACTGACTATTGAAGATATTCTTTCATGTAGATTCTTCCACTCTATTTATTTTACAAGGTCATTTTGATTTTTCTACAGGTTTGTGCTTTGCACTTTCTATTCAACTTGATTGAAATCCTAATATTTTGATCCATTTCAAGCTCAAATATTTCCACTAAAAAAAGTAATGATAATCTACTTCCCGTGTTTCTGAATTAACTGCTCTTAGTGTGGAATCTATTCCCTACATAATATATCCATTTACCCTATAGTTTTATTCATAGAAAGCATTACTCAATCAATGTGCTGTTAGGATTTCAGTAGTCTTCCAAAGTTGGCATTTTTGTATATACACTAATTATGGATCGATGGCCTGGCAAATCCAAATGGAATTCTGTCAAAATAATTGGGTCTTGATGTGATTGTAAATGTATAAACATACTTGTGTGCTACCAGAACGCAACTCTTTACAATTAATGTCATTAGAAACTATTGTTTTTCTTCCTGGTTTAGTAATACTCCTGTTTCAATTAGCTAAGATAGAGAAGGAAAGATTGTTTGTTTGTTTTATTGATCATCTTGAGCAACAAAGATAAAGAAGGAAGTTTGTTTGTTTGTTTTAAAACTATGATGCTGCCTGCCCTCTCCTTACGATTCTTTTTCATTTGCTTTCAGTACACCTACCTGATTGGAGACCCCTAATGTTATTGATCTTCGTAAACAACAGAGGAAAGAACCTGAGAGACCATTTTACCGGGTAAGAAATTTGTGCGGATGTTTAGTGATCAACTATAATTTTCTGTTTTTTCCCCTTCTTCTGAATCCCTTCACACAATATTTTTTTTTCTGGAATATTTTTTTACTAATTTTAGATTGTAGATTAGCTGATCATTGATATTCAACATGAAAATTCTTATTTGTTGGAAATTCTTTGATAAATGGTAGAGCTATAATTATTGTGATTGGAATGGTTGCCCATGATGGTTGGAAATTTTCTTCTTCTAAGCTCACAGTTGCAGCTGCGATAAGTGGAACCAACTCTTCCCGGTCAAGAAGCAATCTCCAAAATTCTCGAAACTGCCTCTTTAGGTTGCTGAAGGAATTAAACATTTGCCTCATTTGTGGGATCTTTGCTCAAACGAGATTGTTGTTCGAGCTGCAAAACATATCCTCAAGGTGTCTTGCTTTCTGTTTGTCACCTTCGTCTTCTTATCACTGTGACATTCTGATAATCTGAAACTATTCTAGCAATTTTCAATTCTTTAATTTTTCTTGCTACCTTAACTTAAAAAAATAAATGTAGTGTCATTCAAATGCAAATTTCCTGCATAGACGTTCATTTGCTATCGTTGTTTTTTTTAATGTTAATCTCCTTTGTGAATAACCTATGGTTGCTATTTTTTTTTTCTGAGTGTTTTGTTTTGATCTTAATACTATAGGGTCTTTTGAGAGAGACTGAGGACCATGATGTTGGACTTGCAATCGCACACTTTTTGAAAGATTTCTTTGGAAATTGGCAAGCTATTGCAGGGAAGATTGCTAACGGTAGTGTGAGTGCTAGGTCCCAACAAAAGGTACGACTGTGTAGGAAGGATAATTTTCTTCTTTTTATTGTTTGGAAAAAGAGAGAAAATTATCTAAACTTAAAACCTATTTTACATGAATCTTCCGTCGTTCATTTGTTTTGAATTATGCTGAGCCTTCCTTTTTCAGATCTATGCAGATATGAAGCAACAACTGAAGAAGATAGGCAATGTATTCAGTGCAAGGATTTCAACAACTTGGCTGCATAGGTATTTAGTGTGAGATTAAGTAATTTCGCAAACTACTCAACAACTTGGCTGTATGTTGATCTCCGGGTTTGCAAGGACGAAGCCTTAGCACTAACTCTATGCCTTTTGTGAACATCTATGTCGTCTCCGAGCAATATTATTGTATTAAACTTTTCAAACTTTTGTTTAAATTGTTATTTAGTAAGCTATTCGTTATAATAAATATTTTATATTCTATTTTTTTCCCCTCGCATACGCGCCATGGCGCGGGAATTCCACTAGTAATACTTTAATTTAGAAGACTTTGCTTAGGTGTCGGATTCTCCTTAATCCTCTCCCTTCCACAAATTATGTTTTTTTTTTCCTTTTTTTAATTATTTATTTCCTTTAATTTTTTTATTCTTCCATTTATCTCTTTAAACTAATCACATTTTTTCTTTTATTCTTAACATATTTACTAACTATTGGACTTAATTCAAAACATTGTACTTAATTTAATATGACTATTGGTCTTAACTCAAATTTATTTTCTAATTACTAACTATATACTCTTAATTTAGAATACTTAATGCTTTTGTGTTATTTTCTCCTAAATCCTCTCATTCAATTCCCACCAATTAAGTTTTTTTTTTTCCTTTTTTTAATTATTTATTTCCTTTCATTTTTTTTATTCTTCCGTTTATCTCTTTAAACCAATCACATTTTTTTATTTTAATCTTAACATATTTACTAACTATTGGGCTTAATTCAAAGCATTGAATTCAATCTAACTCTAATATAACTATCTATATATCTACATCTATATCTATATAATAACTTAATTCAGAATACTCTACGCTTACGTGACAGCCTCTCCACGTTTCACTCCTTACCCAATCAGTTTTTTTTCTTTTTATTTTTTTCCCTCTTCACATTTTCCATTATTCCCTTTATCTCTTTAAACCAATTACATTTTTTCTTTTATTCTTAACATATTTACTAACTATTGGGCTTAATTCAAAACATTGAATTCAATCTAATATAACTATTGAACTTAATTCAAATTTATTTACTAACTATTAGGCTTAATTCAAATTTATTTACTAACTATTGAGTTTAATTCAAAACATTGAATAAAACAGTTGGTTATGACATATCACATTTGAACAAAGTTACAATGATATTGATATTATTACTACTTAGTAATTTCAAATATCTATATTTATGTCTTATACAATTATACTTTACATGAGATTTAAAAAAGAATCCGAGAGAATTATAAGATAAATTTATTGTCAAGTTTTTGATGATTTTTATCTTAACTTTTATTAATATTTTATAATATATATATTATTAACATTTTAGTTTTAAAAAACGCGCCATGGCGCGGGAATTATACTAGTACTACTTTAATTTAGAAGACTTTGCTTATATGAATTTTATCTTTAATCATTATTAATATTTTATAAATTTTTTTATATTATTAAGATTTTAGTTTAAAAATCGCGTCATGGCGCGGGAATTGTACTAGTTATTCCTTATTTGTGATAAAGATGAATAGCCTCTTCGTAGTACACCGCCTCTGTCTCTCTCAGACTCTCACCTCTGTCTTCCTAACCCATTTCAACCCTGTCATCTTTTTTTTTTTTTTTGGAAGCGGAACCCTGTCATCTTCACTCTCTGATCTCTCGCCTTTTCCTTCTTCCCTGCTATCGTAGACGTCTCCCTTTACCTATCCGTTGCTCGGATTCTCCGCTTCCGCCAGTCGCCAGTTCGTTGAGCCTTTCCTCTCCCTCTCGGTGTCTCGGCGGCTTACTCTCTCCGATTGAAGCATTAAAAGAATAAGGTTTGTGATTGTGACTTTGTCTTCCTAATATAATTCTAATTGTTATTTATTGTTTTCTGCTGATTTGAAATACTGAATTCAATGTGTTCTTAAAGGGTTATTAGGGTGAGGTTGTGATCTGGTATTTAAGAGGGTTATTAGGGTTAGGTTGTGATTTGGTAGTTTAAGAATGATAGATTGATGCCTACTACCTTATTTGGTTGATTTTCTCCCAAATGGCTTACAATTTCAATTGTTAACATCTCTATCAAATTAAGGGTTTCCTGTTGAAGAGCAATTTATTTCTCGGTGATTATGTTATTAGATTGAAATTCTAAATGCAATCGATTTTCATGAATTCATCATAGTCGGTCAGGATGAGCCAATTCCGGGTAATTGAAACTCATATATCCTAGACACCAAACAAGCCCTAATGGGATTAGTGTCACTAGCAAGATATCAATCCGGAAAGTAGCTGCTAGACATACTGTTGCAGTAGATAACTAAGATAAGAGAATTCATTTAGGGTTTTGATTTTAGAAATCAATTTTGTGAAATTAGGCTTTGAAATTTACAAAATCAATTTTGTGAGATTTTTATTAGGGTTTGTAATTTAGAGAATTACAAGCCAATTTCACAAGTAATATTGGCTTAGGAGTAAGCACGCATTACTGAGGATGAGCTGAGAAATATCAATGCTTTCATCCAAATTTTATTTAATTTCTTGCCCGTTCATCCTGTATTGGAATGCGAATAGTTGAGTCATTTTAATTCTTGTGTTGATAGCATATAAAAAAGAGAGGAAAGTTGTCAAGGGGAGAGATGTGGTTAGAGGCTTGGAGCCAAGAGGATTCACTTTGAAAAAAAAGAAAGGTATAACACTTGAGACCTATCAAATTAAACTGATAAACTGGATTCCATATTTCCCTAATTAAGATATAATTTTACTCAGGGATTAGCTAGATTTAGTTTCATAATATCTTATCAAAAAAATTTATCTCCTTGCTGTCTTTTTTAGTACTAATTAATGTAGGTTTAAGTTATGCGCTTCTATAGGGAGAAAAAAAACATGGTGTGAGGACTAGCAAAGTTGAAATCACCCTTTAAATTATTTAGATGCTTATCTGAATGATGTGGTTTATGAGTTCTTTCATGAACTACTTTGATAATATTTTATATAATCTTCTTCAAAATCCTGAATTGTGTATTTGCATATGGGGTTTTAGAGTATTTTTTTAATTGTTGTCTGCTTATTAAACAATTTAATTTGATTATACAAAAATCTATAGTTTGTGTGTCAAAAATTATGCTTTCACAAGTGTAGAATTGACAATTCCTTTGGACTTTACAAGTGAAAGAAAATAGCTTTAGGAAGTAATAATTTTATTCAGATTTCTTGAATTAAGGGTAATCACTCTGAATTTGGCAATTTGCCAATCTTTACTCAAAGATTTTTAAGAAACAATATTTCCATCTTAAAAAGCATGTGAGTGATTGTAAATTAGCATTCTTATTATAACTGTCTTAATCTAAAATTTAAGAATGCATAGAAACTTATTGTAGAGATTTTGTGCAAAGTGAATGAAAAAAGTCTGTTTGAGTAGTTTCAGGACAGATTTGGGACCTTGATTGGTCTCAAAAAGAGGAAATGGTGTAGAAATCATATAATGGGTTGTTGTTGGATGCTAATGGTAGTAAGAGTACCCTTTACTATTCAAACCAATTGAGGCTTCTTATGCTGAAATTTGCCACAAATATTAGTTCTTTGGTTTACTTAAAGTTTGTTGGAACTAAACTCATTTGCTTACTTTCATTGCAGTGCTTAATGAGACACCAAAGGCAAAAGTCCAGCATTTGAAGCTTACAACTAGAGAGCTCGGAGAAGAAACTACTCCAAACGGTACACCTCAACAATTCACGTCAGTTTTCAACAAACTAATGGGTTGTTGAATCCTATAAGAAGTTTTAGAACTAAGATTGCTTGTACTAAAGCTCTGATGCTTAATGTTATTTCAAGAATTGGGGTATTAAGCTATACTATCTCGTTAATATAAATTGAGGGACATGACACAAAGGTTGAGTTCCCACGTGCGAACTAGTAAGTTTAAAATTCGTACCCGGCAATTACGCGTCCTTGCCGCTGAGCCAAATCGCCTTAGTGTATCATAATCAACATTACTTGTATATATTACAAAAATCACATATATAAAAATACACATTTACCTCTTTTTAGGATGGGAGGCTTCAGCCACCCCGAGCCCTGTGGATCCGCCACTGGGTGAAACGGAAATCTGATGGATTGCTTTCAGTTCAGTTCAAAGCTCGCTACTTGAAACAACTAAAGGAGTAAGGACACTGAAAGCTATAGCGATCCGCCGCAACCACATGGACGAACAAACAACCCACAAGTCACACAACTCAGAGCCCCATTTTTTTTTGTCATGAACGAAACGGCGTTTCTATGCTCTCTGATAGCTGGCGGGAGACAGCGATACGGCGGCGCTTGCTATCCAAATCACAATGGGCTTACGGGCTGTTGATAAATAATTGGCCCAGTTTTTTTATTTCACCCAAAAACCAGTCACACACGGGATTTATAAAATGTTATATAACTTATTATATATGATTTTCGAATGTAGAATGTCTAAACATATTCTTGTTGATCTTTTGTTCTTAATAGTTTGGTTTAGTTTTGTTCCGCACTCATATAATATGTAAAACGTCAAAATTTGACAATAAAACAATAAAAAGTAGTTTTGTAAGGTTACATAAATACTTATTTTTCCATTATCAAAATTTTAATGAAAAACAAATTTTTTTTAAAGGCAACTAAACTATTGATTAGTTTAAATCATCTACTAATACATCAATTAAACCATACAAAAAGTGCGAAAGAAAAACATAAATTTCTAATATATCAATAAAAGTAGTTACAAAAGGTGGTTTGAGTACAAAATACAGTGATCAATTTGCATCAAGAACTGCAAAGAATTCTCAAAGCCTCAAACCAAGTAAATTCAATTTCACCACCATAGCTCCTAATCCAGTCCTTGAGCCTCACATAAGCACTCAGTCCAAGATTCAACTCGTGTTCACCAGTAAATAAATTTAGACTTTAGTAAGACGAGGAGAGTGCTTGCAACAACCAAACACACAAATAAAACCTATAATCGAACATTATTTAGGTCACAACTATAAATCCTAGAATCAAACACTCTTTACCAGTCAAAGTGAAACTAAATAGCTCGTTAATTGATGAGCCATAGATACAATTAAATAGTCGTTATGTCTACAAAAAATGAAAATTCAAAACTATATAACTCGTTAATTGATGAGCCAGAGCAAGTTATAAGAACAATTAAATAAAAATTTAATATTATACAATTAAATAGAATATTGGTTTTATATTTTGAATTAAACTTATAAGAACAGACTCATAAGAAGAAGGGTATAATTGACTAATTCAAGATGGACTCAATATATTGTGATAGTTTATGAAAATTTACAAATGGATACACGTTACATATTAATTTAATATTAGTTGAAAATGAGAGAATTAAGGTGGATGCGACACATAAGCGAAAACTCTTCTGTTTTAAGAGTTTATATATATATATATAGTTAGTTAGTTAGTTCATAAATGTGAGTTAAGCCCAATAGTTATATTAGATTGAATTCAATGTTTTGAATTAAGCCCAATAGTTAGTAAATATGTTAAGAATCAAAGAAAAAATGTGAAAGAATTAAAGAGATAAAGAGAATAATAATAAAAAATTAAAATCAATAAATAATTAAAAAAGGCAAATAAAATAAAATTGATTGGTGGAAAGGAAGTGAGGGGGAAAAAGTAGGATAAAACGGGATTAGTGACTAAAGTGAAGGAGAATACGACACCTAAGCAAAGTTTTCTAAATTAAAGTAGCATATAGAAGGAGAATGGATGATAAAAAAATTAATGGAAAAAGGAGAAAAGGAGAAATAAAAAAATCAAGGAAAAAAAAACATAATTGGTCAATATTCCTAAAACTCATCTAAGATGTACACGTAAGTAAAGTCTTATGAATTAAGGTCATACATAAATATAAATATAAATATAGATTTTTTAAAAATAATTATTATCAGAGAATTTAATAGCATCAAATTAAAGAAGATAAGTCATAAGTTTTAAAAAAATGACAAATGTGGAATAAAATGGAAGTTGTTTAAATGAAAACAAGTTAAAAATTGGAGTTTATAAACAGGGTAAAATTTATAAACAGGGTAAAAGTATAAACAGGGTAAAATTTATAAACTGTTGGTAAAAGTAGTTAAAAATTTATGAAAAAATATAAACTCCGTATGGGACGAAAAACAGTTTATTTGTAAAAAGTGGAGTTTATTTGGTTTTTATTAGGGGTATTGTGGTACTTTCAAACCAAATAAGATAAAAGAGAAGGGGTAAATTTATAATTATCGAAAAATAAGCTCCAAAATTAATAAGCTCCCTTGTCCGGCTTTTTTTTAAACCATTTTTTTAACCGGTTTTTGACTTAATTTGTTCCCCATACACCAATTAAACTAGCTTATTATTTTAACAGCTAAAAAGTTAAAAATTTTAACCTGCTTTTTTGTTTGCCATACACACCCAAAATCTTTCAAAAAAAAAAAAAGAGTGAAAAAGGCACAACCCATTCGAAATTGATAAATTACTACCGAATTCTTGAGCCTCATACACATTAGCAGGCAAGGAAGTAAAAAATAAAATTTGAGTAGGCTATATAAACTAAAATTTTCATATGTTTATAATTTTCATTAACAAAACTTTTATTTTACCCTTTTTTTTACCGGTTTTTTTAATTTTTTTTTAAAAAAAATGGGGCGGACTGGAGCGATGTCACCCACACGCCCCCAGTTAAGTCACCGCACACTAGTCAACATGAGTAATTTTTGGTGTATTATTTAATTATTTCTATCTATGTTTTTAGTTTAAAATATTTAAAAAAAATACTATTTATGTTAATTTCTTTATGTTTATAGATTTCTAAAATTTTGTAATAAAAATTATGTTTTAAATTATATACATATATAATTAAAAGATCGATTATATTAGTAAATAATTTTTTTTAGATTTTGATAAAACATAATTTTTCATGAACATACATATAATTTTTTTTTAAATATTCTTCCCTATAAATAGAGATCGATATTGTCCTTCTCTATTTGCATGAATAGAGATATTTTCCTTCCCTTGAAATTTTACAAGGTAATTTATTTCCAAAAGTTAGTTTTATAACAAAGAAAAAACTTAATTTATATTTTGCTAAAAACATAATTTTTCATGAACATACATATAACTTTTTTAAAAAAAATATTATTCCCTTTAAATAGAGATATTGTCCTTCTCTCTTTGGATGAATAGAGATATTTTCCTTCCCTTGAAAATTTTACAATGTAATTCATTTCCAAAAGTTACTTTTATAACAAAGAATAAAAAATTAATTCATTCCATTAATATTTATTATTTAATTACAGAAAATCTTTGTATTTAATTACTTTGTATTTAACAATGGTTAATTGTTGAAGATCATCAAATATTCCCACATTACACAATGATCTTAACAAGGATACCAAATTAATTAACCATGCATGCATTTTATGAGTATAGTACTGCTATATAAATAAATTTCCGTTCGATCAGAAATCAAAACCATAAAACAAATTAAAAGCCCCAAAATTAGCGAAGCAAATCAACACGCCGCAAAGCAAGCAATCCAATTCAATCAGCAATGGCAAACAACAAGCTCTTGAAGAACACAACCGCCTCCATGATTCTAATGTGCGTGATTTTCATGTCCATCGCCTCGGATTTGGCCACCGCCAGAGGTATGAACTGAGTTATTATCCGATCTATACGTATATAAAGAGTGATTTATAAGTGATTAAAGTAAAATTGATGCAGAGGTGCGTGTAACTGAGACCAACACCCTCCCTGCATCTAGAGGTATGTATGAAATGAGCCTATTGTGAAATCGATACATATATAAACTATAAATGTGCGTGTGATTTATAAGTGGTTAAATTGATGTAACAGAACATATAACACAGACGAGGGAGCAATGCAGGGTTGCCTGTGTCAAGTGGTGCCTTTGGTTTTCGGGTATCAAACGCGACGCTTGTATGGCCGAATGCATTGCCCAATGCCCCGGCTCCTAATATTTCATCATCTATCCGTCATTTTTATCTTTCCCTCATCCATGTTTTAGCCTTTTTAGTGTTTCAGTATAAGCTAAATGATAAATAATCGAATTTTATACCTATATTTTGGTATATAGGTTGAGATCTTGTTTCCAAGAAATCGATTCTTACATAGTCGTGATGTAATAATTGATCGATTCATTACCATAAAATAAAATTTTCATAAAATAAAGTTAAAGTTATAGAGATTTGAACTCGATGAGCCCTCGTTCACGAAACGCAAGCAGGGCATCGAACCAGCCCATTCTCATTACACATCGGGCACATCCGCCTCCGTCCTCCATCCACCTCGAACACCTTCCGGCTGCCATTGCAGTTGCCGCAAGGAATGAATCTCGCATCGCCGCAGCTCCTGCAAACGAAGCCTGAATCCTTCAATACCAGAAATCCGTCTATCATCCTCATGAGCTCCCAGTCTTCATTCAGCTGTTTGATCTCCTCCGCTCCTCCGACGTGCTTCCCCTTGATGAACACTTGCGGTAGACTCACTGCATTCCCGCCTAAAGCGCTCTTCAACTCCTTCCTGTAACTCGAATCCATCGAAATGTCCCTCTCGTCTACGACAACGCCGAGTCCTCTCAAGATCATCCTGACTGTGCATCAATCGTTGTAGGTTTTTCGGATCCCCCTCAGACTCGTGAAGCAGAGCACAATTTTGTCTTCGGAGGTAGGGATTTGGCGGAGATCGTTGTTGGATGTGATACGGAGTTAGCCGTATGATGGCCCGGTCTTCGACAATCAAACACGAAATAACTAGAACGGAAGCAATACTCAAGAACAAAGACAAAACGCAGCAATATCGACCCAAAACAGGAACTCGGAATCGACTAAGGCCAAGACAAAAGACTCGATCAAATTGATAACAAGACTCGACAAAAAGAATGAAACAAAGACCGATTGGTGATTCGAACTAATATAAAACGAGATAAAGACCCCAGGCCTCCTAAGAGGGTAGGAACCAAATATCAACGACTATAAAGCCCGCATCTACAACCTTACACAACCAAGCGGACAACTTGGAGGCACAAGGAGGGGACTTGTGATTACCAGGATTACCAAGCTCTCGCGAGGTTGATGAACTCAAAGAAAACCAAGCAGGATCAATAACCAATTGTGCAATCGATGAGAAACGCTTCGAATCGATTGACTTTAGAACGCTCAATGTGTTTAACACGAGAGAAACTTTCATAAAAATTCAACCAGTTGTTCTACAGAGGAGAACGCCGAATATATAAAACCCTATCAAGGGAATTTCGGCCAAACTAATTAATTAAAAAGAATTAATTAAAATACCCTAAAAGTTTCCTAAAATAACTTAAGTAGAAAAGTTACCGAAATAGGAAATATAACAAGGGTTCAAGACTTAGAGAAACTCGGCTCCAACTCGGCTTAAGGTGGCTCGACCACAATGCCTATACACATGTATCTCTTCAATGTAGGCTCGGGGAGTTGAACCGTGCTCGAGAACAAGGCATGACTCACAAACATGAAGGAGTCGCGTTGAAGCTTCTTAGCTCGGGCTCGAGTCATTGGTCCGTCTCTTAAGATGATTGGCGTGTCCGGAGGTGTAGACGATGGTGTAGAAGATGGTCCCGCATTAACCACCCCTTCTTGGAAAGGATTCGACCACAAATCCAAGTCCTCGTCCATGGCTAAATATGGAATAAGATCCGCGACGTTGAATGTAGCACTCACGCCATATGTTCCAGGAAGCTCCAACTTGTAGGCATTGTCACCCACCTTCTGTAGAACCTTGAAAGGTCCATCTCCTCATGGTGAAAGCTTGCTCTTCCTTTCATTGGGAAACCTCTCCTTCTGCAGGTGTACCCACACTAGATCCCTAGGCTGGAACGTCACCAATCTGCGCCATTTGTTGGCCTTATTGGCGTTGTACTCAGCGTTCCGCATAAGCTGCTGACGCTTCCGTTCATGTAGCTTCTTGACGAACTCAACATGCTTACCTGCGTCAAAAGACTCATTCTCTCTCATAGGATATGGAGTAAGATCAAAAGGGGTTAGTGGATTAACACCATATACACATTGAAATGGAGTGATTTTAGTTGAGGAATGCAATGTCCTATTATAAGCAAACTCCACATGAGGTAAGGCTTCTTCCCAAAGCTTCAAATTCTTTCTTAATATGGCTCTAAGGACATTGTTTAAGGTTCTATTGGTCACCTCAGTTTGGCCATCAGTTTGGGGGGTGACTAGAGGTAGAGAATAACAATCTAGTTCCCAATTTGTTCCACAATGTACGCCTAAAATGACTTAAGAACTTAACATCCCTATTACTCACTATAGTTTTCGGCACTCCATGTAACCTAACTAGTAACTACCTCTCTAAAGAATAAATTAGCAACATTGGTAGCATCATCAGTTTTATGACATGCAATAAAGTGAGCCATCTTAGAAAATCTATCCACCACAACAAAGATAGAATCCCTCCCCTTCTTAGTTATAGGCAACCCAACAATAAATTCCATAGAAATATCTTCCCAAGGGGTTGAAGGGATCGGTAGGGGTGTATGTAAACCATGGGGCATAAGCTTAGACTTGACCTTTAAACAGTCCATACATCTCTTAAGGCAATGTTCTACATCCCTAAGCATATGTGGCCAATAGAAGTGTGACTTAAGTGTATGATAGGTCTTATTTCTCCCAAAATGACCCATTAAACCTCCACTATGGGCTTCATTCACCAATAATAACCGAAGAGAACACCTAGGTATGCACACTTAGTCTCTCCTAAACAAGAATCCATCAAAGATATAGAAGCTATTGCTAGGACCCTTGTCTCGACATAGCTTAAATAAATCCCCAAAATCAGCATCATTCTTATACAATTCCTTAATGTACACAAAGCCTAAGACTCTAGAATCCAAAGTGATTAAAAGGACATGTCTCCTAGATAAAGCATCAGCAACCACATTGTCTTTTCTTTTCTTATACTTTATAACATAAGGAAATATTTCAATAAATTCCATCTACCTACCATGCCTCCTATCAAGTTTATCTTGGCTCTTAAAATGTTTTAAAGATTCATGATCAGTCCTGAGTATAAACTCTCTAGGCCAAAGGTAATGTGACCATGTCTTAAGGACTCTAAACAATGCATATAATTCCTTGTCATAAGTAGAGTAATTAAGACATGCACCTTTCAACTTTTCAGAAAAGAAGGCGATAGGCTTACCTTCTTGCATGAGGACCCCTCTAATTCCAACTCTACTAGCATCACATTCAACCTCGAAAGGCCGAGTGAAATCAGGCAGAGCCAGCAATGGGGCTTGCGTGAGCTTCTCCTTGAGCCGTCGGAACGCATCCTCCTGAGTTAGACCCCACTTGAACTCACACCGCTTCTCTGTGAGCTTTGTAAGAGGGGTTGCGATGGAGCTGAAGTCGCACACAAAACGTCTGTAGAAGCTCGCCAATCCCTGGAAGCTGCGCACATGGCCAATGGTAGTCGTCGTCGGCCACTCCTGTATAGCCTTGATCTTCGCCTCATCGACACGCAGTCCATTGGAGCTCACTACAAAACCCAGAAAAGACACTTGATTATTACATAATTCACATTTCTTAAGATTGGCATACATGTGTTATAATCTAAGTGTAGAAAGTACTTCCCTTAAATGTGCTTCATGTTCCTTAGGTGATTTACTATAGATAAGAATGTCATCAAAATATACAACAATAAATTTACCTATGAATTTTCTAAGCACATGATTCATTAACCTCGTGAAAGTACTAGGGGTGTTAGTCAAGCCAAAAGGCATAACCAGCCATTCATAGAGTCCAAATTTCGTTTTAAAGGCTGTTTTCCATTCATTGCCTTCATTCATCCTAATCTGATGGTAACCGCTTTTTAAATCAATTTTAGAGAAGATAGAAGAACCATGCAACTCATCTAACATGTCATCTAAGCGGGGTATAGGATGGCGATATTTTACAGTTATGTTGTTAATGGCCCTACAATCTACACACATTCTCCAAGAACCGTCTTTCTTAGGGACTAAAAACATAGGCACAGCACATGGACTCAAACTTTCCCTAATGTATCCCTTGTCCAACAGTTCTTGGACTTGGGATTGAACCTCTTGGGTTTCAGTGGGATTCATTCTATAAGCAGGCCTATTAGGCAAAGAAGCCCCTGGAATAAGATCAATTTGATACTCAATTCCTCTAACAGGGGTAGGCCTGCTGGTATGTCCTCGGGGAATACATCCTGATACTTTTCAATAAGAGATAGGATGTGAGGAAGGAGGGTAGCTCTAAGCTCCTGTATCTAGCTCTACGTTCAACTTTAATAGCCAAATGTAACAACTCAGTAGGAGTAGAGTAAGGAAAACAATCAATGTCATGAGCTAAGGCGGGATGCAAAATATGAAGAAACCTAGCATTTGTATCCTCATAATGTTCAACAACATTAGCTCGAGCCATGGTTTCTTGCATAATATTAAAGGTTTCCTCAACAGATTTATTACCTTGTTTAAGGTTTTCTAAGCGTTGTCTAAGCTCTCTAGCATAATGTTGAGGGACAAACCTACTTCTCATTAAAGCTTTCAATTGGTTCCAAGAAGCGATAGGCGCATCAAGGGCTCTTCTTCTTTCCTTAATCAAATTATCCCACCAAATAAGAGCAAACCCTTGAAATTCTAAAGAAGCCAATTGAACCTTTTTAGTTTCAGAAAAATTGTGACAATTCCATATTTGATCCATTTTTGTCTCCCAGTCAATATATGCATCTGGATCTGTCTTACCATCAAAGGAAGGAATCTTTACCTTTACCTTACCTATGCCGTCCTTATCAGGATCTCTAGGCTCACGGTATTGGTATCGACCTCCTCTGTCGTTCCGCCTTGGGCGTTGCTCCCAATAGTCCTCTTCTTGGAAGTCATCGTCACGCTCCGAATAGTAGAACTCCTCCTGGAAGCCACAACCTCTTCCTCTTCCCCGTCCTTGCCCCTGCGCATTAACAAATCCATTATTTCTACCATATCTCTCCCCTCGTGGAGAGTTGTTCTCTTCAAATACAGGATTATTCAAATTAGGGTTAGGGGGAGGGTTAGGATTTCGGACTTCCCTTTCATCATTAGGCGTATCATCACGCCTTTGATTACCTTGACCACCAAGGTTATTAGAATTTAGAACCCGTTGGTCTAGCCTCCAAGGCCGTCAGCCTATCCATCATCGCCGCCAAGGTGGTGTTAAGAGTGTTCGGTGTTGTTGAACACCGCGGCGGAGACAGTTGCTTCGGAATTGTCGTCATCATTGCCATTGTTGGCATTGTTCCCGTTGTTAACCTGCTGAGACATTGCAAATAAAGACAAACACGGAACTATGTCAAGATTAGCAAAATACAAACAATCTCACAAGTGTTTCGCTCACTGACGGAGGGAAAACCTGTCGTTGATCCGTCAAAGTAAACTCAAACCTATAACTAGTATAGCAATAAGCAAGAGGTCAATCCACAGGGAAAGTTATAACTCAAGTGTAATTCAGGTGTCGATCAAAGTAATCAGTTTGGGGGGTTTTTATGTGTGAAAGTTTTGCCTTTTATCAAAGTGAAGTAAAGAAAGAAAAGCAAACGAATTTGGTTTTTAGACAATTAGGAAAATCAATTCTACCTACAAGTTTTCACTTTATTGGATTGAAGCAATTCTAGTCCTATTAAGTTTCCTATGAATGCCCTTGTCCCGACCTAATATAGTTACTAGTCCAACCAGTCCTAGCAACCCTTATCAATAGAACAATCCCTAAAGAATGATTTAACCCAATTGATAGCTTTAAGTTCAGAGATTAGCCAAGGTATTTGCAGTCCCTAAAGAGGGATTTAACAACACATTCAACTTCCTACTCATTCAATTAGTTCAACCATCCCTAAAGGAACAAGTTTTCCACTTAGGTTAAGGTTCACAACCAGGAATCTACAAAACCTTAGCAATTGAATTGATCTAACAAGTTGGACAGACAAGATAGAACAAATCAATAAACAATCAAGCACAAAGAAGTTGAAGCATTCAAATATAGGAAACAAGGAACGAGAATTAGAAACTCACAATCAATCCGAATAAAACTTCAAATTGCAGGCAGAATAGATGAGTTTAGTTCCTCATTGAAGACATCGCTCAAAATCTCTAAAGCGTCTAATGAAAGAATAAAATAGAAGTTCTTAAAAAACTAACAATGATCGGCCTTTTAAAGGGTCTAAGTCAGCCACCAAACAAAATAACATAAACTAGGGTTTTTCGTAAACAAAACGGCGCGCATACGTCATATGTTGCGGCCGCTGCAAATTGATTGGCCGCGGCATGGTTGTTGCAGCCGCAAACAGGGGCCTTTCACGGAAAATCTATCCCGAATTTGATCTTTTTATCAACAGGAAAGTTGTAGTCCTTTGAAAGAGCTTTCCAACGCATGGTCATAATAGTCAATCGGACAACTGAGGCCTCCAAAAAGTGCAAAACAAGTTCAGCATGTCTAGCGACAACTTCTGCTGATTTGTTCTTTGTTTAGGCTCGCTTCTTCTTCTCAGGACATCTTTAGATCTTCATGTAAGCTTCTCCGATCAACTATACATTCTCATCTAATGCGTCATCAACCCATGCCTCATCCTCGGATCCACAGTTACCTGAAATAATCAATAAAAGTGTGTAGATTCTGACTCCACCAACGTAGAGAGCAAATATGCAAATTGTACTTAATCCATCCATGAAATGCATCTTAACTAAGCTAAATGCAACCTATTATGCCTACCTAAATGCATGCTATCACTCACACTCTTCTCTCTAATTGGTATGACAAGCTTGTTGGGGCAATCCGCTTTGGGCAAATCAACACTCAAGCAAGGACTTAACAATGCAAGGTAAGAGAACAAGAGAAAGGGAAAAACAAAACAAAACAACCGAAAAAAATCCAACAGAAGCAAAGTTTCGAGTCGAAACTAGGGGGTATCGACTCGGTAGGGTGGGGTACCTACTCGGTATGTGGAAGCTGGACAAGGCGAGGTCGATATCGACTAAAGGCCTCGAAATCGACCAAAAGAAAAACTCATAGAAGCCAACTATCGACTCGAAACCAGGGGGTATCGACTCGGTAGGAGGTAGTACCGACTCGATATGTGTGGATAATGTAAGAGAGCACTCGACAGAAGCACAATCAACTCGACAATTCACACAAGAGCACTCGACAGGGCTGGAGAGCACTCGACAAGAGCTTTTAGGCACTCGACAGAACAAAAACAACTCGACACAAGCAATCAAAGCAAATCGACAGTGGCCCAAAGTACTCGATATGGGCAAACAAATACTCGACACACAAATAACAAAAGAAAAACAAGGAAAAGAAAAGAAGAACTTGGACTTTTACCTCTCTTGATTCAAACCCTTAGCAAGGACGTTGTAGTTGCAAGGTAGGGCTTAAAAAAATTGTGTTTTAGGAGGTATGTGTTTGAAGCCTTTTCGAGTAGGGCTATGAAATTTTCACCAAAAATGGTCCTTGAAGTTTCTTGCACTAGACTCGACAATCCTTCTTCTTTTTTTATTTTTTTTTTTGTTTTGAAGCTACTTTTTACCCTAGTGAATTTTATCCTCCTAGGTCAAAGCTTGAATGTCACTTTTTTTTTTGAATTTTCGGACTGTTTTTTTTTATAACTAATGCAAGAAACTATCTATGAGACAAAGGACTCGAAAATTATATGTAACAAGGTGAAAGACATAAAATATGTAGCCCTTATATGAAACTATGGCCAATATAGTAAGTATATCTATCTAAGCCTTTTGATAATCTATGATAGATAATATGAATAAATCTACCACAAAGTTGAACAATTTAAATAAGGCAATAAAATAGATAAAACAAATAGGTAAAGATAGAAAGCAACAACTAGGGTTTTCTTGTGAAGCAAAGGGCGGCCGACTAGGAGCTTGGACAACCAATGTCGACTACTCCAAGGTGAGATCGACCACACTTGTTGAAGGTCTCGACTTAGGTTGTGTTTGGGCTAGGTGCAACACAACAATCACAAACAATAGATTAGTATAATCAAAATTAAGAATTCAAGAAGTAAAAACCAAGAACAAAGAAAGACTCTATATTTTTTTTTGTAGTTTTTGTGTTTAGGGAAACAAAAGACACAATTTTGATGTCGGAAACCAAAGCTCTGATGCCAATTTGATACGGGGTTAGCCGTAAGATGACCCGATCTTCGACAATCAAACACGAAATAACTAGAACAGAAGCAAGACTCAAGAACAAAGACAAAACGCAGCAATATCGACCCAAAACAGGAACTCGGAATCGACTAAGGACAAGACAAAAGACTCGATCAAATTGATAACAAGACTCGACAAAAAGAATGAAACAAAGACCGATAGATTGGTGATTCGAACTAATATAGAACAAGATAAAGACCCCAGGCCTCCTAAGAAGGTATGAACCAAATATCAACGACTATAAAGCCCGCCTCTACAACCTTACACAACCAAGCGGACAACTTGGAGGCACAAGGAGGGGACTTGTGATTACCAGGATCACCAAGCTCTCGCGAGGTTGATGAACTCAAAGCAAATCAAGCAGGTTCAATAACCAATTGTGCAATCGATGAGAAACGCTTCGAATCGATTGACTTTAGAATGCTCAATGTGTTTAACACGAGAGAAACTTTCATAAAAATTCAACCAGTTGTTCTACAGAGGAGAACGCCGAATATATAAAACCCTATCAAGGGAATTTCGGCCAAACTAATTAATTAAAAAGAATTAATGAAAATACCCTAAAAGTTTCCTAAAATAACTTAAGTAGAAAAGTTACCGAAATAGGAAATATAATAAGGGTTCAAGACTTAGAGAAACTCGGCTCCAACTCGGCTTAAGGTGGCTCGGCCACAAGGTGTCAAGGCCTATACACATGGAGCTCTTCAATGTAGGCTCGGGGAGTTGAACCGTCTCGAGAACAAGGCATGACTCACAAACATGAAGGAGTCGCGTTGAAGCTTCTTAGCTCGGGCTCGAGTCATTGGTCCGTATCCTAAGATGATTGGCGTGTCCGGAGGTGTAGACGTTGGTGTAGAAGATGGTCCCGCATCAGGATGGAGTTGAAAGCTGCGGTCTTGACGGTACGCTGCTGAATTTCGAGATGACTGGAGTTTAATAGTCATATTCGTGATGTAATTGATCGATTCATTACCATTAAGAACCTTAATACTATAATTAAACTACACTCTCTAGGATAATCAAGATTATCCTAGTGTTGTCGTTGGCAGGGGCCAAGGGTGGCAGTTGAAGGAATTGTGTCCTTTCATTTATTGTGCAATGACTAATTATGGAATAGGACAATTGATAGAGATATTCAATCCGATTATTTTAGGAGTCGTAATGCTTTGCTAGAAGCCAACTACGATTAATGGGCTTAAACGGGTTAAACCCATGGCTATTATAAACGGGTCCTATGCGGTCACACACTTAGAGTTGACGGGCTTGATCAAAAGATAGATGATTTTATTATTAGTGTATATTAGATATATATTAATAATAATGGGATAAGATTTATTTGTGAAATAAATAATTAATCAAGTAAGGTATAAATATAAGCTTATAAAGATGGGCTTAGGACGACTTGACCTAATTAACACATCCCAAAAGAGATAGACGTGAGTTTTGCCGCTTCAACAGACGCGAGGGCGGAACTCTACCATCATCAATCAAGAGCAATTTTATTGTTCGCCTTTCGATCTTCGTCCTAGCAGTCGAAGGCAAAGGAGATCTAGACCGGACTCTTGTGGACCAAGTAGAGGAGCAACACGTGGGGCTCTAGTTCTCTTCCGAATCCTCTCCGTTTAGATCCGGTTCACGCATCAAGAGGTATCTCCTATGAACAATGATTTGATCTATCGATTTTATGCATGAAGATCCTTGAATTAGATGATAGAAAATAGTTTCTAAAACTTCCGCTGCGCATCTAATTATCCAACAGCAGTCACTCTCAATCTAAAATAAAATTTAACGTACATGTTCTTCTCGTCGATAACTTCGATTTGATATATTATAAGCTCAAATCCGACACCTGAGAAATAAGTTATAAATGTTTCAAAACCGTACAAACATAAATTATTTCCGACATCATTTTCCAAAATGAGTTACTTCTAAGTCTTCTATCATAATCATCGCTTGTTACACTTTATACCTTAATACTATAATTAAACTCGATAAATTCAAATTAGTAGGTTGCTGAATTGTCTATTCAGATGGTGAATTTCCTCGATAGTTCAGAGCATTTCACAAGACACTTTAATATTGTCTTATCTTGAATTTATTACTCCAAGGCTATCTCCTTCCACGATGATATTCCTAATTCCTCTTTCAATTGTCAGCTTAATACTAGTAAATACGACCTGAGCTTCAGTTTGTAGAACTGAGCCGACCTTCGAAGTTTGCATCTGAAAAATATCAATGACTTGAGCTTAACTATCCCTAATTATCTCTCCTATATTGTAATCCCCCGACGACTTGACCAAGACGTCTAGATTTATTTTGTAGACGCCTCTAGGTGCTCGTGTCTAGTTGGGGGCTTTACGTTGTTTTTTTTTTTTTTTTTTACTGGATTTCTTTATGCTGAGTATGAGACCAGTTTTCCACCATTGTTTTAGTATATTGACATGTATATGTCACAGTTATATATATTACTTCTATTAAAAATGACATTATTCATGAGTTCCCAAATGACCTACCATAGAAAACATAAGTCGGTAAAGTGTTTGTTTATCTTTTTCTTCATCCTCATGTTATCTAGAGGCTTTGTTTTTGAGGCTGTGTAAAGGAATTGTTTGCTTTTGATTTGTTCATATTTGGGTATAATCGAGCGAGATATTGAACAGTTAATAAAGAAGTCTTGGAAGTCTTCTTCCCAATAGCGGGTCCTTGATACACTATTATGATTACAATATACCAAAAAGGAATATTCATATGATATTTTTATGGATTTTTTTTGTGAGATTTCCGCCATAAGGTATAATTCATGAAGGTATAATTCAAACATGTGTTTTTTCCCTCGTGAGTTAATAATATCTGAGAAGGTTTAAAGAGGTTATTATTAATTTATTATATATATTGTGTAATTTATAATTTATGTTATGTTACGAAATCTTAATTACTGATTACCTAATAAATTTAGTTAGCTTAATTATAATATTCAATATTAGGCTCACATTTAAAGGCTTGTTATGTAATAACATCAATTTTTTAAAAAAAAATTATTATCAGAGAATTTAATAGCATCAAATTAAAGAAGAAGATAAATCATAACTAAAGTTCAAAAAAAATGTCAAACGTGGAATAAAATGAAAGTTTTTTTTTTAATTGGAAAGAATTCGGGCGAGCGAGCTCTACCCGATAGCATCCTTTCGGATAAGGTCTAATTAAAAGACTTAAATCGTTGTGAATATCGACACCCTAAGCAGAGTGACAAAGGTGTGCAACCTTGTCAGCCACTCTGTTGCCTAAACGGGGAATATGAAAGAAAGAAACTTCTTTCAAAGTCGATAAAAGGAGTTTAACATTTGACATGATTAGTTCAATTTCCTAGGGACATTTAGATTTTTGGCTGAGGTGGATTATAATTATACTAGAATCACCTTCAATGTGGATTTTGTCGATATGAAGTCGAGTAGCGTGTTGGATTCCTAGTTTTAGAGCAAGAGCTTCTGCCTTTAGGGAACTTTGTTTACCAAGTTTTTGATAGCATAATTGTATTGAGTGTCCTTTCCAATCCCAAATTATGACTCCAGATGAACTATCATTGTTTGTAATTGTGGATCCGTCAAAATTGAGCTTGAGAGTACCCCTCGGGGGTTTACGTTATGTAACCTTATTATGCTTTTTTTTTTTCCTTTGGGTGGTTGGAATTTTGTGTGTAGGGGGAAATCCTCATCTAGACTACACTCCATTTGAGATGTTTTACTCCAATTCTCCTTGTGAGATTTAATAATATGTATTGAAGTATCTGATGCGGGACCATCAAGGATACCTCCGGAACCTCCGAACATACCTATTCTCAAGTGTGGTTCAACTTCAAGAGGAGTCACCTATATTATTCTCTTACTGTTGCCCTCGGCGCCAACACCAGGAGCATCGACACTGAGACCTGAAGAGGATGTTTGCTTACTGTTGGTATCGACGCCGACACCAGAACCCTCGGCGCCGAGACCCTGGAGCCTAGTTTCACATATGGGCCGAAATTCTTCCAAGTGGGCCGAAATTATTAAGTGTTGTAACCCTAATTTTCATTGTTATTTTTAGAGACCTTATTTACTTATGTTATTTTAGGTAATTTAGGGATTTATTTTAATTTATATTTTATTTATTATTTTCATTAAAAATCATCCCTAGGGTTCTATTTAAGTGGCTTAATTCCTTTTAGAACAATTAGACGCCTCTTTTCATGAATGAAATTTCCTTTGTGTGAAACACAATGAGAGAAAGTCGATCGATTCGTAGCGTGGCTCATCGATTGCAACAATTGGTATAAATCTTGCTTGGTTTGCTTTGAGTTCATCAATCTCGCGAGAGCTTGATGATCCTGGTAATCACAAGTCCCCTCCTTGTGCCTCCAAGTTGTCCGCTTGGTTGTGTAAGGTTGTAGAGGCGGGCTTTATAGTCGTTGGTATTTGGTTCCTAACCTCTAAGGAGGTCTGGGGTCTTTATCTCGTTCTATATTAGTTCGAATCACCAATCTATCGGTCTTTGTTTCATTCTTTTTTTCGAGTCTTGTTATCAATTTGATCGAGTCTTTTGTCTTGTCCTTAGTGATAGATTACATAGGTCTCCTCATATATAGTAGGCCCAAAGACCCAATAAGACTCAATACCTTTGTAACCTATATATATGATTATCAATGAATGGAAACCCTCAAGGAGGACATTACAATCGATCTTACACTTAGTCGATTCCGAGTTCCTGTTTTGGGTCGATGTTGCTGCGTTTTGTCTTTGTTCTTGAGTCTCGCTTCCGTTCTAGTTATTTCGTGTTTGATTGTCGAAGATCGGGTCATCCTACGGCTAACCCCGTATCAGTATCTCTAGACGGGATAGGAGCCTGCCTAAACACGTGTTGGTTCCGAATGTACCAAACTGACCACCAAGCAAAGGCAAGTTCCACCTTAGCCGCAGAAGCAAGATTGTTCCCAATTAAGGAAATAATAGGTTTAATATCTCGTGAACGAGTTATCATACTGGATATTGCTGAATTTATGCGAGAAGGAAATCGAAGTAAAGAACACATATAGTGACATTCTAAAAGGAAGTGAACATCATCTTCAGCCGCACAATTGCACAAGCTAGCTACAGGTGGAAGGAACAGATGACCCATGATGGGTCAGCCTAGTGGCAGTTGGGAGACCATCCTGGTTGCAGACCTTCCACAAAAAAAAATTAAACTTAGGTGGAATATCCAAATTCCATATCCATGTGTTATTATCTACGGTCAAAGCAGATTGAGATGTGATTAGTTTGTATGCACTCGAAGTGGTGAACCAACCCTCTCTATTAGGCCACCAATATAGTCTATCCTCAAAAGTAGAGACGAGAAGAGGAATGTCCAAGATCTCTTTGACTATGTCAACCGATAGCCTACTGTTAAGTTTTTCCATCCACCATCTACCACCCATAATGTATTCACTAACCGTTTCCTCTATATTTTCAATTTGGGGGCAATCTTCCATCGACTGCATAGATGAGGTTGTAATCCAATTATCCGTCCAAAATTTAATAGATTTTCCATTTCCAACCGACCAAATAAGCCCCGGTTCGAATTTATCAATGAGAGTAGTTAGTTTGGCCCAAATTAACTACTCTCATTGATAAATTCAAATCGGGTTTGAACAACTAAGTCATTTTCTTAGTTGTTCTTTTGAATTACAGACGATGTCTTCAAAAGTATGTTTGTTTACTTTGCCATTAATAATCGGGCAGCCGAGATATTTATCCAATGCGTTTTCGTTTTTAATATTCAAACAACTACTAAGCTGGATTTATGGAATAAAATGAAAGTTGTTTAAATGAAAACAAGTGAAAAATGCACAACCCAGTTGAAATTGATAAATTTCAACCGAGTTCTTGCGCCTCATACACTAATGCAAGCAAGGAGGTAAAAGATAAAATTTGAGTAGGCTAGATAAAATAAATTTTCATATGTTTTTTATTAACAAAACTTTTATTTTAATAAAAAAATACATAATTTTTAATAATTATTTCGTTTTTTTTTACTTATTTTTATTTTTTTTTAAAAATGGGGTGGGCTGGAGTAATGTCATTCGCCCTCCCCCAGTTAAGTCACCGCACATGCGCACACTAGTCAACAAGAGTAATTTTTGGTGTGTTGTTTAATTATTTTTATCTATATTTTTAGTTTAAAATATTTAAAAAAAATTGTTTTTATGTTAATTTCTTTATGTTTATAAATTTATAAAATTTTATAATGAAAAAATTATGTTTTAAATTATATACCTATATAATTAAAAGATCGATTATATTAGTAAATAATTTTTTTATATTTTGCTAAAACATAATTTTTCATGAACATACATATAATTTTTTTTTAAAAAAATTCCTCACTTTAAATAGAGATCGATATTGTCCTTCTCTATTTGCATGAATAGAGATATTTTCCTTCCCTTCAAATTTTACAATGTAATTCATTTCCAAAAACTAGTTTTATGACAAAGAAATTAAAAACTTAATTTATATTTTGCTAAAAACATATTCTTTCATGAACATACATATAATTTTTTTAAAAAAAAAATTGATTCCCTTTAACAGAGATGTTGTCCTTCTCAAGGATGAATAGATATATTTTCCTTTCCTTGAAATTTTACAATGTAATTCATTTCCAAAAGTTACTTTTATAGTAGTAACAAAGAAAAAAATTAATTCCTTCCATTAATATTTATTATTTAATTACAGAAAATCTTTGTATTTAAGTATTTAACAATGGTTAATTGCTGAAGATCATCAAATATTCCCACATTACACAATGATCTTAACAAGGATATCAAATTAACCATGCATGCATTTTATGAGTATAGTACTGCTATATAAATAAATTTCCATTTGATCAGAAATCAAAACCATAAAACGAATTAAAAGGGGTGATTTAGGTAAGTAGGCTATTTAGAATCTTCAATTAGCTAATTAGATAAGAAACTAACTTAATTAGATTAGGTAGTCCATCATCCAAATGAGGTATTAAAGTCAATGGTCAACTGTTTGACTATCGACTGGTCAAGGAGTTGACCGTTGACTGGAACGGTCAACGTTGATCAACTCATGTGGTTTGTTTTTTTTAAGTGATGACATTTTTGTGATGCCATTTTTTTACCGTTTTGATTCCATTTTTTATTACGTTTTATTTTTGCTTTGATGCACTTTTCTAACGAAACGGTTTGACGACACTTTTTTTAATGACATTTTTTTTACTGTGATGCCACTTTTTTTGATGATATTTTTTTACCGTGATGCCAAATTTTTTTTAAGTAGTGCTTTGATGACATTATTTCTTTAATGTGATGCCACTTTTTTAAAATAACTCGAATGTAATTATTTGATGTCCCTTTTTTTAATCAAATCGTTTGATGCCACTTTTTTTTTTACCAAATTGTTTGATGCCACTTTTTTTGGTCACTGATAATCCGTTTGTAATTACACTTTTCTTGGTGATCCATTAAAGAAGCGAATTGCACCGTTTTTAATCAAATCGTTTGATGCCACTTTTCTTGGAGGCACAAGGAGGGGACTTGTGATTACCTGGATCACCAAGCTCTCACGAGGTTGACGAACTCAAAGCAAACCAAGTTAGATCTATAACCAATTTGCAATCGATGAGCAACGCTACGAATCGATTGACTTTCTCACAGTTGGGTTTCACATAAGAACTGATTTCTGTATTCAAAGAGGCGTCTGAGTTCTACAATGGAAAAGACCGGTTAATATAACCCTAACAAGGTTATTTTCTAATTAAAAGAAATTAAAAGAAATCAATTAAAATATCCTAAAATAACATTCTTAAATAAAGGCTTCAAAATAACAAATCAAAGAAGTCCAACTCCGGCAATCTGGCTTCGGCGATCAGCAACCAACAGGGCCCTCCTGCACGCCCGCGCAGACACCGGATGCACGCCCGCGCGACCTTGCTTATTCCCGTCTAAAAACAGTGACAGCTCCAAGATGTTGATTTTCGGCCAACTTCTAGGTCGAATCTGGAAAAACCTTCAACAGAAAAGTTGTAGATCTATTCGTCCTCGTTCCGACAAGGTATGGCACGATCCAATCCGATTAATATTGAATCCGTACGACTCATTTTACCGAGACGTCAAAAAGCTGTCAAATGTTGAACGAACCCAAAAACGTCAAGCTTCCACCTTTGCACCTTCTCCCATGGTGGAGCCTTCTTCTTCCTCTTGAGGATGACTTTATTCTCGTGAGCTCGAATCATAGGTCCATCCCCGAGGATGACTTTATTCTCGTGAGCTCGAATCATAGGTCCATCCCCAAATATAGGTGTGTCCGGATGTGTCTTGGATGGTCCTGCATCAACTTCGTTGATCTAAAACATTTGTGATGACATTGTTTGTTCATTTTTATTAATAATATTTTTTGTTTACTACGATGCCACTTTGCCGAGTGGTTTAATCTAGTGTATATCAACAACAATTTTTTTTATTAAAAATGGTTTGATGACATATTTGGGGTGGGTATAAGACGGGGTAAGATTGGAGTCATCCAGCGTCCCGTCCCGCGTGTCTTTTACGGAGTATATGTTTGTTTCAGGTGATATAAGTATATTGGTGTTTAGTGCACGTAGCAATAGTTGAGTCAATCGGAAGCACCCACTCAACAATAGTTACAATAGGCATGTGGGGTTTTTACATAGATATCACTAAAAGATCAAAACATAAAAATGAAAGGCTCGTAAAATTTCCAAAGAACATCATTTCTGTTGTCAATGAACCCAAATACCCAATAAACTGCCATGTACCTTCTCCAAGAGTTGCAACAACAATCAGCTCTTTAACTGCAATGTCTATGGCTTGTGGTACAACATCAGAGGACTAAACATAAAAAGGAACCCTTCGTCAGTTGTTTCAGCAATGCCTAGCACTTTGGGATCTTTAACTGCAATGTTTTGTTGTATTTCTTCTTCTGTTTAAAATCACTGGATAAACATCAATGGTAAATTGAACTGAGATCATGATCACTCAATCTTAATACATAGAGAATACAACTTCAACAAATCTAACTATACAAATCTCCATAAACAGGACGACTTTATTGACTAAAAGATAATTCAACAACATCAATTACTTACTGGATAGATAGAGAATTTTGTAAAAGTTAGCAGACTGAAGGCATCAGCATACAGTATAAACAGTTGCTCAAAGATCTGTGTTAAAATGTCAAACCCCTTGAAGTCATAAGCACCCCCTTAAGTAACAAGCACCATGACATAGATGAGTGATCAGATTGGTATTTTCATAAATGTTAACACCCAAGAAAATAACTAGGGATATCATAGCTGAAGCAAAATATCTCTAAGACTAATAAGTGGCAATCAAAGTAAAATTCAACAAGTAGTAGATTTGAAGAAATAAGCAGGTTAAATTAAAAACACTCGTTCTAGTATTGTACCTGCAAGGTTGGGTTATATGCAATAGACCATCTGTGGAAAAGCCGAAGCATTTGTCTAATTTCAAAGTTTGCAATGTAGCACCTTTGACATTTGTTGTGGTCTACATATCCAAATCCTTGACAATCATTCGCCTGAAATGGAGCGAATTCAGATTCCGAAATTGGTATAGAATACTAACCCAGGGAGCCACATATCCACCCCAATCCTCGGGAATCAAATTAAACATGACAGCTCTCGGTTTACTGCAAATCAATGAAACAAACAAAAAAACAAATCCGAACCTTCTTCCTCTCTTCCGGCTTCAGAATCTACAACAACCGTGCCAAAGCACAATTTCGCACTAAAGAGGAAGACCGAAGACGGCCACGATTGGGGAGAAATGAAATTGAAAGATGACATATAAAACTGATGTTTCCAGAACGCATCTAAATCATCAATTGAACATTGGATTGGCCTTGTTCAATCGATAATCCCAAGCAGCCGGCGGATTCAAGCAGATTCGATTGAGTTTGGAAGCGATTTGAGGATTCAAGTTTGGAAGCGTGACAGTGAGAGGATTCAAGTGACAAGAGGCGAGACAGGTTTGGCTGCGAGACAGGCGAGCCGAGATGTGGAAGGAGGTGAACAGTGACAAAGGCGAGACAGCGATGGATAGAGAGGGGACGGGTTGGCGAAGGCGATGAAGGCGAGAGAGGAGAATGGAACGAAGGTCGGAGGTCACTTCTTTCTTCGAGAATGCGCGGAGAATGAATCTCCATGGATGGGCGGTTTAAGAGAATGAAAGAGGAAGGGGATGGGGTACAGCCGTACAGTACATGGACCGAATTTTATTTTCAAAAGTGACTAGCCGACTAATTCAACTTTGAAAGGGGTCAAACACTTAACTAAATCTGGAAAATGGTATATTGGACCAAATTTTCTCAATTAAAAGCCCCAAAATTAGCGAAGCAAATCAAGACGCAGCAAAGCAAGCAATCCCATTCAATCAGCCATGGCAAACAACAAGCTCTTGAAGAACACAACCGTCTCCATGATTCTAATGTGCCTGATTTTCATGTCTATCGCCTCGGATTTGGCCACCGCCAGAGGTATGAACTGAGTTATTATCCGATTTATATCTATATAAAGAGTGATTTATAAGTGATTAAACTAAAATTGATGTAGAGGTGCGTGTAACTGAGACCAACACCCTCCCTGCATCTAGAGGTATGTATGAAATGAGCCTATTGTGAGATCGATACATATATAAACTATAAATGTATGTGTGATTTATAAGTGGTTAAATTGATGTAACAGAACATATAACACAGACGAGGGAGCAATGCAAGGCCGCCTGTGTCAAGTGGTGCCTTTATTTTTCGGGTATCAGACGCGACGCTTGTTTCGGCGAATGCACTGCCCAATGCCCCGACTCCTAATATTTCATCATCGATCCGTCATTTTTATCTCTCCCTCATCCATGTTTTAGCCTTTTTAGTGTTTCAGTATAAGCTAAATAATAAATAATCGAATTTTATACCTATATTTTGGTATATAGGTTGAGATCTTGTTTCCAAGAAATTGATTCTTACATAGTCGTGATGTAATAATTGATCGATTCATTACCATCAAATAAAAATTCCATAAAATAAAGTTAAAGTTATAGAGATTTGAACTCGATGAGCCCTCGTTCACGAAATGCAAGCAGGGCACCGAACCAGCCCATTCTCATTACACATCGGGCACCTCCGCCTCCGTCCTCCATCCACCTCGAACACCTTCCGGCTGCCATTGCAGTTGCCGCACGGAATGAATCTCGCATCGCCACAGCTCCTGCAAACGAAGCCGGAGTCTTTCAATACCGGAAACCCGTCTATCATCCTCATGAGCTCCCCATCTTCATTCAGCTGCTTGATCTCCTCCTCTCCTCCGACGTGCTTCCCCTTGATGAACACTTGCGGCAGACTCACTGCATTCCCGCCTAAAGCGATCTTCAACTCCTTCCTGTAACTCGAATCCATCGAAATGTCCCTCTCGTCTACGACAACGCCGAGTCCTCTCAAGATCATCCTGACTGTGCAGCAATCGTTGTAGGTTTTCCGGATCCCCCTCAGACTCGTGAAGTAGAGCACAATTTTGTCTTCGGAGGTAGGGATTTGGCGGAGGTCGTTGCTGGATGGAGTTGAAAGCTGCGGGCTTGACGGTACGCTGCTGAATTTCGAGATGATTGGAGTTGAATCCGCCGATCCAGTGTTGATTCTCGGTCGATTGACTCTGAAGTGTCTTGAGGATGATGCGCGTGGGTAGGTTGCAGGCGAATTGGGATCCAATTTTGATATGAGTGATTCTTCAGACAAGTGCTTCCACAGAGGCTTGGAGATCGAATTCTCCGAATTCGAGCTCCATTCCTCTGTGATTTCATGTGATGCTTCGACGAATTGGTACAAATCGGGCAATTTCGCCATCGATTCGCCTGAAACAAAATCCATCCTCAAGTTAGGGTTTCCAATTTGCCTGAAATCCGATTGGCCTTCTTCATCGTCGAGGCCTTCCATGAGCTCCCACGCGTTGATCACCGAGTCCGGGGAGTAAGACTGATCGGCGGCGGAGGGCGGGCGGTGGTCGTTGAGGACGAGGGATCCGTAGGTGGAGGAGATGAGTGAAACCAGGTGGTGGGAGTCGCATTTCCCGGACGGAGGGTGGTGGATGACCGGCGCTGGGAGGGAGCGGGCCTTGGACACTGGTAGCGAGGGCGACAGCGTCGGTGAGCCAACTCCAAGGGGACGCGGACGAGGACGTGAACGGGAGGTGAAGAAGTTACAGGCGCATCCCTCGAGTGCTTTGCCGAGGACGGTCTCGGGCCGCGAAGCAGAGCACCCCATCAACAATGGCGGATTAATTACCGGTAAAGAAGAAAACAGAGATAAAAGCAAAGTAAAATGTAGAATTTGGATTGCTAATGGAGATCAAATCGGTGCGTTGAGTCTTATTGAATCTTGATAAGTGCGATCGATGTAGGGTAGATTTGTAGTGATTGGAGGTGTGAAAGTAGCTGAAATTAAACAAAATAAAAATTGGGAAAGAAGACGATAATGATAATTACTTAACAGTGATTTCTTGTAATTTAAGGTAGCTTCGAACTTTAGCGGCAAACAAACAAATCGGTTTCAATTCCTTATTGTTAAAGATTGGACCTTTTTCAATGCAATGATAGAACCATGATTACCGGAGAAAAACAGAGCACACTGTAATGAGTTGTTTGTCTTGTTCGGAAAATAGAAAAGACTAAACTCGACCCGAACCCGACGGACAATACTTATTTGGGATCCTAGTGACCCGATTACTAAAAAGGGTAACTACTGGGCCAAAACCATACCAGCCCAGTTCACAAGGAATTCAAAGCGGCCCATTTCCTACTAAAGAACAACTCGAGCCCAATGGGCCCCCAAAGCGTCCTCTTCTCCATCTCTCAAACCTCAATCATGAATCTTCGTCCAAAGTTCCAAACGCTCCCAATTTGTACCTTTTCCCGCCCTGTTTTTGGCCATCTCCATTTTCAATTTCACGATTTCAGTTCGAAAAAAGTCAATTCAACCTGCAGAGCTCTCCCCCATCCCCATCGAAGCTAAGAGAAGTCAAATTTCATGGCTCCAACCTTCGTCTTCCCCTCGAATCTACACGCCCTCGAAGCTGAAGGCGACGGCAACTGTCTCTCTGTCGAGCGCCCCGTCGACGTCACATCTCTCCGCTCCTCCGATCTCGAGGAGTTCGTCAAAGGTGTTATCTCCATCCACCACTGTTAAACCCTAATTAATGATTTCTAACTTCTCTGATATTGATGCCCTAATTCCGGCGCAGGTGTGTCGTTCGATCTCTCGGATCGAGAGCTGTTCTGCATCGAAGATCAAGACGTGTTTGACCGTGTGTATTCCGTGGTCAAGGGTTTCGCCAGCCTCCCACCGCCTTGTAAATTTAACATTGTCGAGTGTTTGCGGTCTAATTTCAGTGTTCTTCTGCCCAATGTCGAATCCCTCTGCCGGAACTCAATGGGGAATGCTGAACAAGGCAGTGATGCGCCGGCTATGGACTCTGTTGTTTCTCACCGGAACGCTTTCAAAATCTACACCTTCTTCCTCGTGCATATTTTTCTTGTTGAGGAGTCTGGTTGCAAATCTACCAACAATTCCAAGGTAAAACTTCAATTGCCTTTTTAAACCCCAGTACTTCGGCAATTAGGTTTTTTCGTTTAAGTTTCGAGAATATTGGTTTCTGGCCATTAGATTTATGATACAGGCTAACTGTGTTGTAGTTTGTTTACCTACTTGATCATCTTTATTAAGGTTTTTGGTATTGGATTTAGGTATTGGCCAGTGGGAGAAAGAAATTGGCTATAAATTCATGGAACTGGGAAACTCAAAGAGTCCGAATTCTAAGCCTGATAGCCAATTCACTAGAGATAAACCTCTCGTTGCTCTTTGGAGCTTCAGATCCTGATGAAAATTACCTATCTTTTATTACAAAGTAAGTTGAGTATTTCATTTCTACTATCTGATTTGCCTCCTCGTTGTTTTTAAGCAATCTTTTGTCCTCTTAACTCTGCGAATTTGCATTCTACTTGTAGGAATGCCTTAGGCTTATTTGAGAATGCAACATTGTTAAAGGATTCAAATATAAAGGATGCTTTATGTCGCATTGTTGCGACCTGTGCTACGAAATACCATTACACAGCCCAATGTTGTGCTTCAATCCTTCATTTACTACACAAATATGATTTTGCTGTAGCCCCGATGGCGGACGCAGTAGCATGGGGTGAAAAGAAATTCGCCGGTGGAAGCTTGACCACGTCTCTTATCAGGGAGATTGGAAGGACGAGCCCCAAAGACTATGTCAAGGATACAGTTGGGGCTGAAAATATAGGCCGCTTTCTTGTTGAGATTGCTGATCGTCTTCCAAAGTTGATATCTGCGAATGTTGGATTATTGGTGCCTCATTTCGGTGGAGAATCATACAAGATTAGGAATGCTCTTATTGGGGTCCTAGGGAAATTGGTTGCCAAAGCATTTAAGGATGCGGAAGGTGAAGTGAGTTCCAACTCAAATCGTCTGAGGACTAAGCAGGCTATGCTGGAAATCTTACTAGAGAGATGCCGGGATGTTTCTGCTTATACAAGAAGCCGTGTCCTTCAAGCGTGGTCTGAGTTGTGTGAACAGCATGCTATTTCAATTGGCTTTTGGAATGAAGTGGCTGCTGTTGCTGCTGGAAGGTTGGAAGACAAGAGTGCTATAGTCAGAAAATCTGCTCTAAATCTACTCATCATAATGTTGCAACATAATCCCTTTGGACCTCAACTTCAAATGGCTTCTTTTGAGGCAACACTGAATGAATATAAAAAGAAATTGAATGATCTTCAGCCAGAGGGTCCTGAAGTGAGTAATTCAGATGGACTAACATCTGATATTGACCCTAGTCAGGGGGATGGTGAAGTTGATCATGTAAGCTTAGATACAACCGGACCAGAGCACCCCGATAGTGTAACTGATAGTTATTTGTCCCAAGCTGAAGAAACAATTCCTCCAAAGGATAGTTCTGTTCCCGATATTGGGAATTTGGAGCAAACCAAAGTTTTGGTTGCTTCGCTTGAAGCTGGGTTAAGGTTTTCAAAATGCGTGTCATCCATCATGCCTATCCTTGTTCAATTGATGACCTCACCGTCAGCTACGGATGTTGAGAATACAATACTTCTGCTTATGAGTTGCCGACAATTTCAAATCGAAGGCTCAGACCCCTCCCTACGGAAAATGCTCCCTCTGGTAATGGTTAAGAAATTTGGGGCTTCAAAAATAGTAAACCATTGGATATGGTTTTTTAAAAATGATTTTCTAATATCCATCTCTCTCTTTCTTCTTTTTCCAGGTTTTTTCTCAAGATAAATCCGTTTATGAGGCTGTGGAGAATGCTTTCACTACCATATACATAACCAAAAACCACCTCGAAACAGCAAAAAATCTTTTGAATCTGGCAGTGACCTCAAATATTGGAGATCTTGCTGCATTGGAATTCATAATCAGTGCACTGGTGTCCAAAGGTGATATTTCTACTGGAGTGGTACGTTACCAATTTGTCTTCACTGTTGATTTTCTTTAGGTACACACTTCTTTTTATGAGGGCATCTTTTATCTAAGGTCAACAGTTACTGTGAAGTAGATACACTTTTTTATTTTCATTTTCTAATACTGATGTGCTTAAAAATCGCCGTCCAAAGATCTCATTTGAAATTCACCATTTTCCTTTCTAATCAGAGACGGGGAATTTTGGTTGTGTTATAGGTTGTAATGGAAATTATCATTTTATACCATCGTATAAATGCTTTCTTTTCTATTGCTTGGTGAATTTTACTTCAAGACTGCAAGTACTCTTAACTAAAAAATAATCAGAACTAATCTTTGGTACACTTTTCAACTGCTTTTAGCTCCCTTAACATAAGTTACTAATTGACATTTGCTAGAGAAGGTGCTAGGGCCATGCGACCTCAATAACTCCTGAAACTTGCAATTTGTTTTTGTTGTTTGAAATGTTGAGCAATATTTATTTTTTTGCAAGTAAACTGAACTATTTTTATATATCACAGATTTCAGCACTATGGGACTTCTTTTGCTTTAATACAAGCAGAACAACCCCAGAGCAGAGCCGTGGGGCCTTGGCTATTCTCTGCATGGCAGCAAAATCATCAACTAGGGTTCTTAGTTCTCATCTTCAGGATATTATTGATATTGGATTTGGCCGATGGGCAAAAGTGGATCCTTTGCTCGCTAGGACCGCATGCATTGCTCTCCAGAGGTTACCAGAAGAGGACAAGAAAAAAATCCTAACAAGTGCAGGCAGTCGAGTATTTGGGATACTGGAAAGCTTAATCACGGGTTTTTGGCTACCAGATCGCCTTTGGTATGGGGCTGCTGATAAAGCAATAAGTGCCATTTTTACTCTTCATCCAACTCCAGAAGCTATAGGAGTTAAGTTGGTTAAGAAGACTCTCTTGTCTGTATTCAGTTGTGGTGATACCAATGATTTACAGCAGGAGGCAGATAATGGTGATGCCAATGCTCCCACATCAGCTCAGGTTGGGAAGCTCAGTAGATATCTGTATGTAACAAGTCATGTTGCTATGAATCAGTTACTATATATAGAATGCTGCATTAAAAAGATCCAAAAACAAAAGACAGATAAGGAGAGATTGGCTGCTGAAAATCAAAATATAGATAATAATGGTTCAGATCGAGCAGATGCATCTAAGGTGAGTAGGACACCTCGTGCTATTTAAATGCAGACCTAAGCTGTCTTTATTTTCATAGCTGTACTGAATGGAAATGTTGCTTGTTTACAGAATACTGGTATAAATGCTGAACTAGGGATTGCTGCATCTGAAGATGCAAAACTTGATTCACTTTTTTCAAAGGCAGAGAAAGAAATCATTTCAGGGGACTCTTCTGAAAAGAATTTAATTGGATATTGTGCACCTTTCTTGTCAAAGTTATGTAGAAATTTCATGTTACTCCAGAAGGTAAGTCTACTGCAGTTTGTATCTGGCTGAGTTTTGAAATTATATTTTACTTCTATTTTGCCGAGGACTTTATAAATGACCGTTCTTACCCTTCCAATTTTTAGTACCCGGATCTTCAAGCATCTGCTATGCTAGCTTTGTGCCGATTTATGATAATTGATGCAGACTTCTGGTTAGTATATTTTTCCTTTTTCCCCAGTCTTCAAATTTATTTATGTTCTGAACAAAAACCTCATGGGTTTTATCTGAACGAATTATCCAGTGAAACAAACCTACAGCTCCTCTTCACAGTTGTGGAGAATTCACCTTCAGATACTGTTCGTTCAAACTGTACTATTGCTCTTGGAGATTTGGCAGTCCGTTTTCCTAATCTGCTGGAACCATGGACGGAGAACATGTATACCAGGTTGCGGGATCCTTCCGTATCAGTTAGGAAGAATGCTGTTCTGGTGCTTTCTCACCTTATACTGAATGACATGATGAAGGTCTGCACCTTTGATATTGTCCTTGCTATCTAAATTCTGAGGAACTATATCTAATTGTATCTTGTTATGTTCAGGTCAAAGGTCACATCAATGAAATGGCTATAAGGTTAGAGGATGAAGATGAAAGGATTTCAAATCTAGCCAAACTTTTCTTTACGGAATTGTCTAAGAAAGGTAGTTTGCAACTATTGGTAGACTTCAGGACAACTTTATTGCTACCGTGCTGCTTGATTTTATTTATCCAATTACTTCTATTTTTTATGCCTGCAGGGAACAATCCGATATATAATCTACTTCCTGATATTCTCGGTAAATTGTTCAATCGAAATTTGAAGAGGGAGTCTTTTTGCAATATCATGCAGTTCTTGCTTGGTTCTATTAAGAAGGTATAAAGTTATTTTATCAAAACTGTATTTTCTTCTATTGTTGAATTATATATTTTGTGTAATAGTTTAACATTTCCTACTCTTGCTAACTCTTTTCTAGGACAAACAAATGGAAGGTTTAGTTGAAAAGCTCTGTAATAGGTTCAGTGGGATAACAGGTATATGTTTCAATGCTCAGTTGATCGCCTTCAATTTATTCTTTTTCTATCCATTTGTTCATTCTATTATTATATATATTTAATGTGAAAAACACATCTCACTCAGTATTTTACTACTTATCTGACATTCTTAGTGCAAAATTAGCTGACTGAGAATGCTGCTTCAGGGGTTACTTTCATGGCTAATGTGCTCTATTACCCTTGGTGATTGATAAGCAGATACTTTTATACAGCTATGATTTCCTAGGCCATGCCTGACTCTAACTAAGCTTAATTGTAAACGCTTGTCTCCCCTGCTTTAGGCATTGTGCTTAAAAATTATTGTGTAGATTCTTTCCAGTTGGACTGTTGTAGAGTTGTAGATATATTCTGACTCTATACTTACATTTCTCTTTGTTAGCACAACCAATTCTAATACTAAGTACTTTCTTTTCATTCTTTCCTAACCGTGTTTCACATCTATTTCTTCTTGCAAATGATCCTTGACGCACTTTAGAGGTTGTGCCTCTAACCTGAGTAAACCAAATGTGCCCTAATACTGAATGAACCAAATGTGCCTTTGAAATTTGGATCATCATACAGATGGGCACTTGGAGTGATATCGCTGGGTTTTTTTTATTAGGGTTTCTCTATTTTTGTATCATAGTGGCTTAATGCTTTCAAAATTTGCTTTCTTTATAGTTGGGGCATACAGCTTTTTGATAGTCATTTTATTTGTACATCATCACCAATATAGTAAAAAATGCATCTTCATTTGTACTGCAGAGAGCAGTCAGTGGGAATGTATTGCATATTGCCTTTCTCAGCTGACATTCACAGAGAAGGGAATGAAGAAACTAATGGAATCATTCAAAACATATGAACATGCTTTGTCTGAAGTGTCTGTCCTGGAACACTTCAAAAGCATAATAAGCAAGGTATCTTGGTTGAAATAAATATAGAATTTATAAAGGTAGGGGTTTGTGCTCTCTTAGATAAGCATTTTGTTTTTTCTCTTGATTTTCTAGGGTAAGAAATTTGCAAAGCCGGAAATGAAAGCATGTGTTGAGGAGTTTGAGGAAAAGCTGAACAAGTTCCATGCCGAGAAAAAAGAGCAGGAGGTCACTGCTAGAAATGCTCAAGCCCACAGCAATAAAACAGGGAACTTGGACAGAGTTATTGCAGGCTCCAAAGTAGTAGAAGAAGCTGGGGACACTGAGGCAACTGAAGGTACTCATGTTTGTTCATCTTTGCTTTGGATGTCTCTGTGTGTATTTCGGAATGTTAAAGTTAAATCCTGTTATTGGTCTTTGACATTCAACTTTCTGAAGACGGGACAGAGAGTGAGGTCGTTGATCCTAGTGGTGAAGCAGATGATATCTCAGAATTAAACACTAGTAAACCGAAAGACCAATCTGGCACATCTAGTGGAGAATCACAATTGGAAGATAATGTTGAAGAAGTGCAATCTCAAAGAGGTAGCTTAAGATACGGAGATCCTTATTTCATGCCTAATCAGTTCAGCTACCTATTTAGGACCTGTGCTTTGTGAACTACATTAAAAAAAAAATTTGGAATTTTGCAGATATTTCACGATCCAAGGCCAGGAGGAAGCCCAACGGAAAGGCTCAAGGGGGAAGAAGTGTTCCCCCTTCCGTCAGGAGCACAAGATCAAGGCAAAGGTAACTATATACTGTAAAGATATAATCGCTGTAGTGAAAAAAGCGCATGTTATATGGCTATCTAGGCTATTCCATTACACTTACTCAGTTGAATGTTGAAAATGTTTAGGGCGAACTAGCTGACCCACAAGGCAATATCAGATGCAAGGCGCTTCCTCCTCCATTCACATTGTAAGTTAGTTTTCATAGACCGAACTTCTTTATTGCGTGTAGTTTTCAACTCAGAAAACAAACATTAGTGTTAGTATGCCAAAGAACCACATTCAACACCTTGGGGTTGTTTTTATTGTGGTTGCTGTAGTGTATGAATCATGTTAACAATGTGATATGAATGAATCATTATTGAGCTGAATCCCCAACTGATCAAGCCAAATGTTCGTCTATGTCGGAAAGGTGCCATATTCGTGTGGCTTTGTATGAAGGAGTTGTGAGGTTTTAGACTACCACTCTTGAAATGTGGATGGAGATTTACCCTTCATTTTAAAAACTTGTCTTGATTGTTGTTGATGTAGGGAAGTTGTATTTTTCTGATATTGGACTCTTTGAAGGGTGGATGTTAGGTGGAAGTGGAACACCATCATCCACTCTCATGAAGGTTTAGGTGGAGAAATTAATGTTGCAGAGCAGAGTCCTGATGTTACACTTTTTTTTTTTTTTTTTGATAATATTGGTAGCTACAAAGGATAAGGTTGTGTGTTTTTCGCCCTAGTTTTGGATTGTGAGGTTGTATTGAAACCAAGAAATATAAGGTTGCCTCCCATCCACGTGGAACTTTGGACGGACAATTTGGTAGTAGAAACTAGTCTTGTCTAACATGATTATACAACTCAAATTTTAAACCCAAAATTATCATCAAATACAGCCTAATTTGATCGAAACCGGTCGAGTTCTAAAAAAATTGGCTATGTTATGTATGTACTAACAATATTTTCATATGAAAATTATTCGTGCATAACCATATGATTATTCGTGTACTCTTATTCGTGCATAACCATATGATTATTCGTGTCAATTAAGTACGAATAATTATGTTATTACGTAAAAAATAATTTTGCTACTTAGAATTTTTCTTTAAATCTCAATATCTTTTTAATCGAACATTCTAAATGTCTTCCATGGGTTTACCCATTTAGGTTTGGAGATTAAATTTTATTTATGTAGTAGGTTTTGCCATTTTAATTGATCCTGATAAGGGAAAAAAAGAATACAAGTTTTACTGACATATTCTGATGCATTTCCATCTCCTCCAATAATTCAGATTTCAGACTGATTTCTCCAATGAGGATAAAAACAAAGAAGAATTTGAAATAAAGACACTTCACCCGTCCTGTTGTAACAAATAATCTTTAAACTTGTCCAATTTGAGGTCTCTCTCTTTATTAGATCCCCAAGTCAAGATGGATACAGATGAATGTGCAAATGGGGATGAATGGTCCCCTGTGACTGAGTCCATCAACCAACACCCCAACCAGTAACCACCTGCTGGTCAGTGGTCACTACTCACTCTTTATTGTTTTTAAAAAGAAAGAAGCATCCATCGTTATCCATTTTAGAGAACTCGCATTTCAGGATGGGAGAAAACCAAAACCAATTAGTTATAAGAAAAGGAGCTCATCAACTTATATAATTCATATTTTTGATAATGTATACGAGTGCATATATATGTTCTAAATGTCCAGCATATAAACTCGATGAGTTTCCATATTAAAACCAATAAACTAGAGCTAGAGTATCTCACCGACCTATATACTAAACTTATTTAATATATACTTAATTTCAATATGAAACTCTTTTAATTTTTTCACATCTCAATATGAAAGGATCCAAATAAATCAATTAATCAAGAGTAGATTTTTCTGAATTTCAAAGTTACTAAATACTAAACCAACACCCTAAACACCTGCTCTTCAATGGTCACTTGGGTGAGGATTTCAATTTCCGGATGGTTTGGAAGATCCTCGAGGTTACGAAATTTTGATGGTTCCAACTGAAAATCATAAATAAGCATCTATTGTCCCAATGGCGAGGTCACTCAGGGTTCAAAATAGGAACTTAACCCGTCTTTCATCTTGCGTGAAAACTATATACACCACAAATTAGTGTTTCCGTGGATTGACCAAGTTGGTTTAGATGTTGACTAATTACATTCTTAGATTAATTGAATATTACCTCACGTTTAATTGAACATTTCCCACATCAGATTAAACATGGATTTACGAGATGTGATTTACGGGATAACCTAACAACACCCATCCTAGTTCCTTCATCATGTAATCTACAAATTTGGAATTTTCCAAAAGGGCAATCTCGTAAATATAACGGTATAATAATTAAATAATCCATTCTCCACCTAATCTCCTAAAGCACGTAACGGTATAACAAAGTCCTCTCCACCTAACCTTTTCTCTCCCATTTTCATTCGTTACAGTCAAATTTCAGTCTTCGTTTCCACAAACACTCTCTCCCCCTCGGTGCTAATTTGCAGAGGCGAAATGCAGGGAGGTCAGATGGTGCTCGAGGAGCCTTATCGCCTATCCTCCATTCTCGTCCCTTCTAAATCTGTAACTCCCTCTCCAATCTTCTTCTTCCTGCCTTTGATTGTTCTCTGTTCTCGCTCCTTCCATTTCTTTATATCGGCTTAATTGATCAACTTGTGCAAAGTTTCGAGTCTTTACTGAATTTCCAAATCCAGGCCGCGCTTTATTTATATGCGTATATCCGAGAATTCAATTCGAGTTTGTTTTCAAATTTACTGCAACGAAATCAAAAGATCGAGAAATCAAAATCATCAGATAGACAGATCAAACTCTGAATTGCTTGAATAACTATAATCACGAGCGGATCCTCACCAGTTCGAGCCCAATTAACTCAGTTTCGGTTGTTGCAGAGCAATCGTCCATCACTGACCAAAATCGTGGTCACGCTTGGACCGAGTTCGAACTCTGTCGACACAATTGAGGCTTGTCTGAATGCAGGAATGTCCGGTAAGTTTCCAGATGCTTCTATTGTAATCTTGAAGCATCTCCTGCTATAGTTAAAACAGTTTCAATTTATTGGGGCTTTTATATGATTGATTACAGTTGCGCGATTCGATTTCTCCTCATTTGATGCCGATTATCATCAAAAGACGCTCAACAACTTGAACATCGCTATGAGAAAGGCCAAAAAGCTATGTTCCGTAAGTTCTTCACTCCCATTTTCACACACACCTCTTATCTGTTCAATTTAACAGTTAAGTCAGTCAATGAAATCATCCATTGAGCCAATTTCAGGTTATGCTAGATACAGTGGGTCCAGAGGTCCAAGTTCATAACAAAACCGGCAATCCGATTGAGCTGAAAGCCGATGATCGCGTGGTTATCACTCCAGACACCACAAAAGCACCGTCATCCGGGATCTTGCCAATCACATATGCTGGACTCTCTGAGGTAGTATCCTTAGTGTGAGACTGTGAGTGTTCTTCCTCTCAATTCAACGTTGATTCCGATGAAATGACTCTTTTGTTTATGTACATTAGGAAGTCAAGAAGGGTGATACTGTGTTTCTTGGAGAGTACCTCTTCACCGGAAGTGAAAACTCGTCGGTATGGCTTGAGGTGAGTGTTGTGATCTAGTGCAAGAATGCTGTTTTCCTTGCGGTTTTTAGTGACATTTTGTGTCGGATTGGACTGTCAGGTTGTAGAGACCGAAGGTCCGGATATCGTATGTCAAGTGAAGAACAATGCTACATTGTCAGGGACCGTGTTAAACATGCATGTTTCGCAAGCTCGAATCAACTTGCCCACTCTAACCGACGTTGATAAACAGGTACTAGTCGGTTTTTTAAGCTGTCTATTGATGTTATGCTTCGGCGACAATTGGCTATTCGTATGTCGGATTTACAGATCATTTCGACTTGGGGGTCTCGGAACAAGGTTGATTTTATCTCGCTTCATTGTACTCGTCATCCAGATGATGTCCGCGAGGTCAGCATTGTGTCTAGCTTTGTCGTATGCTCATACGAAGATTGGTGATGTACCATAACAAGAATTCTTCCTTTTCAGCTCAGGGCTTTCCTCAAATCACAAAATCTTCTCAGCACTCAAATATTTGCTAAGGTTGAAACAGTGGAAGGTTTAAGGCATTTTGACGAGATCCTAAAGGAGGCGGATGGAGTAATCCTATCTCGAGGGAACCTCGGGATTGACCTGCCTCCAGAGAAGGTGTTTCTGTTTCAGAAGTCTGCTGCACATAGGTGCAACCTAGCTGGAAAGCCTGTGATCATCACCAGAGTCGTCGACAGTATGACTACTAATCTACGACCTACTCGTGCAGAAGCCACTGATGTCGCCAACGCTGTTCTTGATGGTATGTAAATCTCACTCAAGAGGACTTTTAACCACACTATTAGGCGCAATTCGCTGACTCGCTATTTTTAAGGAGCTGATGGCATACTGCTAGGTGTTGAAACCTTCCAAGGGATATACCCAGTTGAAGCAGTTCAAATGGTTAAGAGGATTTGCTACGAAGTGAGCGAATATAACTTTCCGAATCCACATTCACCATTTGCAAGAGTTTGTTATGCTCTAAGGAATGCCTTTTCCTCTCCTTACAGGCCGAGATTGTTTACAACCAGGCGGCGAATTTCAAGAGGATTACCAAACATGTTGAAGAGCCTGTGAATCATCCAGAGTCTGTTGCTTCATCCGCGGTATAGAAGATTTACCTCCTGTTACATTTAGTGTCTCAATATACACCGAAAACTGACTAAAACTCAATGGTCTAACGAAGGTACGGACTGCTGTAAACGTGAAAGCTGCAGCCATTGTTGTGTTCACGTCGTCTGGAGGAGCTGCAAGGTTAGTTACTACAGTATAAGTTGCTTACTACAGTATATATGATCAAACTGTGGCAAAATCTCTGAAACCGAAACTTGTTTTCACAGATTGATTGCAAAATACAGACCATCTGTGCCGGTGTTAGCCATCATCATTCCCCGTCTCAACTCAAACTCATTGAAATGGACTGTCACAAGTTCATTGCAGGTTAGAACCTACCTTGGATGGCCTTATCAGGTAGTTGATAAGACGCGATAAGGTAACTGATTTACATCATAACCATCTTTTACATCCTTGGGTAAACAGGCTACGCAGTTGCTCAGTGTGCGCGGAGTTCTCCCAATCATGGCAAGCCCTGATATAGTAAGAAGAGTTTAACATCAATCACATAAAACAGTATGAGAAACTGAACTTGCAGTAGTTATAACACACTTGCTAAATGTGCAGTTGGCTGGGGGTTTGACGGAAGAGTCCACTTTGAAGCCTGCTCTCGAGTATGGACGGGCTGTCGGTCTGATCAAGCCGAATGACAAGGTGGTAGTCTTCCAAAAAGTTGGGGATTCATCCGTCGTGAAGATAGTTGAGATTCTAGCTTAGCCGACGCCTTGAATTAGATACTTCGTCCCTCCTCGAGTACTCGGTATTTGAATAGCATTTGTAAAGCTTCAATGCAAGATGGACAGGACTCTACTAAATAATGGATTCGTTCTTGGTGTTACAGGGGATTCGTTCTTGGTGTTACAGGTTCGAGGCGGGGATTACCCTCTAACATCGAAAAAAGGCATAATTTTTTTTGGAAAAAAAAAACGAAATTTTAATTTCAATTGTTCCCGCTTTGCTCGTTTGGGTGATTACATCCCCTTGTGTCCCTTTAGATCGAGAGATAATTTTGGAATTTACGAATCTGTCAAATCATAGCGATGTGAATCTGTCACTCTTCAAAATTCATCCCATCTTCTTCTCCACTTCACCTTGTGTGTGTATGATTCCTCTTCGGATTTCTTCTCACTTCTCCCAATTGGTGTCATCAATGGCGACCTCCTCCCTATCTTTCCGCCCTTCTGTCACCTCCACCTCCTCCAATCGCACCTTCCACGTTAGTACGTTGTCTCTAATTTAAGTAATGTGAGGAGGAGAAAGTTTCAATTTTTATATATTCTATGTGAATTTTTCCCAGGGGTTTGCGAATGGGTCCTCTCCGGCGAGTTTAGGGTTCCGATCACCGGTCCTGATCAATAAAAGCCTGTCCTTTGAGGCTAACTGTCGGATGTAGTGCCTAAGGCCGGTGTTACTGATTGACCCAGCAATGTGCAGGAGAGTGAATATGTGGAATCTCGAAAAGGCGGTATCCGCAATTGGACCATGGACGAAGCTCGTCTGGCTGGAGACCCCGACCAAATTGGATCAATCCTAGGCAGCAAATCTGCGACATTCGTGTAAGTAAACTGAACTATAAACTGTAGTGCAAGGTCCATCAAACATTGAGCGGGTACTCGAAGTCTCAGTGTGATCGTATGCATATATAGAGCCTTGGTTGAGTCGCTCGCTCTCTGTTCCGTTTGCTTAATGATATATATGATTCTCTGTGCTCGACACATCTTGTGATGCTTTCTGCTACCAAGTTCATCTCCAGGCATAGTGATGTTATGGGCGGTGAGCTTGCTTTAAAAGGCGAAATGTATGGTAACTCATCCAATGAGGACCCATTTCGCTTCTACTACCATAGGTATCGACATTTGCTGATATGTGAACATAAAAGTGTGTGTTTTTTCACCAGTTTGGAAAAAGACTTGCATCTCATACAGCGCGCCGAAGGGTCTGGATTGGCGCCCTTTGGTTGTTGGATCTGTTTACAAGGGATCAAAACGATGGCCTTCCGTGTTGAGAAGCAACAGGTTCCGACTGTGGAGTAGCAGCAGAAGTTTGATCTACATTGCAATCAAGATTGAAAGAGGATTGGGTGTTTTCTGATGTGAACATTTTCTCTTTGCAGCAAAATGCACAGAAGATCTCTGAATCCCTTGCTTCGCATCCTCGAGTTAAGAAGGTGAACTATGCTGGTCTTCATGATCATCCTGGACGCTCCCTGCACTATTCCCAGGTACTGATATCTGATTCCAACATTCAGCTTCCAGACAACGAAATTCCAGCCTATTTTAAGCGCGATGATCCTCCTTTCAGGCCGAAGGTGCGGGATCTGTGCTTAGCTCTGTCACAGGATCCATGGCACTCCCGAAACATATAACGGAGACCACCAAATACTTCAGCACAACACTACAGTGAGTTTCGGTATGAGCTCAACATCGCCTTTCCTCACATTCCTTACATAGTATCGACAATTAGACATCGTGTATGTAAATATGCCTACTTTATTCATTCTCAGGGAGTGTGAAGTTGCTGATAAGAATGCCCTGCTTCATGTCTCATTCAACCATACCAGCAGCAGTCTGCAAAGCCAAAGGCCTGACTGAAGATCTCGTTCGCATCTCAGTCGGGATTGAAGATGTCAACGATCTATTCACGGAGTTGGACCATGCACTCAAAACAGGACCCCTCTAGGAATTGGGTGATCCATGTTGGATACTCCATAAAGTAAAAGGTTTAGCTCAATACATAGGGGTAGGGTTCTAGTGAAACGTAAATTACGGTGCAACGGTGAAATAAATGAATATTATGGCATATTCATATTGTATTATATGAATATGAACATATGAATATTATGTTCTATGAATATGATGTAAATATGAGTATATAAATATGATATTGTTAATATTCACATAACATAAAATGAATAAGATCATATTCATATTGATAAACCATAATATTCACATGCACATCCACATAACTCAATATTCATATCATTCGTTTCACCGTTGCATCGTATTTTCCATTTCACTAGAACTCTTTCCCAATACATAGTGCTTTTTTATTTGTTGGGGGGGGGGGGGGCTTAATATTCTCAATAAATTTGAAATCAATTGATCAAAACTCAAAAGAGATTCATGGAATTTTAATTTTGTGGTTTCCTATTGCACCCATCATTTGTATGATATGATTCCAATTAAATAAAGGACAACAAGAATATAAGAGATGCTAAATAACAATCTAAAAGCAAAATGCCAAAACAGTCACTAAGGACTTTACACAAATTTGCAGACAGAAAAACAAAGCTGTACCAGCAAATTTATCTGCTAAACATACCAACAAGGTGACAGATTTGGCTTTCATGGCACCCACAGCTTTTGTTTCAGAAAGCCACTACTCCAGAATCTAGACAGGCTAAATGGGTATTACAATAATTAAAGGAAAGAAATAAGGAAGACAATCATGTACAAAATGTAATAATTCAATAAGAATTTAGGTACTAGACCACCCATTTGCACCATGTTTCCTTCACATAGTTTTATTAGGACGCGTAAAGGGTTATCGTTTAAATTCTATCACGGGTAAAACAAATGGAGTGCGCAAACAACCCAATGCAGGTGCATATGTAGGACACTTGAATGAAACTTGAAGTAACAATATATTGTGTTCAGATCCTCCATCAGTCTTTATACCCACCAAACTCTCCTCTATGTATACACACTCACTGTGTGCTAGTTGTCATGAAGAATTGGAAGAGGAGAAAAAAAGGGTGGGAAAAGAAAAATCAAAGGGGGAAAATGAGTGGGGAAAACAAATGAAAATCTATCTGAAAATGAAGTTGAAATCAACCAAGAGGGTAAAAAAAGTGAATAATCTTTCACTAATTAAAACAAACAGTAAGACCACTGTATCTGTGTCTTGTTCTGTCTGGTGAAATACCCTCATCAATGGCCTTCCTTTTATTGTTTTGTTGTGGCTGTTGTTGCTCTTGTTTTGGTTCTGTTAGTTGTTCTGGTTCTTGTTGGTGTGATTGTTGTTGTTTTTCAGCCTTGAGCAAATCAGTATCTTTAACATCTTGTATTTTGTTTTCTTGCTCCTTTTGAACACCACATTTGGCTTTGAGCATATGAGGTTTCAGCTTATTTACATCCGACAACCTCACCGGTTTAATGAAAAACTCTTCTGCTCCTCCTTCCAAACAACTGAAATAACCGATTGCGAATTGCGCTGATTATTGACTTATCCAATCTCACCTTACAAATTTGGATACAAAACCTTAATTTTGATGTATTACTTACCTGGTGATCCTGGAAGGGACATCTTCAGATGACATTATCACAACCGGTATGTTTCTAATTCTCAAAGATGAAGATTCCTGAATTATCAATTTCAAAAAAAAGAAGCTAATTTTTCATTTTTCCTGGATCATATCAGTATATCACATTGCACCTTTAGAGGGGGAAAAAAGCAGCAGCAAAGAAAAGCACATAAAATGAAATCCTGCAAGATAAAGCATCCCATATCCAGCTTTCTTTTTCTTATTATCCTCCACTTCCCTTTATAGAAGCTAAAAGCTTTTAGTGCAGTTGACCTGACTTTTGTGGAATCTAATAAAGTTTTGCTCAATCAAATAAGGCTAATTTTATCAGCAAATCTGAAGTCTGAGGATACAAATCCCCAAATTTAATGAATTCAACCAAACTAAAGTGATGTAGCTAGGGATTAAAGTCCTAAAAGCAAAATTTATTGTGGCAAAGAAGAGATCAAACAGGAAAAAAAAAAAACACACCTTGAGTTTCTTGAGCAAATCATAGCCAGTCATTCCAGGCATGCAATAGTCTGTAATAATAAGATTCACCTCCACACCCTAACATCCACATGAAAAAAAGAAAAGAAAAGATAAGAAAAGGCAAATTAGAAAAGAGAAATTGACATGAAATTTCAAATCCCCAGTTGGAAAAGCAGAAACCTTTTTCCTTGGTGAGACTGAAACATGGTCAAATTGGCTCTTGGGAGAAACAGAGGGCCTATTTGTGTTACCCTCTTCATCTTCTTGAAAACCCAGAAATTCCAGAGCTTTACTTCCAGAATCAACTGTTGTAACTGCAATCAGATTGAATAAATGCCCTTCAAAACCCCTCCAAAACCCTAAAATGAATCAGGTCAATTTCTATAAGTACCTTGGTAAGATGAGGTCCTGAGGAGCCTCTCAATGAGCTTCCTATCAAGAAAACTATCATCAACTGCTAAAATATGAAATTGTTGCTCAGCAGCTGCCATGCCCATCTCCACTTAACCAAAATCCCAGAAGAAAAATCCAACCTTTACCTATCTACAGAATGGCAAAATTCCCAATTTGAAAGCTTTCAGCTGTGAAGTGAGAAATTTTCCCTTCTTGTTTCTATGTATTGGGGAGGTTTGAGAGAAAGAGAGGGAGAGCTATGAGCTCAAAAAAAAAAGACCCACAAAGCAATGATATCTGACCAGATCTGGTACAGGATCTCTAGCCCACTAATTTTCCTACAAGTTGAGTTTTGGATTAGCAGGCAAGCAATGGCAACAAACCCAGCAAAGCAAAAACCTGATAAAGTAACCCAGAACTGTGATTGCTGGCTACTGATTTTATAGGTGGGTTCTCCATTTTCATACCCCAACTCCCCAAGGGGTTGTAAGTATGAAAAGGGCCTTGTAGTTGTAGTTGCTGTAGATGGAAGGAAATTTAAGTAGAAAGGGGAGAGAGAGAGGAGTGGATGGGCCCCACCAAAAGTGCAATCTGTGAAATCATGAGCAGTTTTCACCATATCTTATAGAGCACAGCAGGTGGGGGGAGTGGAAGTGGTGCAAAGATAAGGCCATTTCTTTTTATTCCCTCTTTCAAAGATTTGCTCCCCGGGCAGATCCTTTAAAGGACCGGGGGTGGCAGTCGCCCCGCCCTCCCCAATCAAAAATGAAATTTAATATAAATATTCCTTTCATCGATAGCTTCGATTTGATATATTATAAGCTTAAATCCGATAACTGAGTAAAAAGTTATACACGTTTCAAAACTGAAGCGATATAAATTATTTTTCACATCATTTACCAAATTAATACACTTCTATCATACTAATAATTTGTTAAACTTTATAACTAAATATTATAATTAAATCCGAAAACTTCAAATATTGATGATTTTTTCGGAAAAAAATTAGAGATCAATTTTTCGCCCCCCAACTAAACGCTTCAGGATCCGCCACTGACCATGCCCATCAACAAAGTGAACCCATCCATGTTCTGATATTCAGATGACTCAGCCCGAGTTTAGCCAGTCGGCACAAGTCGATTTTCCATATTCGAGTCTCTTGCCAATCAAGTCTCCTTTTATGGTTTTCTAATGCAAGTTGGATTCCTCGTTTGATTTGCGTTACACGTACTTTTCAAGGTCACGATGTTTTAATGGTCAGAAGTTCACTATTGAAGTCCGTTCCAATTCATAACTAGATATTTGTTTGCTGATAAGGTGGTCCATCTTCGACATTTAGTAGACGCGGTTAGATTAGTATCTTATCCAGAAGTTCATGTTCTCGTTTGAATATGATCAAATCTATAAACTTGTCTCAAAAAAGACAGAAAAATAAATAAATAAAGTGAGCCTAAATTAAAATGTCACATTGAACATATATGAAATGGCATTCATTTTACATACATGCATCTACCATCCTAGATTCATATCTTTAATTCACCCTTGATATAATAAAATTGGGGTTTTTCCCCTTGTTTTAAAACTTCATGGGAGTAGTAAATTAAGATATGTGAAGCATAGGTAAGTCCCCCCATTCAGAGGTTTAATTGTTTAGACTAGGAACATGTTTTGAGAGCTCAAAATTATTTATTAAGAATAAAATGTTTGTATAATACAGTGATTAAACTAATGTGGTCCAATAATGAACCCATGGAGGGGATTAGTTTAATAATGTATTGATTAATTAAGTGTACAGGTTGGTTCACAGTTCTAATTCAATGTACATGACCTTCATCTCATCTCATATCATATGATCGATCTACAGGTTTGCAGATCCCAAATCCCAACTTCTCCATATTATTGTCTTTTTAAAAAGATGTTTTGTACAACTAATTTATTGTAGATCAAGTCTAAATAAAATAAATGGGTTTTGCACTTTGGTTATAATAAGTTCATATATACAATTGTAACCTCTTTATTCCCCTCTTCTAAATTGCTGGCTTCAGCTCACCTCCGAGAATTTCATAATTTATGATCATTACTAAGAAAATTATTTTCATACACGATCCTTCCATCAAATTTGAATCATTAAATAATTGAAAATTCACATTATTTTTTATACTCTACATAATTTTCATAAAACCACTAGGTTTTCTTTTTTATTTAGAAAAAACACAAATTTATTGGTGTGTCGTAAGATAATTTGATGAGAGAAATATATAAGAATCAATGCCTGGTATTAGAGACATTAATTTAACTAACTATATATTCTATAAATTTATAACATATCAGTATATCTCAAAATAAATTGTAGTAGTATCAAATTAATCATCAATATAATACCTTAATTTAAAAATCTTTTTGATGAAGTCTCATGGTAAATATTTTTACCATCTATATCTATATAATCTATTCTATATCTATATCTATATTTCTATATTATAATACTAAAGGAGAAGTCGCCTACGACATGTGGCGGCTTCTCCTTTAATGTATCCTTTTTTTAATTTTTTAGATTAATCGAATTATTTTAATGGTTTTTTAATTTTAATTGATTTATTTTAATTGTTTGTTATTTTAATTTTTAATTAGATAAGTTTAGATCCTAACCAAATCATAGTGTAGATCCTACCTTATCTGAATAAATAAATAAACCAAATTTATTTATTTATTTATTAGAGATCTTATCTAAATAAATTAATAACCGAATTAATTAATTAACTTATTAGAGAGATAATGTTCTACTACCTGTTTGGGGTTTTTCCGGGTTTATTTTGAGTGTTTCTTTTGATGTATTAAGTGTTTGTATTTCTTTCAGATCTTCGTGATCTCATCCTTCGGGATGCTCTCGGGTTGACTAACCACCACCCGAATTTTTTCCTTATCAAAAAAAAAAATTGCAGGATATATACTAGATGATGAATACTTGCTTGGTCACATTTTAGATGCTCATGGAGGCGTGCCTAACCGGTAGAGATGGGGAATGCTTGCTTGGTCACCTAATTAATTAATTAATTAATTAATTAATTATTATAAATCAAATTACTTATTTAAATACGTAATTAATTAATTAATTCATGTTTCCCCAAAATCTTAACCGATTTATTTTCTTTATAAATTTTATCAAAATTATTTTAAATTGGATATTATTGCAATTTTGAATTTTGAATAACAATTCAGATAAACTTAAACAACTAACAAAATCTAATTGGTTTTCTTTTTATTATTTATTATAAATCAAATTACTTATTTAAATACATAATTAATTAATTCATTCATTTTTTCCTAAATCTTAACCGATTGATTTTCTTTTTAAATTTCTTTTTATTAATTTCATTCAAATTATTTTGAATTGGATATTATTGCAAATTTGAATTTGAATAACAATTTGTATAAACTTAAATAACTAACAATATATATAAGATATCTTCAATAAGATTCGTATACAAAAATATCTTTATGTCTTCAATTCTATAAATTCTACCATCTCTCCAGCAGTGTTGTCTTCCTCTTTGTAAGTTTTTATTGATCGTTCTAATTTAATTTAATTTCTTGCAATCTTATCATCGATCTAATTTTTAGCATTTTATCTTTCTACTTTGTTTGTTTGTTTATAATTTATTTGAATTGGCTCTTAATTAGTATATATGTGCATGAATTGACCTCAAAAAAAAAGTAAAACTTTGAGAATCGACTTTACCCCCACTCAATAATGTTACAGTTTTCGAGCTGAGTAATGTACAAGTTTCTATTCTCTAATTATAATTTACAAATTAAACTATTATTGTCTTTCTATGCCCGTTTAACTTAAGAGGGTCGGGTTTCATTTCTCTATTGGGATAAATTTTCCCTATATTTTTAAAATGTTAATTCTTTTTTCATTAAAATAAATGTGTTAAAGATGTTATAGGTAATCCAATTACCAGTTGTCTATTCTCTTGCACTCACATTTATCTAAAAATTAATATCCATATGTTTGTAGCTTGCCGTTGTTGATGTGAATTACCGTCTCACCCTTTATTATGTTTTATTTTTTGGTTCGATCACCCTTTATTATGTTTGATTTGAAATATATGCAATTCTTAATGAAATCTCTTTTCCTCATTTTTTGGTTTATTAGAATTCAGTTGCATTGCATTCCAACCATACTTTCACTTCATTAACTATGTGACTAATGTAGGTTGTTTTTCAAATTCTGACAACTAGCCATACCAATGACTCCAGATTTATTATACAGTAATTGATAATAATAATTTGTTATGGCCTTAATCATTAGATTTGCTAAGCCTTGAGGCAATGTGTAGGTCGGTTGAATCTTGTATCAATACTAAAGGAGAAGTCGCCTAACCCATGTGACGCCTTCTCCTTTAAAGTATGGATTTTTAATTAGTAATTAAATTAATTAAGTTATTTTACAAATCCAATTAAAAGTTATTAAGGATAAAAATTAATAACAAATTGCAAAGATAATAATTAATAACAAACTGAGGATAAATACAAATATGTGCAATATTTTTAATCTATTTAATTAATTATTATTAAGTGATCTGCCATATCTTTTTTTGTTGGTGGAAAGTGGTGGTCGGTATGCCATATCCGATTTAAAATGTGTTTTAATTAATTAATTAATTAACTCAGATATAAGCAAATCTCCATTCAGTTAACTAACTAACCAACCAAATCTCTTATATATATTCCTATTAATTAACTCAGGATATAACCATATCTCATATGCAGTCAACTAACTAACCAAATCCAATTAATTGCAAATTATGTTATTGTTTGGATTCTATTGCAATTTGTTTTATATATTTTTTGATTGACTTGTGAGTGTAATGTACTGTATGCCGTGTGAAAATAAGGACTAGAACCGAGCTAGCTCAGATCGCCCGCGATGACAAATACTAAAGGTAAGGTGTTCATAGAGAAGAACAATAGGAAGGTAGGAAATTAAGTTCAAAAGAGATGTATGTTAAATATTTAGTTTATGCGTGTGTTTTACATATATAATCTTGTTGTTATCGGACATTACAAGGATTAATTCATCTTTTCATTCTTTTTGGAGGCGATGAAAACATTGACATTAGCAATCGAAAATTTCATTACCTAGACGAGTTACTACTACAAAAACTAAACACTAGATGAATCCGATGGAATATTATTGTTGGTGTATTAAGAATATCAAGATCACTAAACTACAATGATTCTGAACAAGTTCATTCAATTGACAAGATTTTAATAGATGAAAAGTTAATTGTGTTTAAAAATTGATTAGTTTGTTTACACTAAATTTATTTGCATGTGTAAACATTTAAATTTACAAATGATGTGCAGGGTTCGAAGATAAAATCATCCATTACAAAAAAAAAAACTATTTAAACAAAGTCGAACACATGAAAGAAGGGCTTATATTTTTTATTTTTTTTGCTTTTATTTAACTACTTAATAATACTTATAATATTTTTAATTAGCTCAATTCAATTCCAATTATTAAAGTTTCTTATTATTATTTAGAATTTTTATATTTTTTTTCATTATGCAATGTGTTAGAGAATGCTTATTTATTTGTTACTTAGTAATACTTATAATATTTATGTCAACAATGATAAATGAAATTATATAAACATATATTTTTAAACAAAGATCCGTGCAATGCACGGGGTACTAAGCTAGTAATATCTTAATTTAGAATACTTTTTGATGATGTGTCAACACCTCCTTAATTTAAGATTTTTTAACTAATCATAACTTTCTCTTATTATTTCTTTTCTCTTCATCTCTTTAATACATTTACATTTTTTCACTTTTATTTTTTAGGCTTAATTAATTTAGTGAATGTCCATAAAAATTGTCATAATTAAGTAAATGTCAACTTTTTAAATAAATTAAGTAAATGTCCATTTTTTACATTTTTACCCTTCCTTCCCCATCTCTAACCTTCCCTCCTTCCCTCTTTGACAATTTTTAATTTTGACATTGACTAGTCAACATTAACCATTTCGGTCAATACCTACATTTGATGACATTTTTTTTGGTAACAGTTGCGTATATTTTTCCGAAGACAGTCGTTTGTGACAATTATTTTGGTGACAACCGACTTTTTTGGTGACATTTAACGAATTTTTTTTCTGATACTAGTGAACACTGTTACTAACCTATTGTCGTCAATTACAGAATATTGTCATCAACTACATAACATTGTCACCTACTATAAAATATTGTCATCGTCAATTTTCACTAACTACATACTATCACCAACTACAAAATATTGTCACCAATCTATTATCCCTAAACATATAACATTACCCTCTATTCTCACCAACCTACATTAGTAATCTATTGACACCAACAATAAAATAGTGTAATCAACTACATAACATTGTCATCCAAAGTTCTAGAGAGCACTATTTTGTTCTTCATCTCCATCATGTACTGACGAAACTCGAATTTCAGGTTTCCACTTTCGGTGGGACCCGGGGGTGGACCCCGTGGGACCCAGGGCGCTCTCAACGGGCTTACCTGACCCGCACCGAGAAATTCGGCGCGGCCCAACCTGTGCCGTGAGTGGTTCTGAACCCTTCAGGGCTTCCCCTATTAGGAGGTTTCATTAGCGAAATGTGGACCGGTCGTTTACCTGTCGTTCACCGTTCAATAGAAGGAGACGGTCACGCTTTTCTCGATCCTCACCTCAGACTAATGGCTTGTGATGATGACCCTTTCAATTACACGCGGATGTGGCCTAATTTCATCTGCGGAGCGGTCTTTCTCCTTTACTGTCGTCTCTCTACTTAAAGGTCTCGTTGTGGAGAAAATATGCTTTCTTATCCGCTCTACTTTCTCTCTCTCTCTCTCTCTCTCTGCCAAAAGTCCCTTCTTCAATGGTTAGATTTTTCCTTTTATAGTTGACAAGGAGTCTCCTGCCCTCCGCCCCGTGTTGCTCTTTGATTGACACGTGTCTCCTTCGTGGGTTGTGGACATGTAGGGCATGTGGCCCCTTTTCTTGTCCGCGGATGGCGTGATCAAAGAGGTGGGTGATTATCTTAGCCCGCGGACGGTATGTTCGGTTGCCTTATCCCCTTTATTATTATTATTATCATTTTTCTTATTTATTTTAGATATTTTTCGGCCGGTTTCGTCATATACCTCTCTATCTCTCTCATGTCTTCCATCTTCTTTCTCTCCATCCTCGATCATAACCTCTCTGAACACTCCGACACGCCCTCATTTGTACTGCTATAGTTCCCTTATCACATCTACGTTCACGCCTCACGCTCTTTCTCCCCCCTCCAGCGTCTTCATCCTCTTCGCGCTCAACTACCCTCTTCATCTATGTCTCACGCCGGATTGGTTGACCTCGAGTACCTTGAAAACCTTCATCTTAACCTTCTGTTTCACGCCATCCGGTGGATTCTTGAGCTCTCTCTACACCGAGATGCAGGTACTGGTGTGAACCAATCCGGTGAGCGGCGCCACCAAGGAGTCAACAATGACCTGGAGATTCGTCGGGCAGGATCTGACATTGAGCTTAAGGAAGGCAAAGGATCCTTTGCCTTGCTCCCGTCCGGTCTTCACCCAGACTCCGACGACAACCTTCTGGCCGGCGAGCCCGACACCGCCGTTGGGGACGGGTGATCGAGGGTGGAGCGGATGGGGACGCGCTGAGAGAAGGCGGCTTTCTGGACAATGCCGGAGGAAGAGTTGATGATGAAGGCAACCATTTAGGCGGCTGACGGTGAAAACATGTGATCTTCTGACATGGTTGAGCTCGAGAGAGGTTTGGGCGAAGAGGATGAGAGAAAGGGGATGGAAGCCATAGATTTGAAGAAAATGGGGGAAAGGAGTGGGTTAAGGGGAGAAAAATAAAATAGGATTATTTTGGATATTATAGAATTATTATGGACATTTAATTAAAAAAAATGGACATTTACCTAATTACACTTTGTGAATGGATATTTCATCAATTTTTTTCTGTTTTTTACCCATTAATTACTAACCATTGGGTTTAATTCAAAACATTGAATTAAATATAGTATTAATCTATATTTAAATCTTTATATATTATAACAACAATCTATATCAATATAATATCTTAATTTAAAAACCTTTTTGATGAAGCCTAACTTTATGGTAAACATTTTTACCATTTTCTTAAAGATTTCAAGTCTACCTTCATTATTTTATCATAACTTTTACTAATATTTTATAATACTAATTTGTTATATTTATTAAAAATCGCGCTATGGCGCGGGGATTATACTAGTACACATAATTTTGTAAATTAATAACCATTTAAATTGAAGTTAAACTCTATCCTAAAGTAGAAAAATAGAATCTCATTTATAGAAAAAAAAAAATTCTAAATCGGAATTATTAGAACATCTCAAACATTTCCTTTAAATTATTGAAAATCTCCAATTAAAAAAGATTCCTCTATTTTTTGCCTCAATGAATTTTCTAAAATTTTCTTTAAATATATCATTATTTTTTTGTGAAAATGAGAGGGTATGGCACTCTTAATTTATCGAGAAAATGTTAACGTTAGCCCCATTAACTGGAGGCTGGTACCATAAGTTTTGTAGACAGCTAGGTAAGTCTTCTAGTATCCTCAAATCTTTAGTTTGTTGTAGAGCCAGATTCGCAAGACCATCCGCCAAAGTATTGGCCTGTCTCCTTAGTCCTTATATGTCTAAACTCCACCTCCCACGGTGTCTCCTTGATTAGCCCCCGGCACTGCTCGATCATATGGCAATTAGCTTGCTTCTCCTCACCATCACCCTTCAATCGTCGATAGACATTCGCACTATCCAATTCAACAATCAACCTGTTGATTCCCATCTCCGTTGCAACTTGAAGGCCATGGAGAGTCACCCAACTCTCCGTCGTCTCAGCCGAGCATCTACCTCATTTGAACATATAGGTCCTACAAATTAACTGCCCCGGTCGAGTCACGAATGACTCCTCCTCCCCCTTCTAGTCTCGAATTTCTTTTTGAAACCCCATCGGTGTTGAGCTTGAACCATCCAGTTTCTGGTGGGGACCAAACTGAGGTGATACCCGTGGTTGGTTGCACCTTAATCTGAACTCGTTCCCTCCTATCTTGATTATGCAAATACCCGTGGTTCCCTCTTATCTTAATCTGAATCGTCAGAGCTAATGTGGTTGTGCAAGGCAACGTTCAGATGCGTTAGACGGTCCGCAACTTGGTTTGCCTCGTGATAGACATGACAAATCTCGACAGAAGAGAAGAAATCTAGCGACACTAGACTATCCGAAACAATCATTTCGGAGTCTCCTGAAGGTTTTCCAAGACTTTTATCCGTTTAAAAAAGCAAAAGGATCATTGCGGCAACTTGCAATTAAATTTTTTTTCCCCTCTAAAAATATTCCTTTATCCCTTTAAATAGTTTATGATTGAGGCTGGACCCGGTCCACCCGATTGTTATAAGAAGCAAAAAATCTATCTCAGATCTTGTCTCCTTAATGTAATAATAACACCTAATTATTGAAAACGATATTATTGCAGGCTGTTCGATCAGTATTGAGTATTGACCCATAATTAACATTCATTTGAAAATTTACTAGTGGTTCCACCAATTTTTTTTTCTTTTTACCAGTGGTGCTAATATTAAAGATTAACTATAGTATTAGTACTTATTTTATACACGTAATCTTGATTCTTGAATAAACTGATTTTTTTTATGTAAAAAACGACTTAATTTAATTAGCATTCGTATATGTATAGTATAATGTATCCCCACCAACATGTACCGTACTTAATTGTTAATATTAATATAATTCTTCTTTTACTAAATTGTGGGGTTAAAAAATGTGCTACTAGCTATTGATCGTTTTCCTTTTCCGGTCAAATGTAATTTTGGTATTGAAAATACATCTAATTAATGATTTTCCCCTACACATTACTTTAAATCTACTTGCTGTGTGATTTTACCATTTTACTCAAAACTTTGAACAATTCAATCATAAGGGACAAATTAATTACAAATTTTGAGAAATGGAGAAAATTTATAATAATTATGGAACGAAAAGATAGGTATACAAATAAAGAACGTCAGACTACTTCTTGAATTGGTAAATAAAGAGCGGCCATTCCGGGGTTCGAACCGGGGACCTGTGACTATTATCCACAAGTCCTTTCCGGTGAGCCATTCCGGAATGGTTAAACGTCAGACTACTTCATCAAAACATTGGGAGCAAAATAACATTAATATTGTAATTTTGCTCCCAATGTTTTGATGAAGTGGTTTGCGAGGTAGAACCAAGAATCGACCATCAAAATGGGTAAGCCCACCAAGAGACGTTTATAAACTAAATGTAAATGGATCTGTCAAACCATCTAGTGGTTGCAGTATCAATGGTATAATTGGGGATAGTAAAGGTAGGGCAATTGAGATTTTTCAGCAGGTGGTCAAGCCTGGATCAATTTTACAAGCAGAAAAGAAGCATTAGCCTTTTGTATGGGCGTTAAGGCGGCTATTGGCAAGGGCATAAAAAATCTAATTTTGGAAGGTGATAGTCTTGATGTCATATATGTAAGAGGGAAATCCCGAAATCACGATGCAGGGGCAGTTCCGTCTTTTATCAATTACCGCTTATTCTATTATGATAACCCGCATAAATGCCTCGACCGTTTCCTATATTTAATGCCTCGACCCACATCAATACGGTAATGGTTTCTTTTATCAAATATCAAAACTATTCCAATTCCTTGAATTAAATGCCTTGACCGTTTCATTTATGCTTTACTAATATAAATACGACAGGACTGACTTGAGCGTCGGAGGGTCCTATGGGGGAGACAAGCCCCGCCCCGACCTCGTTCGTTCTTGTTTGCGGGTTAGGGTTCGGGTTGAGGGCATGATCAAGATCGATCAACTATGATGCAGATTATATGCATCACAATTGGCGCCGTCTGTGGGAAACGATCGAAAAGCAATAGGATCGGAACCCTAATCTCAACAAGGGAGGAGTCAAACCAATTCGCTTCTGCTGCGCACGTACCGATTCAACAATCGCCATCAGAACAAATCGACTGTCGGCGCGATAGGGCAACAACAACATGTCTCTAGTGATCGAGGGGCAGTCATAGGATATGCGCATGGTCGAGGCGCAGAAGGCGGCAGATCTGACTATGCTCAAAGCCAAAATCCAGATCGATGCATCATCCTTTTGGCGATGGCACCAATAACGATGGAACCGGATCAGCATCTCGACATCCAACCGTTTAGGAGCACACGCACAGGCTTTCGAGCCGTTATCGGTCCACAATCGGCATCGATTCGCCAAGAGTGCCCCTATAATCCACCGCCGCTATCACCCGTTGATCGCAAACGGTTGTCGACTCGTGGAGGGGCAATAATAGCTCCGCGCCGGTGGTTCGGTTCCAAGCATACCGGATTCCACTTCCCCCTTTACCGGATTCGGCGTCTTCGCCTCCAGTCGCTCACCGGCGTACATCCTCTTGCTCGTCCACCGTGGGTAGTCCAACCGTCACCGATGCGGCGCCTGCGGCTGCGATTCCTAACCTAAACCATGAAGAAGGAAAGGGTACGTATTTGCTTAAATTATAGATTAATTGCATATTTTGCCCCCAATCTTTGTGTTTGTAGGAAATGGGCCAAACTTCCACGATTATAAGAGTTGAACCAAATATCTAATTTGAGATATTTACAAACTATGGCCTAAATTTATATTAGCAGGAAACAACCGATACTTACAACAAGATAAAATTCGGCCCTAAGCTGCGTATATATTTAGCCGAATTGCAGGTCCTGGCTAGAGCATTTATTTTTGGGAAAGGATAGTTTCTTCCTCTTTATGTTTGTTTTTTAAGCTTACTGGTTGCTTGCAGGAGCATATGAATTGTGTGATTCAAATTGGTGGACATATATACTATTTGATTAATTAGTTGTGATTTAGTCTTTTGGGTTATTGAATCTGTTGCTTAGTTAATCGATGTGCGTAGGCGCTCAAGGTGTCGCTTGTTATTGATTGAAAATTGATTAAAATTGGCCAGCTTAAATACTTGTTTCGACATCATGCATAAATTTGGTTTTGTGTCTTTGGTGTTTCTATCTTAAATATATTGCACCCACACACTTGTTCATTCTCTCTGGATCCATTTCATTGACCTCACTTTTCAAGTGCATATATATGAATGAGTTTGACGAGTATTCTATATGTTACCTATCATACTATAGATAAAAGTTGAGCATGTATTCACACTTATTATATAGATAGTGGGTTGTGCCTTCTGCTTTGTTTTCGTTTGCTCCGCTGGTGTTTGTATTCTTGAATAGGTGTTTATAGAGGAGTAACTATGAGCAACGAGCATTGAATGTGCTCCCGAGGGAAGTATGAGTTCAAGTCTCACAATCGAATCGGGGCGAGATTCGATACTACAAAGTACGATGGGGCAACCAAAGTGATTTGAGGCATCAAGAGCTATAAAGAAACAAAAAACAAGTTAGAGGTTCGGTATTTTACCCAAAGTAGAAAAGTTTATTGAAAGATGATCGAATATGTAGCTCTTGCAAGCTAGATTTTTAGCTTACTACATCTCCGCAAAGGTATATAAATTGTGTGCATGGGGCATACAACATGTTAGGGGCACTACACATTACAATACTAATCTTCTGATGACTTAATTGCTTTGAATTATGTCGAACTGCAATGTTTTTTATCAGGTCCAATGACTGTAGATGTCATGAAATGACGTCTTCAAAGCTACAACAATTATTCGAAAAAGTGAAGATTCGCCACTTATGGCCAAGCAAATGCCAGCTAAGGCAGAAGACTCGCCACTTATGGCCAAGCAAATGTCAGTTAAGGCAGAAGACTCGCCACTTATGGCCAAGTAAATGTCAGTTAAGGCAGAAGATTCGCCACTTACGGCCACCGAAAATCGCCACTTACGGCCACCGGAAATCGCCACTTACGACCATCGAAAAATCGCCACTTACGGCCACCGCAAATCGGCACTTACGGCCACCGGAAATCGCCAATTACGGCCACCGAAAAATCGCCACTTACGGCCACCGGAAATCGCCACTTACGGCCACCGGAAAATCGCCACTTACGGCCACCGGAAAAATCGCCACTTACGACCACCGGAAAATCGCCACTTACGGCCACCAGAAAATCACCACTTACGGCCACCGGAAATCGCCACTTACGGCCATCGGAAATCGCCAATTACGGCCACCGGAAAATCGCCACTTACGACCACCGGAAAATCGCCACTTACGGCCACCGGAAATTGCCAATTACGGCCAATGAATCACCGATTTTTGGCCAATAGCCACTTACGGCTAACAATAGCCACTCGAGGCCTAAACAACCGCTCAAGGTCAATAAGTTGCCATTTACGGCCAATGAATCACCGATTTTTCGAGCTTCCTTCATCATTGAGACATGATGAGAAAACTCGAGGGGCAATTGTAAGAGGGAAAATCCCGAAATCACGATGCAGGGGCAGTTCCGTCTTTTATCGATTACCGCTTATTCTATTGTGATGACCCGCATAAATGCCCCGACCGTTTCCTATATTTAATGCCTCGACCGACATCAATACGGTAACGGTTTCTTTTATTAAATATCAAAACTATTCCAATTCCTTGAATTAAATGCCTTGACCGTTTCATTTATGCTCGACTAATATAAATACGAGAGGACTGATCGACTTGAGCATCGGAGGGTCCTATGGGGGAGACAAGCCCCGCCCCGACCTCGTTCGTTTTTGTTTGCAGGTTAGGGTTCGGGTTGAGGGCATGATCAAGATCGATCAACTATGATGCAGATTTTATGCATCACAATATACAAGAGTACTTCTATTCCTTGGGAGAACTTCAGAGTCATAGAAGAAATCCACATGCTTACAAGGAAGTGAAGGAACTTCTGTAAAATCAGCTCCAAGCATTGTTATAGGGAATCAAATAATAGTATTGATTTCATTGCAAAGGCCAATGTATGTGATTTGTAATATGGATACACTTCCGAGGATTCAAGAGCATTGTAACATCATCCCCGGAGTGATCAGGGTTAAGCTTTGCCTAGTCAAAGTCAAACTACTTGTCTACTGTAAAAATAATAATAAAAAATCATGTGGCCATATAGAGCTAAAATTAATGCTAATTTGTAGGTTTTAAAATATTTTAGCTCGTTTTTAGCCTAATTTTTAAATATTTTTTAATTCATATTTTTTAAATATCTATAGACATTAATATTGTATAAGTTAATGAAGAAAAAAATTAAAAAAATAATCGTCAAATTTGATTGTATGTCAATATTTATAATTATATGGATGCATTTGACAAAATAAATTAACAAATAAAATAGTTTCTATATTACATTATATACTTTCAATGAATTGCTTTTCAAAATAATTTATTCACTTATTTGTATTTGACTATTGAATACACATATTGAGAAAATTTTAAAAAATCTATAAAAGGGTACGGTTAGGCATAAATGTATTATATATCATATATTCTTACATCCATCCCTCCTGCTCTACCTTCCCAATTTCCATGGTGTATTTGTTTTTCATTTTTCAACCATCTATAACATCCGTGCACCAAACACTGCACCTTGTACAATGGCTTCGACCCAAAAAACCCAAAAACCTGAAAAGAAAGCGCCCACCCACGCGCCCTCCTTTCCATCCCTGTGGAGAGAAACCCTTACCCTGCTCGCTGAAAATTTCTCCAGATCTGTCCTCCTGCCATGGCAATCATCCCCCTACTCAAGCTCTAAACCTAGCTATGGTGTTTTAATAAGCACAAAATCGTTTCAATTCTGGATCTGGTACTCTAAGCTCTGCAATTTCAAGGAAAAAGAAAATGGGTTCTCTCCCACATCTCATCAAAGGAATAGGGGGTCTAGGGTCTCGTCGCCTCTGTCCGTCTCTGAGACTGGGTCTCCCTCGCAAGCCATGGATTATGACCGAGATTTCAAAGGATTTGACAAAGCAATCTCTCTCTCCTACCGGGCGTGGACTTTCTGGGTGGGCGTCGTCTGGGAGTTCTTGGTGTCGTCCACAAAGCTGGGCCTCTGTCAGTGCTCTCTACTGATGGTTTGCTTGCTCGTGCGGTTTTGTTTCAATCATTGCCACCGTATGGCCTTCCTACTGATGGCCAGTCCTAAGAACAAGAACAGGTATACTATCCTTCTCTACTCCATCTCCTGCTATCCAATTTTTTATGCTATCTCTATTACAAACTTTCGATACCTGCATTTTCATCCATGCCTGCATTCTCATTCATATCTGCATATCCAGTATCCTAAAACTCATCCTCCTTACATCTTCTACTATAAAAGGCCCTAAACTCATAATTGAATGCACAACAAAACATCTTCTCTCTAAAGCTTAAAAATCTTCTGAGTCTGGTACTTTCTTTCAGTTTCTGGCTCTGCAATTATCTTTCTACCTACCTAGTTGCAATGAATGGCAACAAAAAAACCCCTAAAGGGAAGGAAAGTCTCCTGGAGACTTCTCCGAACCCCGCAATCAACCCTCAAAATGGGAAGCCGTCAGGCCAACCCCCAAAGCAACAAAAACCCAACAAACCCTCCAAATCATCCAAGGATGACAAGGGCAAAGGGAAACTCGACTTCAACTCTTTCTATTCCGAGCTTCTGAAATTTGCACCAAAGTACAGGTTTGCTACTACTGCTATACTCTATGGTTGTGCTTTTGGAGCGCCCATTGATCTGAAAAAAATAAAATCTAAATTCTCCAATGATTGGGTTGCTTTAGCTGGTGATTTTGAATTCATTGAGCTTCCCAATCATTGGTTTGAGCTTAGATTCTCAAACCATCTTGATCTCCAAACAGTCTGGGAAGCTAGGCCTTATCATTTTCTTGGGCAGCTTATCATCCTTAGACCTTGGAAACCAAACTTTGACCCACTTGTTGAGAACACTACTTCTCTTGACATGTGGGTTAGAATCACCCTCATCCCTGAAATTTACAAAAATCCAGGAGCTGTTGAGTCCATCCTTAGAAACAATAGGTTTGGGAACTACATTAAATATGACCATTCTGTTGATGCTTCTGCTCGCTATGCCAGGGTTTGTATTAACCTTGACATGGCTGGCTCGGTTCCAAACACAATCCTTATTCCTGTAAACAGTGAGGAAGTCTCTGCCCACATTATATGGTTTGAGGAGTTCCCAGAAGGTTGTGGGAATTGTGGCTCCCCTGATCACCTCTTCACCCAATGCACACATTTTACTCCAAAACAAAAAAGAATCCAAGTCACAATTAAAAAGCCCAGTGTCAAGGCCAACCATGCTGAAACCTCAACTGCCAATGATGGGTGGACTGATGTCCAGAAGAAAGGGAAGAGCTCGAGACTTCCAAACCCTATAAAAGCTTTTTTCAATAAGCCCTTTGTTACTGGAAAAGGGGGTGTTTCTATTGCTTTTGAAACACTCTCAAACTCCTCTTCCTCCTTCAGAGACTCCAGGGAGGCTTTTGAGCCTGCTGCCAATCCATCCAACCCCACCATGGCTCCTTCTGATCAGGCCCCTGTGTCTCAGTTGCCTCTGGTGGGCTTGACTGGTAGCCCTGTGGCAACTGTTGGCCTGGATAGTGGTCCTGTTGCTGCAGCTGGCTTCAGTTCTGCTCCCTCAGCTTCTGTTGATCAGGAAATTTGCTTTTATATTTCCTACTGCTACCCTAATTGCTCTAAAAGATGATGAACCAAAACCACCCAATGCTGCTCTCACTAGCTCTCCCTTTCCTAAGGCTGTTGAAGGTAACCACCATGAGCCTTGTCCAAACAACCCATCCTCTAATGATGACATTGTGGAGGCTGGCTTTGAGCTCCCTGACCCTGAGCACTTTACTGAGATTGGAGCTGAGGTTGACTCCACCACCCTCTCTTGCTTGGACTATAACTTGGAAGAGGATGACCTCTTTGACATGCTGGAAGAGAATAGCTATCTAGTTGATGATCCCATGGTTGATGATACCTATGAAGCTGGTTTGAGGCATGAGCTCATATCTGAGCCCTCCTTCCACTCCCTGCACTCGAACTCCACAACTCTTAAAGAGCTCTCAGCCATGGATCAGCCTCCCAAGGAGTCTTCAACCTCAAGCTCTATCAAAAGGAAAGTTGCTGGGGGTGAGGATGACACTGCCAGCTCCACCCTGAAGAGGACCAAATCCACCAAGTAGTTTGTCTATGATGAAGCTTTTGAGAAGAATTGGGACCTTTTGTCACCAACTGAAGAAACCTTTAACAAATCCCCCTTTTGTGTATCATCAAATTCCCAATTCTTGGCAAAATCTTATGTTATGTAAGCACCTAGATCTAAGTAGTTATGTCCTTCCTAGTCATGCAGTTGACAATAACTTAGTTATGATTTGCAAGCCTAAGTCTATCTATATCTCTGTTGTTAGTGTTTGGTATGGTTGTAATCCTTATAATATGAAATATTATATGCATTATCTAGTTATTATATCTAATCTCAGCAGCTACACTCAAATATTTTCCAACCAAAATCATCTCAGTCAAACATGTTTGTATAAAGCTAATTCCTTTACTCTAATTAAAAACAATCAACCCAAATAAAAAACTGGCAGTGCCTCCTCTCACTGGTCTCTCACTATATGCATTGGAAAAAAACCAATAAGGATAATAACAAATGTAAGCTATCTGCCTCACAACACCACACACTGCCTTATGGGTTTTCTTACATCTCTTCCCTTCATCTGCATGCATATTACTTCTGCATTCAGGGTGAAGGTAACCATATCTTTGTTATCACAACTTCAGTTTTTTAATCAGTGTACAGAGGACAATAGCATATATATAAAACATACCCTTTCTTGTATATATTCTTTTAGCAAGGGTAATTTGCTCCCAATTTCACACCAACTCATGTATAATTACATTATCATACCTCGGGAAAATCATGAACAAATTATTTTTTCTACCACTCTACTCTACATATATTGTCAAATTCATTTTGCCTATAAAATGTATACTAACCTTGCTCGAGTGGCTTTCTCACTCGAGCAACAACAATCCTTTCTATGGATGCAGGACCCTTTCAGTAAACATGCACTCAATCTTCACTTAGGCCAAGAAGCACCAACAAACACCTGGTTTTTTGCAGACCCTCTTATGACAGTACCACCTGGGTTTCAAGAGGAGTGTAGCTTCCTTCATCAACACCCCCAAAACACCATCCATGAATCCTTGCTGGGCTTAGGGGTGCTATCCCTCTGGTTGTGGATCAGGGCAGCTATGCCTTTTTTCCTTACTACTAGCAATAACATCTGGAATTGGGCAACACTCTATTATACCTACAGCATTACTGAAACCTCTTGGTTTTCAGAGATTTTTGCGTTTCAAAAACCTTTAAATGACAATGTAAAAGAGACTAATTTCAGACTTTATTATACTATATCCTGTAAGCATGTATCTGATTGCATAATCTTGATCAGAAAGTATACGCTCCAGAAATCCATCACCACTACATTACATGATATAGCTAGGCTAATAACAACAACATCTCAATCTTCATATTGTACACTAAATTGTTATAGATACCTACAACAGATACCTTTAAAGGACAAACAAATCAGGACATACCACCACCAAGTTATAAGACAAATAAGCATTAGAACAAAAGTAAACAAGAAAGGCCCACAACCATTACCTTGGCATTCTAAAATTGCGATAACAGCTACCAAAAAATCACCACAAGCCAGCAAAAAACTACAGCAAATCCAAAAGGTTGAATCATGAAAATAAGTTACTGGAATGTGCGCGGACTCAAGCGTAAAAATGTCTGGACTCAAATTGACATGCATACCAGAATCGAAAACATTCACATATTAGCCCTGGCAGAGACAAAACTCCAAACCGCCCCCCCTGAAGGATGCTGGCGAAAATCAGGATTTGATAACCTTCACTACTGCCCCTCTGACGGCCTGTCAGGGGACTGTGTCTACTTTGGAAATCAACACACTTAAACAATGAAAGCTTTCAAGTTGAGTTTTCAACTGACAGAATCATTCAAACCACATATATCAACAACCACCTAAATCTCACAACAACAATCCTATTCGTTTATGGACCGCCACACCAGAAAGACAAAGACAAGTTTTGGGATGACCTAACTAACATAATTTCTACCCTAGCAAACCCATATCTAATTGTTGGTGATCTAAACGATATACTAACTCCTACGGACAAGATGGGGGGCTCTACCCCCCAACAAATAAGGTTTAGGAGACTCACAGAATTTATCACAAATAACAACCTTATTGATCTTCCAACTATAGGGAACAAATACACATGGCGTAAAAAAAGATGGGGGGAAAATAATATATATGAAAAGCTGGATCGGGGACTAGCCACTACCGGATTACTAAACACGTTCCCAAATCTAAAGACAAAAAACCTTGCATTCACGTCTTCAGACCATACTCAAATCATTATAGAACTCAACGACAACCAAAGACCAAAACTCCAACCATTTAAATTCGAAATGGCTTGGACGTTTAGAAAGGATTTTGAAAAACTCGTCTCAGACGCCTGGAGAGTGGATTACTCGGGATCCAATCTTTTTAAACTCACTAAAAAGCTACAAGAAGTCAAAAGGAAAAGCAAAGCCTGGAGCAGAACCACCTTTGGTAATGTTCACCGACAAGTAGCTATAACAGAGAACAAGATGCAGCAGATACAAGCGCAACTGTATCAACAATATGACACCAATCTAGACACAAAACTGAGCAGGCTTGCGAATAAGCACGCCTCGCTCCTGAACTTTCAAAAACGATACTGGGGCCAACGAGCTAAACGTACACACATCAAAGCGATAGATGCAAACACAAAATATTTTCACAGAATTGCAACTGGCAGAAGAAATAGAAACATAATAAAATCAATTACCACTTCGGCAGGAGTACTGCTCACGTATGATATGGAAATTAGAAAACAAATCAATGAGGATTTTAAATCTAGATACACTACACAACATACTTTACAAGCGAGACACAGAAACATAGAAAATCACATAAGCCACAGTATAACAGCTACGGATAACCAAAACCTAACAAAACATGTAACTAATTCGGAAATAAAGGAGGCGGTTTTTGGATTAGCAAATGACAAATCACCTGGGCCGGATGGTTTTCCGGCTGGCTTTTTCAAAAAATACTGGCACATAGTTGGCCCTACTGTAACAAAAGCAGTCAAAAGTTTCTTCCTTAGTGGGAGAATACTGAAACAAATAAATCATACGTTTATTGCACTAATACCCAAATGTGAACAACCAACAACAACAAACCACTACAAACCTATCAGCTTATGTTCTACTACATACAAAATTATATCAAAAGTCCTGGCCAACAGATTAAAAAAGATAATGCATAAAATTATTCACCCTTTTCAAAGTGCTTTTTCCTCGGGAAGAGCTATCCAAGACAATATACTAATAGCGCATGAAATTTTCCACTCCTTTCGAAAAAAGAAAGGTAAACATGGTTGGATGGCTATTAAACTGGACATGGAAAAAGCCTTTGACAGGGTCGAATGGAATCTACTGTTAAACATCATGACCAAACTAGGGTTTGCCCCAATTTTTATAGACTGGATAAAGGAATGCATCACCACAGTCACTTACTCGGTCCTAGTCAACAATGAACCAACAGATATCTTTATACCAACTAGAGGCATTAGGCAGGGTGACCCACTTTCACCTTATCTTTTCCTCATTGTCTCCGAGGTACTATCAAGATCACTGCAACACGAGGCATCACAACCACAAAGTCAGCTGGGCATAACCCTGACACGTGGCGGCCTAAAAATTCCTTTTTTGGCCTTTGCAGATGACATAATAATTTTCTCATCTACAACAAAGACAGCAGTTGATCAAATCAACAAAGTCCTTAACAACTATTGCTGCCTAACTGGCCAAAAAATAAACAAATCAAAATCGCAATTCCAATTGACAGAGAATACAAGCACAGAAACAAAACGCATGATTCAGGGTGAACTAGGCATTTCACACACAAACAATCTGGGAAAGTATCTTGGATGCCCAATTATATCAACTAGAGTGACAAAAGACTCTTTCAAAGAACTAATTGACACTACAAAAGCCCAACTAGACAAATGGAAGGCAAACACCCTATCCCAAGCGGGCAGATGCACTTTAATAAAAACCACTCTCGCGGCAAAACCACTTCACCTCATGCAATGTTTCATGCTACCAACATACATACATAAGAAACTAGATAAAATAAATCGAAACTTTCTTTGGAATAAAGGTCCAAATCATAAACCCCTCATTAGCTGGTATGAAGTATGCAAAACAAAAAAAAACGGGGGCCTAGGTTTACGCTGCTCGGAAGATATGAACAAAGCCCTTCAACTAAAACTCATTTGGAAAATACTAGCGGAACCGGAAAACCCATGGGTTAAAATAGTCACACAGAAATACATTAAAAGCCAACATATATTATCATATAAGAAAAAAGGATGTTGCTCTTGGCAATGGACAAAACTATCTGGCCTTCTGGAGCTTTTTTAAAAAGGCACTAGGTGGGCTATTGGGGATGGAAAAGATATAAATTTCTGGACTGACTACTGGTGTAACGCCTCCCCGTTAGCGGAATGCGCTACAGATCCAAACAACATAGACGTAACAATCAAAGTAAGCAACTTCATTAAACAAGACAAAACTTGGGATACACGGGCAATTAAACAATACCTAGAGAACAAAATAGACGACGAATACATAGAGAATATACTATTAACTCCGATACCAAAACACATCAACCAAGACAGACTATACTGGAACAAAAGCAAAAATGGTTGGTTCTGCACAAATTCTGCAGTTGACCTCATCCATGAAACCAAAAACCATAACAAGTCAGATCTTAGTTGGATCTGGAATCTGGACATAACACCAAAGTTAAAAACCTTTCTATGGAAAATCACTAAAAAAGGACTCCCAACAGCAGCGACTCTCTCAAACAGAGGTATTGGTATACCATCAACCTGTCCCCTCTGTGACTCCTGCTATGAAGACATCCCCCACCTTCTATGGCGTTGCCCAGTAACGCTTGCAACTATAAAACTAATGGACCAAAAAATTCACAAAAAACTTGAACAAATCAGTAATAATGGACTTGATACCAATGCTTCACTAAGGGAATTAAACACTAAACTCGGCAAAGACCAATTCTCGAAATTATCTTGGTCTTGGTGGAGCGTTTGGATATTCCGAAATAAAACACTTTTTGAAAATATCACACCGGATTTTCGCAACATATGCGCCTTCGCCCAGAACCAAATCTATTCCTGGAAGATTTCAAAACATATGAACACGACACCTTAAAACATAAAACCAATAACAACAGAGCAAAAAAAAACGAAAAACTTAAAATGGCGAAAACCACAAGAAGGAATCTATAAACTCAATTTCGATGGAGCCTTCTCGCTTTCTGGCAAGGCAGACTATGGGTACATAATTAGAGATACCAACGGAAACCCGATCCACATGGCTTCGGGTGCCTCTCCTATCAACTCGGTGATAGGGGCAGAAGGTTATGCAATGTGGTGCGGCGTAAACAAGGCCATGGAACTACAACTTCAAAATATAATAATAGAGGGTGATAACCTCACCGTTATTAATTGCCTAAAGGGCATTTGGTTCACACCTGGAGAAATTGAAATGATCGTCTCTGACGCTCTAATCTCCTTGAGCTTCTTCAGCTCTGCTCAGGTCTGTCACGTTTACCGTGAAGCTAACCAAGCTGCGGATCGTCTTTCGCACCTTAATTTAGCTTTATCTGGTATCTCGCATGACGATATAGAACTTAGTTCTATCATCCTCATGGATGCGCTTGGCAAGTGACAAATTCTTCATTTGGCCTTGTCAAATTCTTTTCGGTTCAAAAAAAAAAAAAAAAACATCTATAACATCCTCAACATTTCTCAAATATTTTTGTGTTTTCAAATATCAGTTATGACTTTCTCATTTTCGCTAGATTTGCATAAGAAAATCCATATCATTTTTACAAATTTATTACAACGGAAATTTCGCCAGGTACTCATGAGTATTGCAATTTTTGCGAGGTATACAACTCTTTTGCATATTTCACATGGTACCCCTAGGGTTTTGTAACATTTCGCGTCGTGCCCTTAATGGTAAAATCTAACAAATGCTTTGAACGGCGTTAGATTTAAAAAAAAAAACTCACCAGCGAAGAAAGAAAGAGAGAGCGAAGAGAACCAGAGCGAGAGAGGAGTAGAGGACGAAGGCCACCCGGTTGGAGCTCGCCACTGCACACCGTCGTTGGACGCTCTAAAATCACAAAGTCCATCCAGAAACCAACCATGACGGGTGGAATGATCGCTCGCGAAGATGGCACAAAACACGCAGACATCTCCGGCAAGCTCACAACTTCCCCCAAATCGGAAACCCTAACTTTGAAATTGAGCAATGTAATTGAATAAAGCGCGTTAATTTGCAGGGGGGGGGTGACGTCCATGGACGATTTCCTGGAGAAATTCTTCCACGAGATGTACGTGAAGAAGCACCAGGCCAAGGAGAACAACCCCAAATTGAGAAACGAAACTGCAATTTTATTAACATGCAATTGAGAAACCAAATTCCAAATACATCAATTTCAACCTAAACCCTAAATTTCACATCACAAAAAAACCCCAAATGCTTCAATTTCAACCTAAAGCCAAAAATTTGTAAATTACTAACCTCTCTGCAGTAGCTTTTCTCCTCCACCTCCACCTCCGGTCGCCGACAGCTTTTCTCCTCCACCTCTACCTCCGGTCGCCGGCCGAGGCAATGGGTCTCCACCACCTCGTTCTCAAGCACAACGACTCCGTCTTTTTCTCCCAGGACAACCTTAATTCGTCCTCGGCGGCGACGGTTTCACCCTGGCGCAGCCTTCGTCTTCGCAGGCGCTCGGACTGGTGGTGACGCTCGGACTGGCGGCAGTGCTCGAACTGGCGGCGGCGCTCAGACTGGGTGCTCTCGCTCAGACTGGTTTTGCTTCGCGTTGGTTTCCTCTTCGCTCTCTTTTTCTTTCTTCGCACTTTTGCAGGTGAGCTTTTTTATTTATTTTTTAATCTAACGTCGTTCAAAGTAATCCGTTAGATTTTACCATTAAGGGCACGACACGAAATGTTACAAAACCCTAGGGGTACCACGCGAAATATGCAAAAGAGTTGTATACCTTCCGAAATTTGCAATACCTCAGGGGTATACCTGGTGAAATTTCTTTTATTACAATTATGTTGTAACTAATGTGAGCATTTTTTTTGGATAAGGTAATAATTCGAGATCAGATATACCTGAATCTCGATGGCCGAAAAGTCGGCAGACGGAAACCCGTCAAAACATACAACCGAAAATAAAAAAGTGGTACAATACAACAAGTGGAAACGCACACTACAAGAAACGAGCCAAGGAAAACTAACTATTGCTTCTTGTTTTCAAAAAAAACTATTGCTTCTTCGTCCTCTTTTTTCTTTTGCAATGACAATAGTTTTGAGATAAACGATTAATCTTTCACGAATCAAAACTTTAACAGTTGTATTGAAAAAAAGAAAACAACATGCTGCCAACTAAACTTATCCAAACCGATGAAAACTTAGATACTACCGAGTATCATTTAACAAATATGCGTTTAAAGTCAATCACCAACACACTTGAACAATAGATGAACCAAAAAGACATAAAATTTGAAGATGAATGCATATATTTTCTAATAAAATGTTTTTATTTTGAAGCAGTAATTAGAAAGGAAATGACTTAGAAAGGAAATGACTGCTAGTTTGATTGCTTTCTTTCTAGAGCGTCCTTTCGAATGATAATCTTCCGTTCTATATTGATGATAAAACCTCTGTTAGTATATACGCGAGATGAGCGATCCTATTTTCAATAAAATGTTGAATTATAATGAAATCGATCATAAACATTAATTCAATAATAAATAAATAAATTAGCGGGGGGGGAAAGATTTTGAATAAATGAAAAGTCAATTGTTGCGGCCTCGGGTCAAATGTTAGCAAGACGACTAGACCTGGGCAAACGCGGGTCGGCCCGTCCGCCCGCCTTGTTGGACAGGCTTGGGTAGAGGAAAAAGTCCAAACGGGCCGCTAAGCCCGACCCGCGCCCGCAACGGGTACGGGATTGGGTAGGCTAATCTACCCGTTACGGGCCGCTAGGCCCGTAACGGGTACCCGCTATTTATTTATATATATATATATTAAAATATATATAATATATACATAATATAAACTATTAATTATAAGAAAAAAAATATAAAAAATATGCTAAAATCTCAAAGCCACTTCTTTTTCCCTTTAACGTGTACTGTGTACAGAAGGGAGGCTAATTAAACATACATTAGAGACGTTGAAATGTGTACGTAACCGACTAATCAAACATACATTATATTACTTCTGTTGGAATAATCAATGCCATTAGACATATAAACTAAACCAAATAAGAATATGTGTATATAGTTTTTTTTTTTTTGTCGACTGAATATGTGTAGGGTTTTTAAAAACCTGAAATATATATATAGGCAAAATACGGAGTATATATTGTACGTGTTAAAAAAAAAGAGAACAGTCTGCTCAAACAGTCATCATGGGTAACATTTGGCGGGTACCCGTGGGCCGCCCATGCCCGCAATAACGAACAAGTTCGGACAATGTTTTTAACCCGTTAAGCGGGCTTAACCCGGCCCGTAACCACAACAACGGGATAAAATTTGGTCTAAAGCCCGTCCCAACTCCGGCCCGCGTCCGTGTTTGCCCGGGTCTAAAGACGACCTCCCATGAAGTCTTTTCAACTTGTTTTAAAATTATTAACACGTGATTAGATCCTCGTAGGCCCACAAAGAGATCCTCTCAATAGCGACTGCTTATTTGGTAAAATTTTATACTATTAGCCTTTGTTTTTTAGTTGGATTCCCTTCACATTATTTTTGTACCTTCATTTATAAAGAAAAGGTAAATTAAATCATTGAAATATGAACTTTACATACTCCCTCCGTCCTAAAAACAGTTGAGACGGAGGATAATAAGTAAAAATCGATAAGATTATTTCATGAATTCTTATAATGGTCATCCGGGGTTCGAACCGGAGACCTATGAGTACTGCCCACAAGTCCTTTCCGGTGAGCCATTACTGAATGATTTCAGTAACAAAATGCTTGTCGCATTGAACCAAAAGAGCAACAAGCTGTACATATTGGATAAAGTATTCGATCCAGCATGTGATCCAATAAATCTATATTATCGAACAACTGATCCAATGAGCAAGGGAATGGGCCATAAAGCCCAAAAAAAGCCCATTTTAGTCCACTGCCTTATTCCAGCTTTTTTTTTAAAAAAAAAAGTAAACTAAAATTCAAAATAACAATCGAGAACTAGTAAAAAAATGATAGACGGAGTGGCCATCGTAAAGCAACAAATACAAAACCAAAATCAAGAAAGTCAAAAGACAAGGTGTTCGTATGGGACAGAGTTAATAAACTAACTAAAATTATAAACAGGGTAAAATTTATAAACTGTTGGTAAAAGTAGTTAAAATTTTATGAAAAAATATAAACTCCGTATGGGGCGAAAAAACAGTTTATTTGTAAAAAGTGGAATTTATTTGGTTTTTATTAGGGGTATTGTGGTACTTTCAAACCAAATAAGATAAAAGAGAAGAGATAAATTTTTAATTATGGAAAAATAAGCCCCCTTGTCCGGCTTTCTTTTAACCGATTTTTTACTTAATTTGCTCCCCATACATCAATTAAACCACTTCATTATTTTAACAGCTAAAAGTTAGAAATTTTAACAGTTAAATTTGTTTGCCATACACACCCAAGAACACAACAAAGGCAAAGATCCAAGCGACGGAAGGAGTACTAACGCATTGACGAAAGCAGCATTGTCGAATGTAGATCAACGGGATACACTCGCCTGGTGGGAAATGAACAAGTATACATACATGATCAAAGCAAAACAACGGTAGGTGAAACTAGAACGACAACCAATGAAAGAGAGGGATTCGATTCGAATAATGGAGTCGGGATTAGTAACAAGGATCTTCCCTTCATAAAGTCAAAATGGTTGGGTTCAATTTCGTCTGCTCAACAAATAAAGTGATCAAAAGAGCACCACATAAACAAAGTTGCTTCATACTTGAAAAGAGCACCACTTGATTTTACACTATATCTATATATTTACCATTTCAAGAAAATCAAATGTCAAAAGCCATCAAAGACATCAAATTCATCAACCAAGATCATGAGTACAGAATCCGATTTAATGATTCGGTAACCCTTATATAGGTGTCGTTCAAAGACTTCTTAAAACCGAAATGGTTCATAGAAGAGTTTCCAAGGTACAATACCAATAGACAAATAGATGCAAATGAAATTGTAAATTCATTGTTCAAAGATTGGGTTTGTTTGGGAATTTTTTTTTATTGAATAAGAATTTAAGATTAAATATATCTGAATCTTGATTGGTCGATAATTCGACAGACGGAATACAAATTTAGGCAAAACTAAGGGTGTGTTTGAATTCCATTGCATTTTAATTATAATGAAATTATTTCTCCTCGTTTTATGTGAGCGTTTGGTTGTACAAATAAAAATCTCGTAAAAATCGAGATAAAACCAAAATTTAACCAAATAATCATATAAAAAGAAATAAAATAATTGCATTATAATTAATACATCGTGAAATCCAAGAATACCCTAACTTAAACACCTTAAAAAATGTGGTAACAAAACACAACCTTATTGTTTTGCATTATAATCATAACGCATTTGGATTTCGTCCACTGGGACGCTATTGGACGGTGGGTCAATTGCGGTTGACCACCCCCAAATCCTTATCTTGTATAAAAAAAAACATTTGGAATCCAAATACACCCTAAATCAACCAAATTGGTAACATAGAGTACGGACAAAGTCAAGGCGCCAAGCACGATCATGAAACAACACAACTAGCTTTAAGTTTTTTTTTCTCTTGTAAAAGCTAGATACTTGTTTGAAATATTTCTTATCCTTCTCCATATATATTTGCTATCATATTACTAAGTTCAAAATTACAATCTTCAGTAGTTTGATTATTCATGGAATAATAGGAAATCAAGGAGCTAGAAACCTGGGCCAAGTGGCCAACAACCCTCAGAATGGGATTGGAGAAACAACACAAAGGACGGCCAATTTTTTTTTTTCTATTTAATTTAATCTTAAAGCCATACTTTTATAGTATATCTTTGGCCAAATTTTATTCTATAATAATTGCTTTATGAGATTTTTTTTTTTTACAATTTCATTGGATGAGGCAATTGTTATCATTTTTCATGACTTAAAAATATACATGTTTATTTGTTTCTAAAAACACACGTGTTTATCCTATTTAGAATTTATCTATAACTTGTATAGTCTTTCTATGGATTAATGAAATTTGGCGGAAAAAAAAAATCGAAATGAAGATGTTATTTTGTAAGCAAGCGTTTGTGTGTGAATGTATTAGACGTTTGAACCGGTGACCTCAATTATCAAGAATTTTGTTGGTAAAATGTCCATTTTTAAAGTGTTAGACCCAATCAGAAAATCCAACATATAAAAGTCAGACTACAACACTATCCCAAAACCAATTGACATTAGATGAAGTAGTACATCTACTCATATGTTTTTTACGTAGGATTCACATGTGTCCCATTCGCTGACATCGCAGGACATCGCAAATGAACTTTGTTGAACCGGCGATCACCTTCGTCCCCACGAAATCAAGCGCCGGCAGCAGTCTTCCTCAAGAATTCCTTCATAGATTCAGGGCTAGGTATCCTCACGACCATAACCCTTTGATCGGCCTTGGTTTCTCTGTGTTGGTGAGCGATTTCGTCGATTTCAAGTCAACGCCTTAATTTCTTTGATCGGTTATCGCTTGATCTTGATAGAACGGTTTGATCTACTGCTTTGTTCAATCAATTTGGTGAATTGATTTGTGAAGATCGGCCTGGTCTGGTGTTTGAATTTTGAATCGGTGGCCTAGCTAGCATTGACTTTCGGAAGTTCTTCGCTTGGTCCCCTGCACGATTGATTGATGCATAGGTCGGGTGAGTGTCAATGGCCCTGTACGATTGTTTTGAAATCAAAACAAACAGGGGCAAGTTGTCATCTGAGCTGTGTAATTCTAGTTAATCACTCATGTACTTCATCCTTGAGTTTTGTAATTTACTGCCTTGATTTTTTTTTTCCAATTATTTTTCAGCTTTTTAAACAAATGGTGACCAACTAATCTATATATTTGGACATTTAATTAGGTTGTGACATTGTTCCTTGTGATCTTTATCTTTACCTTCTTTTTTTTTTTTTTTTGATAATTTTAAGTGGTAATAATAACATAGAGACACTATATTTGAGTGATATTATATGTTTTTCTTATCTCGTGTCTCGATAAATATTTAAAATTTATTGGGGACATAATTTTGTTTGTCATCACCATTAGAGTCATCACATGTGTTAGTAAAAAAAAATAAGCCCCTCTAGGGTTTAGAGCATGAGCAACCATGAGTTTTGATCACCGCAAGGTTGTTAAAAGGTAACCCCATGGTTGTAGGCAAAATCTTAAGGTAAAGAGAGGAAAGGGGTTACCTTGGTGTGGAGAGGTAAGAAGTGTCTTGGACCATGTGCAAAAGCATGAAACTTTATTTATTTTTATGTTTTTTATTCAACTAATAATATTATGATTGGTGGAAATCATATAGTGAGTATAAATAAATGTGAAAAAGAGAAGAATGAGGTAAACTCATGGTTGTGGAGTAAAAATATGAAAGCCTTAAAGAAAGAGGTTAATAAAGTGAAAAATTATTTAAAAGAAAAAATAACTGAGGTGTCAAAATATTATAGGAAGAGAGGAAAAAAATTGGATAAAAGGTAACCTTATGGCTGCGGATGGTCTTAGGGTGAGATTGTTGATAAAGGTGATGGCCATTGATAAGGGTGTCACCAAAAAATGATTTTCTTATCTTGTGTCTCGGAAAATGTTTAAAAACTAAGATGTCACCACAAGTGTCACCATTGATAAAGGTGATGACACTAATTTCGTAAAAAAAAAAACACTAAAAACTAATTAAGCGGTCACAATAAAAAAAAATTGTCACCATATGTGTCACCCCTGATAAAGGTGATGACACTAATATCGTAAATTAAAAAAACGGAAATTTCGCGGGGTACCCTTGAGGTATTGTAATTTTCGCGGGGTATACAACTCTTTTACATATTTCGTGTGGTACCCCGGAGTTTTTGTTAGATTTCGCCACGCACCCTCGACCGTTAAACTTAACAGTGGATTCGGACTCCGTTGCTTTTGAAATTAAAAAAAAAAAGAATAGAAAGAAAGCTCGAGCAAGAGAAAGAGAAGACGAAGGGCGAATGAACGCAGGTCGCAAGAGCTAGAAAGAGAAGATGAAGGTGGAAGAAAGGCAGGGCGAGAGAGAGAAGACGAAGGTCGAAGAACGAACGCCGACAAGATTGTCTTCGGTGGATCGATCTCAGTTGATGCCGAAGGTGAAGGTTAGTATCTCTCAATTTAATCTAGGGTTTGGCGATTTGGGGATTTAAGGGTTAGGGGTGATAATTCGAATTGTGAATGTTTGCCTACTATAGGGTTCTTATTTGATTCCATAAAAAACATGCTGATTTCGTTTTCAATGTGGTTGATAGGATGATTCGAATTGTGAATGGTTGATTTCGTTTTCCACTAATCTAGGGTTCAATTTGATTGTATGTTTATCATTTTCAATATTTATATTTGTATATGTGATAGAACTTGTTGGGTCGGTCATAGCTTGCAAGTCCTGTCATATGAATTTTATGCTAGTGAGTGACTCTTCTTTTTCAACTGTGATAATCAAACTTCCATTTTACTATTTTAGCAAGGCTCAAATCGTCCCCAGATTAGTGGAATGTTAAACAATGCTAATTGGTTCATGCTATATAGTGGGGTGGTTATAGATTGAAGGTGAAGGATTGAATTTGGTTGTGTACAATATATGAATTTGATTGTCTGCTATATAAATTTGATAATACAACATTCATGGTTATCTATATGAATTTGATTGTCTCCTTTTATTGCAGCAAACAGCCCCAAAGTCATTACATGGGCAATCCATTATCATGTTTGTTGTCTACTTTTTTTGCTCTCATTACAAACATCCTCAGTTATTCAACTCGAGACTGTCAGGCTAACTCCTTCCATGATCATTACACAATCCTTCCCTGCTCTCCTTTTAGGCTCCAACTCCCCCACTCGGGGCTGACAGTAGCAACATGTTTTTCCTCAGTTCCCACAAACTCAACGATGCTACATATTCCATTTTTATGCTTTGATTGTGGTGATTTGTCATGTTTTCATAGGTTATCTTATTTTTGTGTATATTTTGATTCTATATGATAAATTTTAGGCCTATTAGCTCAAATGGTAGAGCGATGTGCTCATGCACAAAGATGTGGGTTCAAATCCCGCATAGGCTAATTTGATTTGTCTTGATCAAACCTTCACTTTTATTCAAACTAGACTTTTCAACTCGATTTTTCGTTCATGAACATAACCTACTAGATCATCATTTTACTTTTTATGATCGAGTGCTTTTGTTCTCATGCAAAAATCTAACTCAAGATCTAAAATATTGAATTTGGGAAAGAATTTTATTCTAGAAGAATTTAAAATGGAATGCATTACATCAGCCCTATATGACACTGCATTTAGTACTAGGGAACTAATAAATATGACAACCATGATAATGGTTGTTATCATAGCAATTTTATTGTAGAAGAAATCTTCTAGAGTATGTCATCGTTGTTATCAAGCAATTTGATTGTAGAAGAAATCTTCTAGAATTTTACTCTAGAAGAATTTTCAACTCTTTCTAATTTGTTATCATAGCAGTCATGACAGTGGCACCCTATTTTAGCCAAAATTTAATCAATTGTTTATATTTATGACAGTAGCCAGTGGGAAACAAATATGACAATGCAGTTAACACTAAGGAACTAATAAATAGCTAGAGTGAGATGCTTATTCTTGATAGCCTATATGGGATTCGAACCCACATCTTTGTGCATGAGCACAATGCTCTTCCATTTGAGCTAATAGGATAAAAACATTTGATGACCAGTTGGACCAAAAATAAGCCTGTTTTTTCTAATTACCAATTAACAAACTTTAACACTTTGCCTTTTGACTAGGAACAACTCAATAACTCCACAAAAAAATCAATAGCAATCAGCCAGCACATGCAAATAAATGTTGAACTAATAAATAGCTCCAAACAAAGGCCATTTGATCCTAATACTTCCACCAGGATCGAAAATAATCGGAAGTGGGTGACTATGTGGATTCCCTCACTGAATTGAAGACCATTTGATCCTAATACCTCTAAGAGGCATTCCAGCAAACACCTGGTAGGCAGATTTAGCTTTAGTAGGCTAGTTGGAACATCATTGCATTCAATCACTACAAAGATCTCCTTGATAGGCAACTCCACACACAATTGATGCACAGTAGGAGTTTCTAACAAATCCATTGAACTTACACTATAGCCAGCACTCTTAATCGTGGCCAATTCAGGCAAGAAATTAGGCAATTCATCCCATTCTTCTTATTCTACTACAAGCAAAGAAATATGAATTACCTTTGGATGCTTTTCAGATCCTCAACAAGTTCCCGTATATCAGCGTTCACCCATCTGAAATACCTACAACTCTCCTCCACCTACGAACACTTCAATTTCAAAACTCACTCCAACAATCAAAAGAAAAGTCATAAAATTGGGAAATTTAACAAACTTAGCCAAACTAATTAACAGTAGCAACTGCAACCCCAAATAGACAAATTAAATCTCCAACACCTTCAAATTTATTGATTAGGAAAAGCAAAAGGTTTTGGCAGAGAGCAATGTTGTGGGCATTTCCCTTCGAAATCCCCAAATTTGAAACCCTAATTTTCAAAAACTTTCAACTACATACCTTCTTCAATTCGGTCCGACTCCGCCCGACTAAGATGCCGCTTGTCCTGTCCTTGCTTGGTCGGAGGCCTCCATGTCCGGGCGGTGTCACCTCCTCCATCTCTCAGTCACCTCCCCTGAGTCACCTCTACTTCTCTCAATTGCGATTTTGCTCTCACCGAGTCACCGGACTCTTCTTTCTTCTATTTTCAATTTTTTTTTAATAAAAACAAACGGAGCATCATTCATCTGTTAAGTATAAGTGCGTAAGGGCACGACACGAATTTCTCCTAAATCTGAGGGGTACCACACGAAATATGTAAAAAAGTTGTTTACCCTGCGAAAATTGCAATATCCCAAGGGCACCTCGCGAAATTTCAGTTAAAAAAAAAACTCTAAAAAACTAAGTTGTCACCACTGATAAAGGTGGTGACACTTATAATATTGAAAAAAAAATCTAAAAACTAAGCTATCACCAAAAAAAATTTCACCACGAATAAAGGTGGTGACACTAATCTCGTAAAAAAAAACTCTAAAAACTAAGTTGCCACCAAAAAAAGTTTTCACCAATGACAAAGGTGGTGACACTAGTCTCGTAAAAAAAACACTAAAAACTAACCTGTCACAAAAAAAATAATTGCCACAACTGATAAAGGTGGTGACACTAATCTCGTAAAAAAAATTGTCATCGACAAATTTGTTTATCACCATACTTGTGTCACCAAAGTCACTGACCTTGATCGGTAAATGGTCAGATTAAAGATGGAAAGGAAGGAGGTTATATTGAAAATGGAAAGGAATGACAAAAATGTCATGGACATTTTGCAAAATGGCTTGTAAAAATGGACATTTTGCAAAATGGCTTTTAAAATGACATATTAAAAATGGATACTTAGCAAAAAATTTATATAATATACTACTTTTTTATTTTATTAATATGATTTATTGATCGATAAAAATATATAAATTTATTTATTTTCATTTTCTAACTCTAAATCTCTAATATTACATACGATTTGACATTGAAACTCGAGTGAAATAATGATTGTATCTTCTAATATTGACTTTTTATGTATGTTATAAGACATAATGTCATTTAAGACTTGTAGTTTTTACAACAATTTGTTTTTTTTTTATTATAGTCATATGTGGTATATATAATAACAATTTATCTTTCGGCTTAGACGAAAATAGACAAAATTAAATGGGCGAAAAACCATCCATATTTCACCCATCTTAACCGCTCACCCGATGATTGGTGGGTGAAGTGGATATAGGTGAAGTGGATATATGAATGAGGGTCGGGTGGGGTGATGGTCCACCCATGTTGGATCAGGTGAAATGAGGGTTCATCCACCCACCACCTGACCCATTGTCATTCCTAATGACACGTGGATAAAATAGATCAAGTCATTGTCTAACGTGACTTAAATATATTGGATCATTAATTGACATGTCAAAAAAACACAGGTCAAATTAAACCAGAAAACACGAATTGAAACAAATGAGACTTTATGTCTCGATTTTAGTATATTATATAGATGATAGATTAATATGTCACACTGAATGTACACTTAATTATTTTAGTTATAATATATTTCACATTATAAAAAAAATTATATTTATACTTTATATACTTATATTAATATATTTTAAACTTTTATTATGAAAAATTATACTTTAAAGAATATTGATAATAAAAAATGAATATTTTTGAAAATAATTTTGAATTTTTTTATATAAAAAAGTAATTTTTTGTAATAAAAATTTATAAATGTGCTAATATAAATACATAAAATATAAATTTATATTTTTTTATAACTTTTTATAATATAAAATATATCAGTTGCTTCAATCTAAAACATAAATTTATAAACTTTTTTTATAACTTTTTATAAGTAATTTTTTTGTTGATTTGAGTCTTCTGCTCCCAAATATGCAATCGTTTGGTCTGATTTGTGCAAATCCATCCCTCTTTCTTCCCTCTGGATCGTTTGTTCGAGTGACTTTCATTCCGATATGCTCAAAATTGCTGGCCTGCCCTTCTCCCTTTGATGGTGGTGGTGTGGGGCATGGTCCTCTTTTCTGACCTCCGACAGTGCGAGGCGTTGGCGTCCCCGTACCGAGTGGTTTCGTCCTGGACCACGTTACCCATCAACAGACGCTCGTCTTCTTGGAAGGTTGTGGTGCAACTTCCCTCTACTTGGGTTGCTCGAAGCAGTCGCCGACTTTCACTGTTGGCCTCTCCAGTTGTCCTCGACGGCTCTACCTTTTTGTCGGCCCTCATTGAATTAGATGAATTACGTTTGTCTGGTTTCCTTCGGTGGGTGTGTGTTTGGCCCAAAAACTTGTGTTTTGGGGGTTAAATCAAACCCCGAAAGGTATTAATCAAATTCCCGATGCCCGAAAATGTTGAAACCAAATCCCGAAAGGGCTTGATCAAAATCTCGATGGGGTTTGCAAGTGTGTCTTACTAGGGTGTGTGCTTCTTGACTATGTTTCTAGCTGGCCTTGGCGATACTCTTCTTAGTTTGGGCTCTGGCTAGCTTTAGGAGTCGGGTTTGGCTAGAGTCAATCGAGACAGTGTATATCGAGGCGACGCCGTAATCCGGAAATTTCCTTGGAGGATCCTCTTTCACTGCCCACAGCAACTCCTGATGTACCGCTGACCAACGGTGCCACTGCTTGGTGGCACTTGGTTTGGTTCTTAGTTTATGTTGCCTTCAGTGTGTTAGGATTAGGTTCGTTTGTTCATCCGAATTTGTATGCTTATCACTGTTTGTTTTACACATTTTAATTTTCTTTATATATTTGATGGTTTACGGTCTTTCAACTTTGTCAACCTAAGCCAAATTTATCGTTTTTTTTTAACAAGCAATAGTTTGGGTGAGGTCAGACCCTGCTGGACCACCACCCAAGAGCGTCCTTTCGGACGAGAACAAGAAGTTCTGGATAAGCCGCTAATCTACCCGCGTCCACTAAATGCCGAAGACAAACCACCTTGTCAGCAACCAGGTTGACTTCTCGGAAGATGTGCTCACATGAGGTTGAAACAAAATTCTGAAGCAACAGCAGAATGTCAGAAATGACAATCACCGCCTCCCAGGGACACTTCCACACACCTCTGATAGAGTTGATAATGGCAAGACTATCACCTTCAATTTCAATGTGGTGTAGGCAAAGGGACTTAGCAGCCAAGAGACTATCACGAAGGCCGAGATCTTCGGCCATGAGCGGAGATAAGGATCCATAGAGCGCCGCATCACACGCCACCACCTCCTCAACCTGATCCTGAATGACGAAACCAGCCGAAGCTTCACCAGAAAGAAGTCTGGAGCCATCAAAATTGATTTTAAAACTCCCACAATGAGGTGGTTTCCATCTTAAAATTTTTCTTTTCCTCTGGATTTTGGGTTTGATAGGCTCTTTTTGCTCCCAATCTTCTAGGTAAAATATTTTATTGTTCTCCCAATTTTTTAGTTGGTTCCTAATATATCATTCCCAAACCTGAGCTTTCCATTGTTCCGGGTTTTCAAAAACGAGTTTGTTTCTTATTATCCATATGCCCCACCACATAATAGCCAATCTAGTTTTTTGCTCTTTGTTAAGTTTGGAGAATATTTCTGATATCACATGTTTCATGCTCTTGTTGTTTGTGTCTATTCTCCCTATTTCTTGTCCAATCTTCCCAAAAATTTTCCTAATTAGTCTTAATGTGCTATCGCACTTGGTGAGTAAATGTATCGAATCTCTTCATCCATCTGGTTGCATAGAGAACATGTCAAAGGTACATAAACACCCTTATGTGAGAGTCTAGTTTTTGTCGGTAGTCCATTCATTACAGTTTTCCAAATGAAGTTTTTCACTTTTGGGTGGCAATCAATTTTCCAAACACATGCAATGTCATTTTGTTGTGAAGCATTTCGGTTGTTAATCAAATCAAGTGCACTTGATGTCGAGAACCAACCCTCTTTGCTAGTTTTCCAATATAGTCTGTCTTCAATATTGTTGGTTGGAATGTATACATTTGATATTTTTGTCACGATACTTTCAGGAAGAACTTCCCTTAATTTTTCTAAATTCCAGTTTCCATTTCGAGAAATATATGTCTACTTTCTCATTTTCAATAATGATACAGTTAGGTAGATTTCTACCAACAAGTGGACAGTCATCCAACCAATTATCTTTCCAGAATTGAATCGTTTTCCCATTCCCCACTTGCCAAATCAACTCGTTACAGAATTCCTCTTTTATGTTCATCAATTTAGACCATTGCCAAGAAGTATTTTTTCCCTTTTCATATTCCCACAGGTTAACTTCTTTCATATATTTTTCCTTGATTACTTTGACCAAGGTGTTTTGCGGTTCTGCAAGAATCTTCCAAAGTAGTTTCATTTGCAATGTCTTATTCATGTCTTTTGTTTTATTTATACCAAGCCCTTCTTGGTTCTTTGGTTTACAAATTTTGTCCCAACCGATTAGTGGTTTGTAGTTGAGATCTTTATTTCAAAAGAAGTTTCTATTGATTTGGTCAAGTTCTGTGTGAATGTGAGTTGGAAGCATGAAGCTTTGTATCAAATAGTTTGGCTTTGGGGCTAGATTGGCTTTGATCAGGACCGCTCGTCCCTGTTGAAATAGGGAATTGGCCTTTTTTTATCATAAAGTGGTAAGCCAAATTTTTGTATTTTTCTAATACAAAAATAAAATAAAAAAATAATATAAAATATATCTGAAATAATTAAGTGGGTCATTAGCATTGAGTCAAGATCACCTACAACCTACCGTGTAACTCATGGTGCAACACAAAATTATTTTGGTTATAATTTTACTTTAAAAAAATTTAAAAATATATATTTACATTCCATATACTTATATTTACATGTTTGTAAAATTTTATTCTGAAAAAATTGCATTTAAAAAATTTATAAAATTAAAAGATCAATTATATTAGAAAATAAATTTTATATTTTTTTAAAACATGATTTTTTCTAATACAAGTTTATAAATATGTAAATACAAGTGTGTGAAATGTAAATATATTTTTTAAATTTTTTCTTAAAGTAAAATTATAACCAAAATAATTCTGTGTTGCTTACAAAGGAGGTTGTAGGATATCTTGATCCGTATTACCGATCCTATCTCCATCTATATATATATATATATATATATATATATATATATATATATATATATATATACGTACGATATTTTTCCTTCCTACAAACCTCTCCACTCCACAGCCATGAAAGCCAAATCCTCTACAGCCGGGCCAGCAATTGCTCTGGTGGTCGCCATCCTGACGACGCGGTGGTGGATCCTCAACCAACCAGGTCCAGATTATCCGACGGCCGCCAACACCGTATTCATCAAGCATCCATCGGAAATCGAATCCCTGCCGATCGACGGCGCATTTGGGGGAGAAAGCATAGCCTTCGACCCCAACGGCGGAGGCCCGTACGTCGGCGTATCGGACGGCCGGATTCTCAAGTGGAACCGCCAACATCGCCGGTGGGATGATTTCGCGGTTACGTCTCCAAACAGGTACCGTCCGTCCGCTTTCTCCGGCTAATTAAGATCTCGATCGCCGATTTCATTCATTTTGTGTTGCTCCGTTTCCCAATTTCCGTTGTGCAATGGAATTGACGTGCTGGTGACTACTACTAGCTCCGCCTCGGCGTAACCGCTGGAACTCCCTCAAAGTAGTTTACAGTACGTTGACCATTGAAATTGAAATTAATTTCCAAAATCAGAAACAATCATCAAAATTTCTAATTTTTTTTATACTCCAATTTAGCAATTTATTTATTTATTTTATATTATAAATACTTGCTATTTAAAATAAATTTAATTATAAATTATAAATACTCTCATTATTTAAAGTAAAGGGTTTCAAAATAATTAGTATTTAGAGATTATTTATTTGCTATAAATAAAGAGAAAAAGGGATTATATTCAAATTAATTTTCTATTTTTTATATGAAATAGAGATTAGGTTAAAAGAATATAAAAACAAAATATATCTTACACAATTTCCACATCCTACCATCCAATTGTATATTTGGAATCTAACACACCACTAGACTTTAATTAATCATGCATCCTCAGGTACATTTAATATCTATATAACTCTATTTATCTATCTATATACACACAGTAGCTTATACTGTTATACATATATGTCAAAACTGTTTCTATATTGTATTTTTCCGGTTTTAATGTTTTGATGGTTAGCCGTTTGTCGACTATGTCGGTCTCTTAAGGTTCCGAGAAAGTCCGATCTCGAATTATTTCCTAATCAAAAAATATATATATGTCAAAACCGTTAGATTCCTAGAATTGCTTATGAGAATCTTATTGGATTTATTTCTCTATTTTTATAATTAATCATGCATCGTTATGTACATTTGATATTATACAGATATATAACTATTTATAATCTACAGTATCTATCTATCTACCCCCCCCCCCCCACACACACATATATCAGTTATAAGAATTTTATCAGATTTATTTCTTTTTTTTATATAGTGTGTTTGGATTTTATTGTATTTTAATTATAATTTATTTATTATTTATAATTATAAACTTTATAATTCCATTATAAAATTAAAATAACTGAATGATATAATTTAAAAAATATTTTATTGAAACTTTATATAATTTTAAATATACTTAACCAATACTCTATTTAAGTATATATTAATTTTATAATTAAAAGTTACATTGGAATCCAAACACAGTCTAACCGAAAGTTTAACTTGTGTCCATTAAAAAATAATCAGCTTTCAGTTTCAAATCGTTAGAGCATCTTTAATGGTGGTACTCTAATTAGCATAACAATAAAAATAAAAAGAAATGTAAGAAAAAGTCATATTTTTTAAAGAACCCAGACAAAAAAGTGAGCTCAAGTATCATACATATGATACTCAATATGACACAATATCATAGAATATTACCCAATTAAACATTAATAGAGAGTCCAATTTGATTTTTACATACCAAAAAAAATTGCAAAAAACAATTTTGATGCAAAAGGTGAAATAAGATACTAATGCCAAGTATCATGGTTGTAGAGTACCAAATATTAAAATGGGGTTGGTGAGAGAGAACTGACAAAAAGCAAGTTATGATACTCAATCTGAGTATGATGGTTAAAGATTCCACTTGTCCTACATGTAGGCTTCTCAGTCTTTGTATGTGGTGATTGGTGAGGAGAGAATGTGAGATAGTATAGTATCATACTATCGTATATGGCTTTCCAGAAAGTTACAAAACGCCTCCTTCCAAACAAAGCAATACTGTTGTATTTTACTATCGTATTTTACTAGGCTACAAATTTTCCAGCACCCTACCTACCACTTTCATATTTAAATATTCTTTCTTTCTTAATAAAATTAAAAAGTTCCTGCATATATTGACTCATCAATATTTTACTCGGTAATTATCTAAATTTTAGAAAACGTGATTTATACTTTGTAAGGAGATAAAAAAAATTAAAATATTTTTTTTTTATCAATTTCATAATTATTAGTAATAAGTATCAATTTATATAAAAAAGTGATTAAAAAAAATATTTTATAAAGTTTTTATTTTCTTAAAAATGTACACAAAAGTCAAATGACAGTTATTTTAAAACCGAATGAGTATCTAGAAAAATTAAAAATGGTACGTACGCCGATAGAAATGAAGACAGATTGAGACTGCACATGGTTGACTCGCTGTAGGGGTTGGAGGAATGAATCATCTCATCATTTTCAATTACTACACTTTGGCTTCATTTATTGTTGTGATGATCGAGTTCGCAATTAATTAATTCATTAATAGTAATTGATTAATTTATACGTGCACATGTAGGATGTAGTCATGTAGGAAGTAGAACCTGGACCGGACTTCACCTATAACTGCTGGCCCACCCGGTTCAGAATGCTTAAAATCGAGTTTGATTAATTCAATATGGTTATAACGTGTATGTATTTTAATAAGCCATTTTTGTGGTTTATATGTAAATTGTGGGTGAATCGAGTTAGTTGCGTGAGTTGGGTTACAACAGTTGTTACGGATGTCTTCATCCACACATACCCAAATACAAACAAATCAAACTAAACCACACTCTATATCTGATTTTTCTATTCATCGATACTGCATTTTTTCCGAACTTGTAACTTGTAACTTGAGCTTAGATAATACGGACTAGTTTCTATTAGCTTATTTATCCAGAATGAACTTAGATAATTACCCCCTCGTCCCAAAATACACTTCCTTTTATTTTTAGCACGTTTTTTAGGAGCTAAAAACTATATAATTTTTTTTTAATAATTATAAACTTATTATCAATAAGTTTATAATTATTAAAAAAATTAATAAAAAGTCAATATTTTATATAGTTTTTAGCTCTTAAAAAAAGTGCATGAATAATAGAAGGACGTGTATTTTTGGCCGGATATAGTATTTAGGGTATATGTTACCATTCCATTAAATGCAATTATCTCATTTAAAATACATCTCATAGATTTAAAAAAAAAAGGATAAACTTTTTATCTCAACTTCTAGAAAATTTGAAAAGATTTATATTTCTGAATGAAATTTAGAGGCTAAACATTAAACACTTATACATCTATACCCTCTTTGTTTTAAAATATAAGTACTTTGACTTTTCGATACATTTTTTAAAAAGTTTAAAATTCTATAAACTATTTAAAATAATAATAATAATAAATTTAATATTTCAAAATATAGAGAGTTTGGGTTAATTAACTGTATATTAGGTATTTTTTGGGTAGAATAACTGTATATTAGGTATAATAATTGATAACCTATGCAGGGAGGAGTGCGAAAGGTCACGTGACCACGAGCTGACTGAACACACGTGTGGACGGCCACTAGGCCTACGCTTCCACGTGAGCTCTGGGGATCTCTACATTGCGGATGCAAACATGGGCCTTCTCATTGTGGGCCCAAATGGTGGGCTCGCCACTAAGGTATGGGCCCATGATGATGGAATATCCCCTTTTGGGCTCACTAATGGGCTAGACATTGATCAGAGTGGAGTCATCTTTTTCACCGATAGCAGCACCCGTTACAAAAGAAGGTATATCACATGTTAAACTGATAAGAACAGATCGTACGCATTCATTGATGAAATGTTTACTAAGCATTCCGATTTAAGACATTACCCGAATCGAAATTTGTAGGAATTATCTAGCAGCATTCCTCACGGGAGATAGTACGGGGAGGCTGATGAAATACGACCCAAAAACCAAGCAAGTCTCGGTGCTAGTCGAGAACCTCAAATTCCCGAATGGGGTCAGTCTAAGCAAGGATGAGAAATCGGTCCTTCTAATCGAGAGTATTACTTGCAAGGTCTTGAGGTACTGGGTAGAAGGGTCCTCAAAGGCCGGAACCCTGGAAACTATTGCCCAGCTTCCAGGGTTTCCGGACAACATAAAGAGGAATGAGAATGGGGAGTATTGGGTTGGAGTCTACTCAAAGAAGACAAGGCTATCAGAATTCGCTTTGTCGAGACCTTGGGTTGGAAACGCCTTCGCTAGTTGCCCTATAATGATGAGAGCAGCTCGAGCTTTGGCCAGGATGAAAGCCACCGGGATGGGATTTAAGTTGAGTGAGGAAGGTGAGATTGTAGAGGTATTGGAAGATCAAAGTGGTAGCTTGAAATTTGTAAGTGAAGTGGAGGAGAAGGAGGGAGATTTGTATTTTGGATCCGTGATTATGCCCTTTGTAGGTGTACTTAAAAACAAAACAAAAGTTTAATAATTGTTTGGAGTGTTTGATCTATGAAATATTCAAATGAAGTGAAAAAATTGGAAGCACATCATTAAATTGAAATGCGGTTTATACATCTTTTTTATTAGCACGTCATTAATTTGACAATTATGGCTTTTTAAAATTATCTTCATACCTTATCAACAATATTGTCTGCACCTACATATATGGTGGCATTGGTCATCCATGTCTCGTTCCGGTCGGGTTTGAATCATTATTGATTAGATTAGGTTGGGTTGAGTGAGGTTAAGGATTATTAATTTATCAATGTACTATAATTTTGTTTCATATTACTTTATTTTTTTAAAGATGCAACATAATGCGGTAATTGTACTAGTTTTTTTTTTAAATATAATATAAATAATATTATAAAATCTATATATTACTTAAACCCATTTTACTTATGGTAACGTGACATCGTATTATACCTAAATATTTTAGGTATTTTTTCATTTTTCAATCTATATATACCACATAAACTTACCATATGCAAATATATTTTTCATCATTTTTTTAAAGTTCATTACATACTCCACGTACTTTTTAATCAATGAGTTCAATTCAAAATATTGAATTGATATTAATATTAAAATTAATATATAATTTAAATAAAAAGTGCTTCGTAATTTTGATGGGGTGACATCATCACATTGATTATAATTTTTTCCTTTAATATATTCTACATTTTCTAACCAATAGGTTCAATTCAAAACATTGAATTAATATATAATCGTATATAAATCTTTATATACTATTTTAAAATAAAAGCATGAGAATATCACATGTTATATTTTCTCTCCTTCATCTAAGTGATTTTCATAAAATTATCTTTAGTTAAATATTTTAAAAAGCATATGTGGTCTGAAAACCCGTCCGAATGTGGGAAAACCCACTAATTTATTAAGGTGGACATGTGTCTTGCCCCAAACGCACGTGTCACTAATTTCATTATAAGTGCCCGACAAGTAACTTGAGTTTGCCTATAAATAAGGCTCTAAGCCTCATAATATAGGGCCAGTTCTTGAAATCTCTAAAGGTCGGGGGTGTGTTTCATGGCTCTAAGAGCCTCTTTGAGGGAGATTCGTCTCGTTCAGTGGGAGCCGACACTTGATGGAGTCCAAGGGAAGAATTAAGGTAGTCCGTGGCTAGTTCAAAGTCGAACCAGTCTAGGTTTTGATGCACGGACAATATGCTATAACGAGAACGATAACAGACGAAGAAAGACACGGAGATTTAACGTGTGGTTCGGCAACGGCTACGTCCACGGGCAAAGAAATATGGATCTTTATTATGGAGGCAAACAAGAAACTAGGTTAGTTATCTCATAAAACCCTACTCAGACAATGGGTCTAAACCCAAAACAAATAATAAGCCCAATTCAAAGCATATTAACACAGTATTTTCGTTACTTATCTCAAGTAAGCTCGATCACCCAAAGTCAACACTGCTCTACTCGATCCCGGAACATGCAAGCAACAAGATTCTTAAAGTGGGCTTAGTCAATTAACATTCCCCAATTGGTTGCGGCATAACATTTTTAACTATGTTTTTTTTCTTTATGTCATTCAAAGAAACTACCTAGTCTGATGATTCAACCCGACCAGCTTTAATCTACTGAATATTAATAATAAATAAATAACTCAACTGTTAAATCAGAAGTATTTTTTGCTTATATGTCATAACCAACTTTATTTTTAAATTATCACTCAATTAACTTAATGTACATAAATTTTTAAGTAATGTAATTTTTACAATTTTTAGCCATATATACCAAAGAGAAACATTTTTGCTTACATAGCTAGTTTTGAAAACAATTGTATCTATATTTGAAAATTTGCAAAAATACCTTATTTAATTATCAAAATTATCCACCACCCCAAAAATTAAGGGAAAAAAAAGGTAAAATATTTTTAGTATTTATCATTTTTCTTATATATTTATATTATATTAAATAATAATAAAAAATCTGCAATTTAAAAAAAAAAAAGTTAACAAGATCAACCCCCGACCCCAATCCCTAATTCGTTGGTGCCTCACCCCAAGGGTTGCCGTCGTCAAGCCCTTGGGCTCTCCTCACTCATCTGGCCGCCGACTAATCTCACCGAGTCTCTCTTCTGTGGCCGTCGGCTCGCTGCCGCTCTAATCTCCCCTCCATCTCTGGTTGTCGATCTCATGCTCGAACCTCATCTCTTCTCTCTCATCTCTCTCTATTGCTGCTCTGTTTTTGTTGGTTGTTGCTACTCCGTCAGTTGCTCGCACTGGCCGCAAGCTCGTCGTCATCGCCCTACTCCCTTTTCTCTTTGCTTTATCTCCGAGATCCGGTATCTACTCTCGCCAGTCACCGTGCTCTCCACTCTCGTCAGTCATTGTGCTCTCCGCTTTCATTTCTCTGCTTTGTCTCGCTTCTCATCTTCCCACTTGCTCGATTTGGTTTCAACCTGTCCGGTACAAGCCTGATCTCACCTTATGACTTCTTCTTGTGCATAGATTACATTGGTTTACAGTGATTTTGTTTTGGTCGAATTGGATTACGGTGATTTAATATGTGAATTGTGAAGTAGATTACCTTGGATATGTGATTTAATCTGTGAATCTGTGAATTGGATTACGGTGTCATTTGTGTTGTATATAGAGATGCTCATTATACTTGTATTCTTTTTTTTACTGTTCTCTTTCTCAAGTAATGAAACTTCAGGTGCAAATTTTCATTGTGGCGATTTTAATCATGCATACACACAACTTTCAATCTCTACAACTAGCTACACGAGAGAATTTTGACTTTGAGGCAAAATTCATATTGGTATGGGGTATGAATTGTAGCGAATTTTGAATTTTGACTTTCATCTCAAGGTGATGTGTTTTTCTTTTGAGATATTTGAAGTGTTTTCCTTTCAGATTGTTATGTCTTGTGTGCTTCAGCAATTCTAAAATATATAAGAATTCATTCCAACAACTATTTGAAGTGTTTTCTTTTGTGCTTCAACTTTCAATCTTTACACTTTTTTTTCTCTATTGCTTTAGCTATTCTAAAATATATAGGAATTGCATAATTTGTTTTATCTGATGGCACAAATTCTTCCAAATAGGTAGTTGATTGATTGTTTCCTAGTTGTTCATACTTCATAGCTTAAGGATTAATACCACAGTGCATACCTTTTTACGTTTTCCTTTTACCACCCCCTCTAGATCCCTTGTTAAGTCCACTACACTCCCTTGCATCCCCTTATTTGCCAACCAAACCAACGTGTTTTTTTTATCGTTTTTAAACTAATGTCACTCGGAATGTGATATCTTATGATGCCTTCTCTGTTTCAAAAATGAAAAGGCTGATTAAAACGTTGGCTGCTAATTTGATAACTGATAAGATTTTTCATGATACTCTTTTATCTCTTCTTCTTACCATTAGAGTATCTTATGATGCCTTCTTTGTTTCAGATTGTGCCTCCTGCACTCCTATTCAATATACTATTACATTGTTAGCTTGAACATGTTCTGTTTGATTACATATATCGCATATGAAAAATTATCACAATTTCTTGGCATAATCGGTTCTATATGTAGAACGTGTGTTGATCCTTGTTGTACCATTTGTTGACTACTTGGTGTTTTGATTGGGACTCTTGAACATGATTTTTCAGATGAACAAGAAGAGAAAGATGATTCAGATTTTGACATCTCTTCATTTCTCAAGGAAGCTAAACGGAAGAAAGAGTAGTTGGAAATCCTCAAGAAAAAGGTTAGTTAGACACTCATTGATACAACATCTTTGACATGAATGTTAAGTTTCTCTTTACCTTTCATTCATGAAACTAGGTTTGCTGCCTTGAGTGTTTAATAAGAGTTATATTTATGTTTTCCCATTATTTCTATTATTGTTTTAACCTGATTGATGCTCGTAGTTCTTTGTGGTTGCATATGTTCTGTACATTTTGATTTGAATTAGTTTGCGTAGAGTACATGTTTTGGGGGGAACTGAGTTTTTATGCATATAGTTTGTACTCAACAAATATGATTTGGATCAGTTTGTGCTTACTTTATATGACCAGGTAGATTTTAGGGCTGAGAAGTTTAAGATGTATTCCTATTTTAACTTGGAACTTGCCTCTCTTTATGTTTCAGCTTAAGGTGGATGGTATGGTGTTCTCGGGTGCGATTAGCAAGCTGCATATCAATGAGAACTCCAGGTTGATTAGGTACTTGGGCAAGTGGTTGAAGAAATATGAAAGGTTCCCTTAGGCTATTCCGTGTCCCGAGGCACAGAGCGTGCTTGCTTTGAACGCATGCTAGTGGGTTCCGACTGTTGAGACTGTCGTGGAGGCCCTTGGAGCTGTTATTGATAAGTGGTTTTAGTCGTTGGTGCTGCATTCTAAGTTTCGCCGAGAGCTGAAATTGGTTGAAGTTGTGTTGAGTTCATTGGTTGTTGAGGGGATCGGAGACTGTGTGGCTCTTTGACTAGTTTGATTGAAATATCTAAATTCGAATCGAAAGCTTCTTAGTTCTTTTTTGGTATTATTTTCCATTCCCTGTAGAAGTTTAAGTCTTATGAAAGTTTGCAAGTTCCGCGAGGAGAAGATGAGGGTAATGCTATGAAATTGGTCTTTGTGGACATGAATGAACACACATGTTTTGATACAATATGATATCTGAAACTTTTATTTTTGTGATTGAGGAAAGTGTTGTGTTGTATCTAAAAATGTTTGATTTCTTACTTTGACGAACTTGCATATTCATCATGTTCTAGAGATTAAGACACCAAATGCAATGCACAGAGAAAACAATGTGTCAAAACTAGATTGTTAACTAGCCAGATGATCCAATAAACTGTAGTTGTTCATACCCATGACTACAGTAACAATCAATCGAAGATAAAGCATATTCCACTGTAAGATATGGTTGTCACATGAACCTCTTACTTTCGCAGTAGTTTGAACAAAGATTTAAGAAGATAAAGTTTAGGTTAGATAAAAAAAGAAGATAAAGTTTAGGTATTGTTAGAGGCGGGGTAGGTAATGTATATTGAAGGGAATATCTAGTAGCAGGCGGCAATTAAGCGGTTAGGGTTAAAAATCTAGTTGTTATGATTTAGGTCAAAACCGTATCTTTACTCAATCTCCCGTCGATTTTTTATCATATCCTGTCAATATTCATATGTCGGATTGTCAAGAACAATATTCATCATGTCAATGTGATAATATTATGGTTTCAATATATATATTGACAATCCTATTGTAAATATGGTTAATATTCCTAAAGATATGATTGATTGTATCTTCATTGATTCTCTCCCCAATTATAGGTTTAATCCTGTCAAAATAAACCTACAGCCTTGTCACTATGAACATTATTCCTGTCGTTATGGACAAATAACTTTGTCATCTTGGACAAGTCTTTAATTTCTAGTTATTGTATGGATAAAATCGTATCTTTATTCTCTTCCCTATTATAGACTTCATCCTGTCATTATTAATTATCAAGTTTGTCATAAAAAAACCTACATCCTGTCAAAAACAAATTTTATTCCTGTCACTTTTGATTCTCTTAATAAGGCGATGATTTTCATCCGGCTAGTTTTATTATTCTAAAATTTCCGAGAAAAATATATTGAAAATATTATTTTAATATATATTTCATTTTTTAAATATTTTTTTACTTTTCTTTTAATTCATAATTCTCCTTTTAATGATTTTTACATTTAAATTTAAAGGTAAAATCAGTCATTATTTTTTAGCACAAATGACCTATTTTTTAGCACAAATGACCCACCTATTCTATTTTTGCTATTCTCAGAAAACGGATATACTTTTGCAAACCGAACACCGATTTGGTGTATTTCTGCAAATCGGCCTATTAACATCCATTTTAGGGTTTTCACTCAATGAACTTTAGTTTATTCTGTATAAATTTCCAACTAATGAAAATTTCCCAATATTTTTAATCAAGACGAAGTATGATGAATTCAAAACATTTTTTTAAGTAATCATATTTATTTATAATTGGTTATGTATAACCAATGAAGTAGAATATTAAAAAGTGAAGTGTATTTTTTAACACTTTATACATATGTGTACACTTAACCATTGGAATTAGTATAAAGTAAGGAAAGTGTGTAAAGTGTGTCCAAGTTAACATCATAAACCACCAACGTTTCAAAAGTTAACACAATTTATAAGGTATTTTATTTAAAATTGTACTATTTTAAATATCTTTAAATTATTTTTTTTTAGCAAACTTTAAATTTGTTTTTAATCAAACACTTTTATAGGTGTTTAACATTAGGAATCAACACACACCCTATAGGTAATGTAGTTTGATATCACGGCAAAAAACACATAATGGATCGATCCGTATATATGGGCCCAGATCAGGTTATGGGTCGGCCCAATGGAGTTCATGGACCATTTCAGTCGATCTCTATCTAGAACAGCTAAAAAAAATTACTCATTAAATAAAAACATGTCGTTTATCATTTATACACGTGTTTTCATAATAATAAAAACTATATAAAATATATAAAAAATTATATTTATTTTTATAAATTCATACTTAAAATATTAAGTATGAATTTTTTTTAAAAAATTATTTAAAAGTTAATATTTTATATAATTTTTAACCCTTAAAAATGTGTGTATAAATAGTAAAATGTCAAATTTTAACTAACGGAGAGTATATCAAATTTCAACATACATCCACAAATTAAACATCACAAATTAAAAATGTGTGTATAAATAGTAAAATGTCAAATTTTAACTAACGGAGAGTATATCAAATTTCAACTATTTCCTTTAATTTAAACATCACTTTATTTCTCCTCCTGGATCTTGATCGTAATTCCTAAATAAATAACCTCATGGAGTCATGAGTGATGGGTTAGTCGTATTCTGATAAATTCCACAAATTAAAGTTATAAATCACAAACCTCGTAATTCAAATTCTCACCTCTATACCCACTGTGTTAAACACACTTTATTATTTATTTTTCTTTTAATTTTTTTAACCCGATAATTAGCAAGAAAATATATATAAAAACACATTATTTTAAAAAAAAAATTCTCTTCCAATCCATGAAGGCTCGAGCCACTCAATGCCCCCGATCGACCCCTACGCACAGAATATCATCTTGTTTCTTGAAAAATACTAACCCATTACCCATGAGGTTGTTTATTTAGAATTATATCTCTAACCGTTAAAAGAGAAACATGTTTGCTTAGATGGCTGTGTCCCAAGGCTCCTTAATGGCTCTCATTAAAGACATTTTCTTTTTTTAATCCTTTTCTTTTCTTTTAATTTTATTAATGTATTCATAAATGGTTTATTATACACTCTTACTAACTTTTGAAAATTAATTATATTTTCCTAAATTTCTATGCTCAATAATAAAGACCCCATTCACATCATTTTAAACCCCAATATATTTATGAAATTCATATCATCCGAATAACATATATTCATATAAAAATCAATTAATCCCTAATCGTTTATATCTATACCTATCAACGCATCTTTACAATCCCAATTTATGGATTTTTTCGTTGAAACCGAATATTAAAAGTATATTTTATCGATATATTTTGTTAGTTTTAGAATCCTTAATGGATTTTAACATAATTAATAAATGAACTTTAATTTTCCCCTAACAATTTATAAAATGTAATTATATAAGTAATAAAAGATATAAGTTAATCCAAATTTAGCATGGATAATAATTTATTACTTTTTTATCTCACTTTTTTATACTCTGTATTTCTAATCTCCTAATTAAAACATGATGAAAATTAATTAAAAAAAATTACTTTTGATAGCAATATATATCATGATTATCACCATATATCATTTATCGTATATTATTATGGAGGACTATTATACGTGGATGAATTAGGGTTAATTACTTGCAAAAATTAATATAAATTATTATCCATGCTAAATTCAAGACTCCAATGGCCACTAATTTGGACACTTTGAAGGGATATGAAACAGTGGAAGAAAAAACAAATGGATAATTAACTTCGAGTCTTCTGTAAATTTCTTAAAAGTTAAAAGCCAAAAAAAAATATAGAAGAATAAGAGCTCATAAAAAAACCAGGGAAGCTAGGAAAGGAAAAATTCAAAGCTCTTTTTTGCTTTTTGGAGTGGGTCAATACTCGGTACGTATATACTCTTATTTTCGATTAATTTATTTTATATACCAACAAAATGGTTTGAAATTCATGTTTTTATTGATATAATTAGAGAAAATTTGGTGATTTGTACACTTTTACACATTCAATTAGGTAATTAGTAACTTCAAATGTTTTATTGGCCGTGCTGGCCTTCGATGAAAGTTAATTAGCCCTTTGTACCCCATCTCCCTTTCCCGTTCACTCTCTCCCTTCGTCCCTCCGTCAGATCCGAGCTTCCCTTCTTTCCATCACATCTGAAAGCCCTCGTCCGGCGATTTTCGACCTCCCTCCCTCTCCACCTCCGATCCTCCCCCGATTTCGATGGCCGGACGAAGCCAAACTCAGCCTCCCCCGCGCGATTTCGGTGGCCATTGAAGGATTGCTATTGAGCCCAAACAACGGACCACCTTTAGCCCTCTCAGAGTGCCTTCCTCTGCAATACTCGTCACCTTTAGCCCTCCATTTTTCAGATCCACAAAAACCATCCATCTCTCAACTCCTATCTCATCTGTCATCTCTCCCTCTCCCTCGTGATTTCTGCGTAGTGATCCTCAATGGCGGCCTTCGACTCCCAGTCGATTTTTCATGACATCAGATCCAGAGAGCTAAAGGTACTTCAACCTATTCTTCTTCTTTTGAAATTAGCCTTGATTTGGTTTTGCAAAATGGATTGAATTGAAGGCTCCGAGTCCTTAGGCTCGGTGATTTGGTTTGATTTGGATTGGTATTATTTTCTAATTTGATTTTTTAGGTTTGGTTTTGATTTAGATTGGCTCTCGTTTGGATTTAAGATTGAGGTGATGTTTTATGCTCATGTCCTCAGTGTGGCTTAGGAATCGATCAATCACTTCCTGATTTTCTCCTTCCTTTTGTATTCCCCCTTTTTTCCGAATTCTAGGGTTTAGCGAGAGCTAATTCTGATTGCTTTCTTCGTCTATCGTAGACTCCTGGCCGTATATTGCTCTTATTCTTAACCTTTAGTTGATGATGCAATACCTGAATTGTGGTTTATGTGACAGTGGTGGTGAAAATGAGTTGTGTAGCTTCTGGAATCACTGTGTATAAACCAAAGAGATAACTATTAAGAAGCTATGAATTCCTTGAATTCTGGCATTGTATACAAGCTTAGCCTCAATTTCCCATCCGATTACCCTTTCAACCTTCCGAATTTTATGTTTGAGACTAGGTGTTTCCACCCCCAATGTATCTGTATATGGCAACATCTGCTTAGATATCCTTCATGTGAGTTTCATTGTTGTTTGAAGAAATCCAATTAGAAATCAGGATGTTTAATTATGAATTTGGGATTCAATTACTGATATTTGAGGTGTGAATGAATTGAATTAGGATAAATGGTCTTCTGCTTATGATGTGAGGCTTATGATGTGAGGACAATCTTGCTGTCCATTTAGAGCTTGCTTGGAGGTATAAAACTAACCAGTCTCTTTAAGTTTTTAATTGATACTTTTTCTGATTTCTATATAGAACACTAATATTACATTTTGGGTTCTTGTTATGAATGAAGAACCAAATATCAGCTCACCACTTGATTCCCAAGCGGCAGCAATGTGGGGCAACCAAGAAGGTTGGTTGATTTCTGATTTCTATAAGGAACACTAATATTACATTTAGGCAGTGAGCTGCAAGATTAGTTTGTTTACTCGGATTACTTTCCATTCAGATGCCTGTGGATGTTACCGCTGAGGAAACACGCAGGAAAACACATTGCTCTTGTGAATGAAAATGGAATTGAATGTGTGGTGAAGGTCATATTCGAATGGTTGCCTTGAACTTGCCAGGCTTGTCACTGGGGTGTTACGGAATATTAATGGTTGGTGTTGGACTGATGCAATTTCTGAATTGTCCTCAACAAACAATTTTACTGCAGCAGGTTTCTCTCCTTGTTTTAGCAACACGATTTTTGGCTACTTGTCATATGGTTGGTTTCAAGATTTACCATTGTATTTGGATTTTGTTTTATATGACATTGTGGAAGCCAAGGAATTTCTGAAGCAAAAGGGTGTTGATGTCAGTTCCGATTAACACACTTAACAGTTGATTGCTTGCTAATCCTGAGATGTTAACGCTTTGATACCAAGGTAAAGTCCTTTAATGACAAAATTTAATGTTTCAGATGTTTCTGCAGTGAGCAAAGTTTCATTCTTCTTTCCCATCCTCTTGTTTTTGTTTTCCAGATTCACAAAGTTGACACCCTGGTATCTTACAAGAACGATGATGATGAATAGTTGAACGGGCCCAGACCCTTCCTTCATCCATAGCTTTTCCTCATTCAATCTTTTGTTGTTAAGAATCCATTGTAGTGTGTATGTGTGTCTGTGAATGGTTGATTCACAATGTCATGACCATGTTTAAACAATTGCATTTTCGATCAAATGCTGAATCTTTTATCCTATAGTACCGTTGTTAGATTTAGCAACTGATTCATAGGTAAAAAAACGCAGTACCAATTTGCCTTGAAATAGCAATGGCTTCTCTTAATTCTAAGAACGTGATGTGTGATGATCAAAGTGGATCACCTGCAGCTGCTGCTAGCACTAAGAAAGCTGAAGCCTTTGAATTCGATCTGAATGAGTTTCTGGCATTAGATCATGAAGAGGAAGGATCCAAGTGAAAAATGGAACACATTAAAATGGTGTTTGATTTCTCAGCTGGTCAAATCTCTCCTACTTCATCAAAGTTGTTCTTCACTAGTTTTTATATGAATCGCTAGAGAATTGTATGTCTAGTTTGTTGTTGCTGTTGTTGCTGTAGTTTTGGTGAACTGTGCATACCCTTTTTCCCCCAAGGAAGTTTGTAGGTGTGTGAGGTTGAATGTCACTACTAGTTTTATGGGTGCACTTTTTGTGGACAGTTAAATAAATCATTTGGTCCATCCATGGTCGGGTCTTAAACTATGGCTAGATGTGCCTGTAATTTTTGCACAGAAGAATTCATTTGACTTTCAATCTTTGCACAAATTCATTTTATTTTTTAATTTCTATTGTCAACCATATGCACAAGCTCAAAAGAAGCAATTTTAATGGCAAAAAATAGGAACAATTTGTTTGGTGACACTGTTTTGATTCCACATTTCATACTTAAATGTCATCAATTTTATAAAAATAACATCACATATGATTGAGATCAATTAATTGTATTTACAAATGTGTCATCAATGAATAAAAGTCATCAATAAAATTGTCATCAATAAAAAGATGTTATCAATGAAGTGTAATGACGTATTAAGCTCATATGTCATCAATTATATAAAAATATCATCAACAAAGAATGTCATCACAAATTATTGAGATCAATGAAATGTAATCACAACTATGTTATCAATGTCATCACAAATGATTGAGATCAATGAAGTTTAATCACAAATGTGTCATCTCTCATCATTTAATTAAAGTAGAATCAATAAAAATATATCGATATACAATTTACTGAATTACAAAAGTGGCATCAAACGATTTGATTAAAAGTGACATCAAATAATTACATTAGAAAAATGACATCAAAACACTACTTTAAAAAAGTGACATCACATTACAGAAAAAAATGTCATCAAATCACTACTTTGAAAAGATCTGGCATCACGGGAAAAAAAATCATCAAAAAATTGACATAAAAAGTGTCATCAGTAGTCAACCGTAAAAAAAAATGGCATCAATGGTCAACATGGCATCATAGTAAACAAAAAAATGTCATCAAGGTTTGAAAAAAGTGGCATTCAAAAGGTGTCATCAAACCATTTCATTAGAAAAGTGGTATCAAAGTGAAAATAAAATGTCATAAAAAATGGCATCAAAACGGTAAAAAACGGCATCACAAAAATGTCATCACTTAAAAAATAAAAAAATAAAAAAATAAAAAAATCCACATGAGTTGGTCAACGTTGACCGATCAATGGTCAAACAGTTGACCATTGACCATTTAATAACCCATTTGAGGAATGGACTACCTAATCTAATTTAATAAGTTTTTTTATCTAATTAGCTAATTAAACTTTCTAAATAGTCTACTTACCTAAATCACCCATATAATTAAGGTATATTCCTTTAGTCTTTAATTTATAAAAAAATATCAACAATGAAAAAATCAAAGGAGAGTTGAACTAGAAATTAAAATTAAGAATTTGGAACGGGGATCATTGATTTTTTTAAAAGGCTATCAACACAATTACTTCAAATGTATAAGAAATGTGATTTTAGCATTACTAGCTACTTTGACAAGTCTTCAAATTTTCAAGCACCAATAGCTAGAAAAAGAGGTGAAAAAATTGACCACTAACACTAAACTGATAAAGAAACTCATAAATACATTGTATTAGCCGGCTCGATCCAATTCAACAATAGTCAAGTATTATTATATCTATACTTTTGCAAGATTAATCTATATGGAAAAAATAGGATGGTATAATAAAAGGTCTTAACAAGATTTCATTATTCGTTTTTTCAAAAGAAAAAAAAACTCAAATCCACTCCATCTACACAATTAATTTTGATTCAATATTTATAATTAAATTATAAATTAAATTTCATGTAAGTATAAGATATCAAACTAGGACATAAACTATACCATAATATGTCATTGACAATCAGAAATAACATTATTTCTTAAAAAATAAAACATTGAACATAAAAAAATAGGGTTTTATTTTGAAAATGCAACTTATATAACAAAGTGTTTTTTTAACAAAACACCATATATAATAACTTTATTAAACAAAACAATTTCAAATTGATTATTTAATTAATAAAAATATTTTATATAATATAATCCAACTCCTTTTAAAAAAAAACTACAAAGACAAGGTGTTAAGAAAAAACTTACTATGTACAATTCCTTTTTTTTTTTTAAAATGTCAGTTAAATAAGGGAAATTCGATTATAGATTAAAAATTATGACTGAAAACATGAAATTTAAGTTGTAAAATAAAAGTTTGTGCTTCAATTGATCGAATACCTTATATTATATAAGGTGTTTTTTGTTTTTAAAATTTTAAAAGGTGTTTTTTTTATTAAAAAAATATTTTACAAGGTGTCTTCTTGAAGAAAAAAAACCCATAAAAATATAAATAAATAACTTAAACCAAATTATTAAGTATATAAAATCAAGATTTACGTCTCGTGCGTAGCAAAACTTATATTTATGTCCCGTGCGTAGCACGGGTATGCCTTGGCTAGTTTTTTAAAAAAATTCTCTTCCAATCCATGAAGGCTCGAGCCACTCAATGCCCCCGATCGACCCCTACGCACAGAATATCATCTTGTTTCTTGAAAAATACTAACCCATTACCCATGAGGTTGTTTATTTAGAATTATATCTCTAACTGTTAAAAGAGAAACATTTTTACTTAGATGGCATAACAACATCAATTTTTTGATTTTCACTCATTTGAGTTATAAATTTTGAAATAATGAATTTTTTTTTCATAATTTCATATTGGTTACTAACAAGTATAAAATTATTTTAAAAAATTGATTAAAAAAATAATATTTTATACAGTTTTTACCTCATTAAAATGTGTGTTGAATTAATAGTAAAGCAATATTTATTTTGAAATAGAGGGAGTAATAAATTAAAATTAAAAAAGTTTCATTTTTTCAATTTTTTTCAATTTGTAAGGAGGAGAGTAGGTGATGTAAAAATTAGAGTAATGATTAGATCTACTTTTAGATATAATGATTAAATCTAAAAATACATGTATTTTTGACAAAATTACATAGGCTAAAAAGACATGTATTTTGAGATGGAGTGAATATTTATATATATTACTTTCAATAAGAAGAATTTTTAAAATAATTAGCATAAATATTTTTACTTACTTTATCAATTTTAATTTTTTATTTTATACTAAAATTGGTTAATATTTTATTTTTTTACAAAAAAAATTGTAGTATTTTTTTATTTAAATTGAAAGATGAATACTACAGTAAGTTGGACAAGTACATGCATGCACATTGATGAATAAATAATAAATATAAAAAAGAATATTTTCCCTCCAAAGCTGATAAGTAACGGCAAATGGCCAATGCGGTCTCTTTGCCTTCTTCTTCATCCCTCTTCACACATCCCACGCCTCATTCTCTCTCTATAACAAACCCTAACGCTCCGATTCCTCCTCTCTCCTTCAATTCTCTCTCTAAAACCTTCTCCCCTGTGAGGATCGATCGATATAATGAAGAGATCGGCGAGCACCGGAAACAGCGGGGACGGATCGGCGGTTACGTTCTTCAGCGGCGGATCCATAATGCTGATTGTGGCGGTGGCGGTGGCGATGCTTCTTTTGCCGCTCGTACTCCCGCCGCTCCCTCCGCCGCCGACCTTCCTCTTGTTCGTGCCTCTGATGCTGCTGGCGCTCCTCTTCATCCTCGCCGCCTCCGTCCCTCCCGTTTGATCTCCGCAATTCCATCGCTCGATTCTCTCTTCACCTGCAAGTAACTTCAACGACGATGCATTTCGAATTTCTCTCTTCAATTTTACAGTTTTCTTTTTTCCTTAATGATTATCCCCAAAAGAAGAAATTGATTAGAGGCGTGAATTCAGGATCGGAGATATGATGGATAGGAACTAGGATAGGAAGGAGTAGGTAGTGGAGTAGCTAGATGATAATCGAAGACAGTAGCCTGTTGTAGCAGCTGGTGGAGTACTCGTGAATCATAATCGATCAATTGAGTCTTTGAGTGATAGGAATATTTTTTCGATTTTGGCTTTTTTTTTCCTTTCTGATTTTAGCTGTCAATTTTGAATTTTGATTTTGGACAATTCTGAAACTCTATCTAGTTCATATGATATCGATGATCGACCAAAATGATTACGACAACCGCAACAAAATGATTCCCCGCGATCATCTCTTTCTTCCTGTTGGATGCTATCAAAAACCAATTTGGTTGGGATTCAGGAAACATTGAGGAATCATGTCTCTAATGGGGATATAATACCCAACCAATTTTTAGTCAAGAAAGAAGGTGTTATAAGATTGAGTTATTGAATTTTTAAGTCAACAAAATATCTACAGAAAGTCGATATGAACATAATTGTTCATGTAAAAACACATCAACACCCTACGCTTAAAAGAAGAGGCGAATCCTCTTTGGAGTCGGGGTGACGGTCGTCTATACATGTTCCTCTCGCTGATAGTTTTGATCTGATATATTGTAAACTCAAATCCGACATCTGAATAAAAAGTTGTAAATATTTTAAGATTGAACTTATAAAAATTAGTTTTCATATCATTTACGAAACTGATATAATTATATCATAATTATCATTTTGTTAAACTTCGTAACTTAATGTTATATATAATTAAATCTGAAAACTTCAAATTAGTATGTTATATTAAAATATTTGAAAACCGTGAAAGAAAGTAGGCACGATTTATATTTTTATTTTAGTTATATATTTATAATAAGGGGTTGTTATATACACGGTCAATTTCTCGCAAGCGGCACGATGTCGTTGCCCACCTCCGAAGTCGACGAAAATATTGGCGACACAACTTGCCTGAGACGACAAGGTTATAACCGAAGCTGCGACTCCCTATGTCGGCATGCATGTGGGATCTATCGGCGATTGGAACTGTGCATTGCAAGGCTGCATTCCCACTGCCACTCTCACAACCACCCGAAGCTGACTTAGGAAGTATGTGTCTGCACTCTCACTCTCTACTCGGTTCACAATCGACTTAGGAAGTCCGTGTCTGCCCTCCAACTGCCTACCTACTGCTGATCTAGAAATCCAGCATCATTACCGTCCTTCCCGACCCAGGAAGTCGGGACCTTCATCGTTCGTCTGGCGAAATTTCATCATGCGAATAGAAGGTTCACTATAATATTTGATAATTTTTTCAAAATGATTAGAATTAATTTTTAGCTATCTCAACTTATAATTTCAGGATCCCATATGGCTCAGATATGCATATTTGATATTCTCAGGGAAGTGCTTAAGTGCTGTTGGCTGCTGTTGCCCCGTCCATTTCACCTGCAAAAGTGATTGATGGATATATTTTTCGATAGAAGAATATTAAAATATGCATTGAAATAAAGTAGTAACATTCATAAAAGAAAAGGGAAAATTAGGTAACAAGTTTATATTTCTTGCTTGAAGAGGTGAAATCGGTCACTCTGGATACCCCTCAGTCTCTCACCCTTTAGTCTGACGGGAATTATGAAAAGATGTAAATTATGGTGATTTAACCGATAACAGAGGCTGAGACCAGTGCTCACTTTAACAAGGAGCCCGGCTCTGGCCCCCTCATTTGAAAGTTTGCTCCCACACTGTCGTTGGTGAGACTCGATTCTTGGTCTCTATAAGTTTATATTTCTACTCTTTTAGGTGGATGTTATTTGTGAAATATTGTTATATTTGTTAACATATCGTCAAATATATCATCATGATACCGATCTTTTAAGTTGATTGATATTTTTATATGAAACTAATCTGTTGATACCGACTTTTTAAACCTATCAACTTAAAAAGTCGGAATCAATAAACTATTTCAAGCAAAAAAAATTCTAACAGACTTGAAAAACTGGTGTTATAATTGTTATGATAGTATACTTATTGGAAAATTAGCCATGTAAATATCAACCCCTTTTTATAAGTTGTGCTATTTTGTTATTTGATGTAAATATTTAAAATTATTTTGAAATTTCAAACAATCATTTATATATATTGATATATTTTATATATTTTATTGGACGTGATCAAAATCTTGTCTATACAAGTTGAAAAGTGGGTAGAAAAATATCTATAAATATACTATTTTAATAATATACTCTATATTTTCTAACATGTATCATTAAATTATATTATAATATTGTCTAATATGTTTATATTATACATTTTTAAAGTCTCCATCAAAATAAAATCTTTAATATCTTGAATATAATATAGTACTTGAAAATTTCGAAGTTACAAAGCTCAAATTTCTTTTTATTAAATTTTAAACTTGCATAATATTTCCAAAAATAATAAGTCAAAATTCATACTAGCTAATAAATGAAAGTATATTATTTCTCCTTTAATTAAGCTGTGTGCTGAAACTTGTTTGGTAAACAAGTGGGTTTTAAAAATTTTCATTATTTTCATAGAACAAATGTATGCCTAGAACTTGGCAAATAAAACAATTTCCCCTAAAAATATATAATAATGTGAAAGGCCACTTGAATAAAATGATGAAATCAATACTATATATATATAGGCCTACTTACTATAGGGTTGAGTCTCAGTGTAGGGTAGAAGGCAATATCCCTGAAGAAAATGAAACTGTGCATGCACTGGCTTAGTCAAATTTCAGGTTTGCAAGTCCATCCAAACACGTCGCAGTTTTGTTTCTTGTTTTAAAATATACTCTACTAGCTAGTGTCAAGTGTGGACAAGTATATCCAGTGGCGGATCCAGAAATTTTTGTAAGGGGGGCTGAATTTTTTTCCGGAGAAATGACTATTTGAATTGAAGCTTAAAAACTAGTATGTCTTTAAAATCACAAGGGCGACCAATTCAAACCCCTCAAGCAGCTTCTATCCATGAGTCTATTTGTCATCAAAACTTTGAAACTACCTATTGAAAAACTATCTATAGAAATCTGATCAACCATTCTCAACCAACCAGGTGACAATGACTTTATGTTGGATATTCAACAACAAAGCCTTCTTTGCTTCATTGTGTTGACATTTCTAGTAACCGAAAACACAATGCATCAAGTAATCAACTTGTCCCTATTATATATTCCTACAAAAGCCCGTGAAAATATTAATACTAATACATTATCAAGCACAACCGCATAGAATTATTTTATTGAACAAATTAGGTTTTATTTCCCTACCATCTTCACTCGGGACAAGTTTAGGTCCTTTGAATTGAACAAATGTCATAGGTCCTTGAAGTTCTCAACCAACACCACATATATTTACAAAGCCTAATCAAAATTTCACAAAGTTGATTCTCAAAATCAAACCCTAATTTCACAAAATTTATTTCTCACAAATCACAA